>PVLA01001276.1:0-380253 GCA_004027455.1 Hydrochoerus hydrochaeris | reverse complement strand
CATTAAGCGAAGTTGGTTTCCTTTATCATATCTGTCAATTTGTTATTCAAAGGAGGTGTTCATGTATTCTAAACACTTCCCTGTGTAATGGAAGCTATCAGTAAGGCATCCTAAATATTGAAGCTACCTTTCCAAATAGGAAAAACTGGTATCTTCCTGCTCCAGATGTTTCTCCAAAAAATCCTGCTCACTTCAGACTTATATCCAAAGAACAGACACCTTGGGACTCTATAAAGTTGACCTTTGAAGCAACAGGTAAGTCAGATGCGTTTTCCTTTCCTCCTTCCTTCCTTTGATTTATGTTTACTGCTCCCTGGGTTTAATCTCTAGTACCATAAACCACCAGTCAAACCTGCCCCCACCAAAGCTTATTTCCTAGTGTTTTTTGAGTACCATAATAAATTCAAGGTGAGTCATCCTGTGTATAAACTGGGAATGACTTGCCTTTGTTCAAATCTGTTTTTGTCTTTTAGGAGTGCTGTGCAGTTTTCTTCATGTAGATTTTGTTGCTGTTTTTATAACCTAGGGCTTTATGATTATTCCCCTAATTGGTTATTTTTTGTAGGTCTGAGGACAATTGATTTATTTTGTATCCTACTACCTCACTGACTTTCATTTTTGAGCTAGTTTTAATTTATACTCTAGGATTCTCTAGGTGTATCAGGGATTATAAAACTTTATAAAGGGCTGGATAGTAAATATTTTGGGTTTTGTCATATATATCTATATAACAGGTTCTTTTCTGTTTGTGTTACTTTTAAAAAATGTAAAAAACCATTCTTAACCTGAGAGTCATATAAAGAATAAACTTCAGGTGGAGTTGACTACTGTTATCATCTACAAATATAGTTCCTTTATACTAATTCTTATAACTCTAATTATTTGAATTACCGATAATTCTACAAGATATAGAAGTCATGGATATAGTGGACATCCTTATTTTGTTCCTATTAGGGCCGAGATCTGTAATGTTTTCCTACTTGTAAGACACTGCCCTTAGGACTAAGGTGCGTATTTTTATTGTGTTCAGCAGGCATTTATCAGTTGTAAGTTTCTTGGATTTTTAAAATCAGGAATGGATATTTAATTTTGTGAAAGGTCTTCAAGCTTCTATGAATGAAATCACAAGATTTTTTGACTTTGTGTCTCTTATGATGGTATATTCCACTAGTTCCTAACTTAAAATTTCTTTAATGTATGCTGGACTTTGCTAATGTTTCCTAATCTTAGAAATTTTGCATCACACATATGAATGATGATGTTTTCCTTTGTCCTTTTTATCAGATTTAGGAGTCAATGTTATACATCATAAAAATAAATGTTATCTTTCCCTTCATTTTCCATACCTTGAAGCATTGTAACTACTTGTTTGAAAAGGTTAGCTTGAATTCTTCAGTAGGAACATCTTAGTAACTTTGTATAGGAAAATTGGTCAGGTTAGGCTATGTATCAGTTTTGGTTATCTGTATTTTCTTAGCAAAATGTTTGTTCAGTTTTGGTAGTCTATAATTTCCTAGCAAAGTACAGTACTAGTTTTTTCTAGACTTCAAAATTTATTAGTGTAAAGGCCATAAAGTATTGTGAATGTGATTTAAAAATTTTTTTATTACATCTTTGCTTTTTTGTGTGTTTATGATTTCTCTTTACCTTAGTGTTTGTCTATTATTAAAACAATTAGACATTTGACTTTTAAAATAATATTTATTTTTGTTCTGGTCTCTATTTCATTTTGATAACAGCTTTTGTACATCCTTATGTTTTCTTTCGGTTTCTTCACTCCTCCCTTTTTTTTTTTTTTGAGACAAGGTCTCAATTTGCAGTCCAGGCTGGCCTTGAATTTACAATCTTCCTGCCTCCCAAATGCTGGGATTATAGGTGTGTACCACCATGCCTGGATTTAGAAGTCATTTTTAGTTTTACTGTAAAAAAAACTCTTGCTATGAATTTTGCTTTTACTTTTATCACTGCTTTATATGTATCCAAGGTGGGTATTTTTTTTCTTTCTTTTTTAAGACGGGGTTTCATTATATAGTTCAGATTGGCCTTAAACTCCCAAAGTAGTCTAGGCTGGACTTGAGCTCACAGTGATCCTTCCACCACAGCCTCCTGGGTGTGGGATTATAGGAGCGTACCACCTATATTTACAATATTTTTGATTTGTGAGATGAATGAGGTATGATCAAAATGCAAGGAAACCATCTATATTTAAAACTTCATTACAGTAAAGACATACTGCCATTCATTCCCCTCTCAATATCCTTCTTTGTTTTAAATACCCTTATCCTATCATTCATGCCACTTTCTGAAGCAGTTCTGGAAATCTTCTTTTGTCATTAATTGTGCTTTTAGGGCTACTCTGATGTCCTGAATTGACTCAAAACATTTACCTTTTATAGTTATTTGAATTTGTGGAAGAGCTAGAAGTTGCACAGTGCCAGATCCAGTAAAAAAGGTGGATAAGACAGTGTAAAGTGTTTTACAGAAATTGTCATAAAGTTGATCAACATGGCGTGGTTTAAACTAAAAAAATATATTGCCGTCAAAGACACATTGCCATTAATTCCAGAGTACTCCCCATACTTACCTCATCATTTTGGACAGTATATCTTTTACTGTATTGTTACACATTCACCATATTTTTGATCATTGCAGCATGCTTAATCCAATCAGTATATATCTTTTCGTACCTCCTATAGTGTGCCACCTTCCCTGTTTCCAGTGGATGAGTTCTAAAATCTCCAGTCGTTTTTGAGACGTTTTCCCAAAGTTGTCCAGGCTGGGCTCCAACTGCTATCCTTTTGCTTTGGCCTCTCAAGAGTATTGTACTGGGATTAAGGTGTATATCACATTTTTGTATCTGCATTGTGAATTCTTACTATTAGTATTTAAAAAGGGCTGTTATGTTTAATGCTTTTTTTTTTTTAATGTTTAATGCTATTTTTAATACTTTTTTCTTTTTCAAGACAGGGTCTCACTATATAGTTCAGACTGGCCTTTACAAAAATCACATCCAGCTAGGGGAGGTGATACATGCCTGTAACTCCAGCAACCCAGGAAGCTGAGGTAGGATCACTGCAACTTCAAGGCCAACCTGAGCTACACAGTGAGATTAAGCCCAGCCTGAACTGCGTATTGAGGCACTATCTCAAAAAAAAAAAAAAAAACTTCCACTTGCCTCAAACACTTTTGTTCATGCTTTTAATCTTTTACTTTTTTTGTCCTTTTGAGACAGGGTTTTGCTATGGAACTCAGGCTGGCCTTGAACTCAGTGATCCTCTTGCCTCAGCTCCTGAGTGCTGTTAAGAGGCGTGTACCACCATACCCAGCACTTTTATCTTGCAGTGACTTTTTACTGATTTTGTTTTCTTAGTATCTTTCTAGCCTTTATAATGTCTTTTTTTTTTTTCCTTTTTTTCTTTTGAGACAGGGTCTCACTATACAGTTCAGGCTGGCCTTGGGCTCATTTTGTAGCCCAGGCTGGTCTTGAACTTGAAACAGTCCTATCTCAGCCTCCTGAGTGCTGGGATTACAGGAGTGTGCCATCACGCTAAGCTGCATGACGTCATTTGCGTTTGCCTTGGCTATTGTCTTTCTCATTACTGAGATACAGTACCTGACATCCACAACTTAAAAGAGAGGGGTTTATTGTAGCTCTTTATAGTGGCTTCAGTTCTTGATTAGCTGGCTCTACAGCAAGGTCACATAGTAGCCGGAAGCACAAAGATCAAGGGAGGAGGGAGATAGAACCCTTCCAGACACACCCAGCAACCCGCCTCTACCTCCTAACATCACATAGCACTATAAATTCATCAGTAGATTAGTTCTCTGACTAGTATCATGATCCAGTCACCTTCCCAGAGCCCATGACTATGGTTTTAGGGGACATCTAGAAATAAGTCGTAACAGAAACTTTGTAATTTGCTCTGCTTTTTCCATTCCTTGATTTCAATTTCTCATAGTTTGCATACTTCTAAGATTCAGTTTTTGATTTGTCATATTTTTCCATACACCCAAGTATTTTTGAAATTGTATTATATTGCATTTGATTTGTTTGAGACAAGGCCTCACTATGCAGTTCAGGCTGGCCTTGAGCTCACTTTGTATCTCAGGCTGGTCTCAAACTTGAAACACTCCTCCTGCCTCAGCCCCCTGGATTACGGGTGTGTGCCACTACACCCAGCTCGAGAGTGTATTCTAGTTTGTGTTAGCATTTTCTTTTGCTTAATGGTTGTTTTTTGAGATGTGTTGGTACTGCTTCAGTTTTTTTTAAATAAACTACGGATCTGTTTATCCTTTTCATCAATTTTCTTCCATCAGTGAGATTTTTAGCCAGTGTGTCTCTCTTCTGTCAGTACAACAACAGATACTTCTTTAAGTTTTAAATTTTTTGTTGGTGTGGATGGCTTTTGTTTTCTAATGTTTTTGTTTTGCAGGACAAAGTTGCCATTTTTGCTTCTTTTTGCCTTCACCAACCAGTATCAAAGATGCCACTCCTTTTATTTTTCTCCAGGAGCTTTGCATTTGAAAAATAGTTCAAGGGCCAGGGATTTAGCTCAGTGGCGAAGTACCTGCCTGGCAAGCATGAAGTTGTGAGTTTGATCCCTGGTACCAAAAAACCCAAAAACAACAACAAAAAAATAGTTCAAGTAGTGTATACTATAGTTTCCTCTTAAGTCTTTTAACAGCTGGACTCTGTAGCATGATACAGCATTACAGATTTAAGGTGGACTTGTGGCATTTACTTGTCACAAGGCTTTGCCACAGGAACGGGTCAGGCATGAGCATGTGACATCCATTGCCTCAGGATGAAAACTATCATTTCTTCACATTTGTGTTTCCCTTCTTAAAGTCAGCTGGAGGTTGTGGTTTTATGTTTTGCTTTATTATTTTAGTTTGGCAGCCTTTGTTAGTTTCCTGGAAATTCTTGTTGCATTAAAGGAAGAAACTAAGTATTTTAAGGTGTTATGTGTCAAGTCTGAAAATTGCAGTTCTATTCATAATCATCCTATTGAGTACTTTTATAGCACTCTGGAGTCTTTCCAACACTTTCACATGCTTCTCATCCTCTCATAAAATCTACTTCAAAGATGAAAAAACTGACTCATTTATTATATGAATGCCTAGTGTAATGAGGCAGTTGACAACATGAACATTTAACACAAGCTTTCTCATCTAGATTCTGTATCTTTTCTGCTGTACATCACCACCTAATCTTTTTGATACACAATGTTCAGACTGTAAACCTGTTTGTACTGAGTACATTTAAAGTAATACAAGGCATGACCCTTCATAGTATAGTTTGGGTGTTGGTTAATTGCTTTTTTTATTGATGCTTTTTAAAGGAAATTTTTCATCTTACAGGACCAAGCCATATGTCATTCTATGTTCGAGTCCACAAAGGATCGACACTTTCTCAGTGGTCTCTTGGTAATGGCACTCCAGTCACAGGTAAAGGAGGAGACTATTTTGTATTTTATTCCCATGGTCTCCAAGCCTCTGCGTGGCAGTTCTGGATAGAAGTGCAGGTAGGCTTTTCCCAGCAGTTCCAATTTCACTGAACAATATGCTACATGATATTTGGCTAGAGCCCCAGTTTCAGTATCCTGGCTTCAGAGAACTGATTTTCTTCAGCAGGTCTCGGGAGAACAGCCTGAAGGAGGAATGGTCACTGTGGCTGTTGCTGCCCACTATCACTCTGGAGAAGACAACAGATCCTCCCACCTGGATGCTTTGATGGAGAAGTTCCCAGATTGGGTATTTCCCTTTGCCTGGGTGTGCACCTACAATCTCTTTGTGTTTTAATCTTGTGGATGAGCTCTAAGTACACATCCAGTGGATACTCCATGTGATAGTTTCACCCCATGTTACATGGATATTTGTCATGTAAGTGAATGAATTTTAATGAGCATATATTGAAAGACCTTTTTAGGTTAATGCTCTATAGGGTCAAACTGTGGGTTAAACTGTGGAACAGTGAGGCATGGCCTTGTTGACATTTGAAAATGCCAAGTTTTTGGCACTTAAGCACATGTGGGTACTGCCATTGCATACCATGGTATGTCATTTTATATGACCTTAAAGATAAAAGCCAATAAACTGCTTTAATAGCTCTCCCTCTTAAATCAAGAAAGGTATATAGACCAGTGATGGCAAACCTTTTAGACATTTCAGTGATAATAGTCAGCTACTGCAAACATGCCACAGGTTCACTGTGACTGATGTTGATTTTCAGACCACTACTAAGGAAAATAATTTCCAATTAAAGCCCAAGATCATTTGTTGTGTCAGTGGATGGTGGATAAAAAGTATTTGTTGGGGTAGAAGTCCCCTTGAGATACAACTTCTAGTTCACTGGAAAGTGCTCTGTGGACTTGAGGCCCTAATAGCTATACAATACTACTTCAAGCACTCTAGCAGTGGTGTCAGACCTATGGCATGTGTGTCACTGCCGGCTGTTTATTATTGAAAGCTCGATATGCTGCTCTAGAGAATGCTTTGTGTCTCTGTTCTACAACTTGACCTCCAATGGAGAGCCAGGTCCTGAGCTTTAATGACTAACAGTTTATCACTGAGAGCCATTGCTGTGCTTCTCTTCTGAGGTTTTCCCCTGAAAAATACTTGTTCTCTTTTCTTTGTCAGTTTGAGAAAAGGAACATTTATTTGTTCAGCTACATAGCCCTCTGGGTTTTCACAGGTTCTTTTGATTCAAAAAATTGTGCAAGTAAATGACCTGACGTTCTTTCCTCAGAGCAGAGTTGCCAGCATAGCCATTCTAGAGTGGGAGAGGAATGTGAGGGTAACAGTGATGGACAGCTATTGTGTCTTATATTTTTTTTCGTTTCATAGCAGTCTTCTGTTATATAGGCTTAATCCTTAGGGCATACTTTTATTGATGTACCTGGTCCCTCTTTTTTTCCAGCCAGTTTTTTTTTTTTTTTTTTAATAACTGTCCAGTGGGACCAGCCTTCCTGATACTTGAGGTTGTGGCCTGTAGGGGAATTAGACCATTGCACCTATAGCTGTTAGCATCTATATCTTGTACAATGGCAACATTAGGACTTGAAGGTGCTTTTTCATCGTTAATTGTGGGGGGGCATAGCTTGTATTATAACTGCACCTCTTTTTGGCTTTTTGGTTCCAACAGTGATACAGTTTGGTGAGACTAGTGGTAAAGTAGGCTAAAGTTTTTCCCACAATGAAATGTAAAAAGTTTGAGAAATTTTGAGTTTGTATTATAAGGCCCTAGTTTTTTTTTTAAAGTAGATTTCTCAGGTGATATGGAAATAAGAGGAATGCTTCTTTAAAAAGCCCTTAGATCTGTTTGATGCAACAGCACAGTAATTGGGCATGAAAGGAGAAAACATTCTAAAACTGCTTGTCTGACTTACATGGTGTATTTCACTTGTTTCTCCACTAAGTAGGACTATGCAGCCAAAGTTGAATATAACATTCTGCATTCTGGCTGTCACCTCCCAGAACTGACACTTTAGAGTGGAGGCACTGTTTTCTTGGACTTTGTAGAAACCGTATTTTATCCCTCTCATGTAGCCAGAAACTTGGAAGTATATAATGTGTCAGTATTGTAACAGATATGCTTTGTAGGGTTTATAGTTTATACAGAATCAGAGTTGTGGAGAAACGTAATAGTACTAGTGTCTCAGTGAATTTGAATTTCCTAATACAAGCGTATGTACTGTCCCTGTGGTTAATCTGAAATAGATTAGTAGACATTTATAGAAAAAGAAAGCACCATGTTGGAAAATTATATGAAAAACAAGTTGCTTTCCTTTGGGAAGAAAGTCATTTCAGCAATAATCATGGTTTTCTTTTTTGCCTTTATTTCCCTATGCAAAATAATTCTGTTGATTAGCAGTATGAAGCTTTGATATTTTGTAAAGCTAGTAGTAAGACGCTCACTTTGTCTTATGTCTTGCTTAGGATCTGGGAGGTCATTTTAATGCCAGAAATGGTCAGGTAATTACATTCAGTATTCATGGCTCTGTAATAGGGCACACAGTATGTCACAGCAGTCTCTGAGGTTAAACCTGTTAGGTCCTACCTTTTAACCATTTGCCCCAATTATGTACTGTTTTTTGGTGGGGTTCCCCCCCCGCCCCCGCCTTTTTTGGTACCAACAATTGTGCCACTGAGCTACATTCCTGGCCCTCAGCCCAATTATTTTAATATAAGATGACCAAAAATTGTGTATTTTTATTTTGTTAATTTTTGTAACAGGAAATATAAACATGACAATTTTATCAAATTCATTTAATGTAAGAATTGACTAATTGGAATGATACCTGCCCAAGGAACACATGCTGCCCAAGTGACATGTGGGGTAAACTGTTAAGTGGTTACCATCATTTGACCACTTGAATAACTTCTCAGTCATTTCAGACTAATAGTTAAATTCTGTAGAAAATAATGTAAGTAGCACAGTACTACATATTCAGGGGAAGTGTGAAGAACTGTCATTTGAGAGTAATTTCTTATGTTTGATGTAGAAGTGATTATGGATGGAGCGTTTCCATAGTTTAGCAAATATAATTAAACATGGCAAGATTCACTAATATATTACAATCCAAGGGGTTAGACTGCTAAGGGAACATCAGTGTCTGTTTCTTTAGTTTGCTGAACTTGTTTAGGATTGCTGCCTTTGCCTTATAATATTACTGAAATAAAGTTAATATACTTGTTGGTATCTGTTAAAAAATCTTTAACTGCTTATGTTTTACCCCCATATCCCAAGTCTACATAGCCTAAAAGCAATTATACCCACATGAGCCATCTGTATCTTTTAACAAGTGATTATGAACAAAAAACTGAACATGGAAATGTTTCCATCAGTTGGAATCATTTTTGGCTTTGAAATGAAACACACACCTCTTTTTTTTTTGGTGCCGGGAATTGAACTCATGACTGCATGCTTGCAAGGCAGGCGCTGTGCTGCTGAACCTCAATTTATTTGATAAATGGTAAACTTCATTATATTTAGAAGTTTTAAATAATCTCTGTTGGGGAGATGATCTCATCAACTGGCTAATTAAGGATGAGGCTCCTTTTTTAGGGATAGGACAGAGGGAAGAAATTACCTTTCATCTAGTGACCCCCTCCCCACTTAATCTCACTACCCAAGGGAAGGGCAGAAACAAAGCATGCAATTGGACCCAAAGGTGTCTGAAGTTTTTTTTTTTTTTTTAAGCTTTCTAAGTGAATTCCCTCAGAACAGTTCAATACAAAGTCAAACAGATAAAAAAAACATCCATTCCTAATATACCTCCATTTCTTTAAGGTCCAATAAAGGTTATGCCTTGTTATGTCTGTTTTTACTTACTTGATACAGAATTTTGGGGCACATTGTGTCAAAAACATATAGATTAAAATCTAACATGTTGACAATTTCTTTTATCCAGTATCCTAGGTAGGGATGTAAGGGTTGGCTTAACATCGGAAAACTCACCTGTGTGGCATGCCGGTATCTGTCGAATTAAGGACAGAAACTAGGTGACTTAAGTAGCTGCAAAAAAATTTTTTTCAACAAAATCTAAAACCTTTTCATGATAAAAAATCTTTGACAAACTTAGAATTTAACTTGGTTAAGGTCATTTGTGAACATCATATATAAAAAGAAAAAACAAAAGACAGATATCATGCCTGTTTCTATTTCCTGGTGGCTCTAGCCAGGGCAGTTTTGCAAAACAAAGGTCATCCAGATTAGAAAGAAAAAGCTAAAACCATCTGTAGTTGCAAATAACATGACTGTCATATAGAAAATCTTAAGGAGGCCAAACTTACACAAAGAACCTTATAGTTAGCTTCACTGATGTTAATAATTCAGTATCAATATACAGAAATCAGTATTTCTATACACAATCCAAAAAATGAAATTAAAGAATTCCACAAATACATTGATCATTATAATTAAAACCAACAACTCACATTTATATAATTTTTGATGAGAAATATTCCATAAACAGTGCTCAACAATTGAATTTCTACATTTAAATGCTGTTAGACCACTACTTCATAATATATAAAGTCACTTAAAATGGATCAGAGACCTAAATGTATAAGCAAAAATTACAAAATTCATAAAAGACATAACTCTTGGGTTAGGCATTGTTTCCCTGTGACACCAAAATCTTAGGCAAACAGTGGAAAAAATTGGTCAGGAACAAGACAAAGATGGCTACTCTCACAACTCATTCAGTATAATTCTTGGAATTTCAGCTGAAACAATTATGTAAGAGAAAGGAAGTCAAATTATTTTTGTAGATAACATGGCTCTGATTATAGAAGACCCTAGAAACTCTACTAAAGATCTTTGGAGCTGATAAATGAGTTCAACAATGTAGCAGAATATAAAATCAACTATAAAAGCCAGAAGCTTCAGCATACACCAGTAAAGGACTAGCTAAGGATCCCAAAAATGGACTAGCTGAGAAAGAATTGTAGAATTCCTAGAGATAAACATAACAAAGTAGGTACATGCTCTCTACAATGAAAATTTCACAACGCTGAAGAAAAGCATATGGCTCTCCTCAAGCTTATGCACTTTCAGAATATAGTCAAAATGATCATTGTTAGCAAAAGTGATCTACAGAGTCAGTGCAAGCTCAAGAAACCAATGACATTCTTCACAGAATTAGAAAACATCCTAAAACCCGTATAGAAACGTGACCAACAAATAGCCAAAGCAATTCTAAGCAAAAACAGTAAGTCTGGAGGCATCATACTATCACTTATAAAATGATAAAACCACAGTAAGAAAAACAGCGTGATACTGGCATGCAAATAGACATGTATAGCAGTGGAACAGAACAGAAGATGTAGAAACAAATCCACACACACCGAAGAATCAAAAATACATGTTGGAGAGAAGACAGACTCTAAGCAAATGGTGCTGGGAAACTGGACATATCTCACCCTGTTAAAAAAAAATTAAGAAGTTGATAAAAAACCTCTGAAGTCTCTCAACTGCTAACAGAAAACAGAGGGAACACTGGAGGTCAATGATGGGCACAAGCAAAGACCTTTCCGGAATAGGAATCCCAGTAGCATAGGAGATAAATACAAGAATCAACAAATGGGATTACATCAAATTTAAGTTTTGGCCCAGCAAGGGAAATAACTAAGAAACAGCCTACACAATGTAAGAAAATTTTATTATATGGATTAATACTTAGAATATATTATGAACTTGAAAAACTTAAAGTACACATGATAAGTATAAAAAAAAGTTCAACATCCTTAGCCATTTGGTAGAAATCAAAAAATATGTTAAGGTTCCATTACACCTTGCTTAAAATGGCTAAGTAGTACAGTGGATCAAGAGAATGCATAGGGGTTATGTTCCTAGAGCATCCACAAACTAAAAATGCAAATCTTCAGATATGATCACAGAAACGACTGTAATTGCCAATTTTCATAGTTTAAACCCTCAGTATGCTGTTTCTTGAAGTTAGGTAACTTAATACTCTGTTAATAAAGACTTAGAATGTGCAGGGCATTCTGGCAGCTCTTGGGGATCCTAGAACTTTGAAAACAAATGAAAACAAAACTGAGAACACTGGAGATAGCTGCACAGTTCTCCAACCTGTTATGGTGCTGGAATGCTGGTACATCTGCCACAGCAGCCAGTCAACAAGGAAAACTGGTGCACTCGGATTGGCTACTTGCAAACCTTCTGCCAGAAAAACAACTGTGGAGTATATCTGTGGTTTCTATGAAATTGTGGAGGTTTCTGCAAACAATTTTTAGTTAGGTTCTAAGGAAAAGCAAAATCCACAAATGACTGAAGCTATGAACTGTGACTTCGTGGGGCATACTGTATATAAAAAATGTTCAGTATCTTTAATCAATTGTAAAATTCAAATCAGAACTATATTGAGATTCAGTCTCACCCCAGTCAGACTGACATTTCCTGTAATCCCAGCACTCAAGAGACTAAGACAAGAGGATCCCTGAGAATTTGAGGCCAGCTTAAACTGTATCGTGAAACCCTGCCTCAAAAACAGGATACCATCATGGTTGGTTACTTTGTACAGCTACTGTGGAAATCAGTATTCAGTATGAGTCCTCAATAAAGAAAAATAGAATTACTGTACCTTTTGATCTAGCTATATTATTACTTGGTATGTAACTGAAGGTATTAAATGTTAGCAAACTATTGGAACATTCTGTTTGCATAAGGAACCAGCCTAAGTGCCTAGCAACAGATGAATGGGTGAAGAAAATATATACACAGGAATATTACTTGGGCATAAAGAAAATTTTATTGAGTGGATAAGCCAGAAGAATTTATTGAGAGAATAAGTGAAATAAGGCAGACTAAGATAGATAACCACATTTCTCCTCAATGTTGAATCTAAAAAATGACTAAGGAAACGGTACAGGGGAAGGTGTAATGGTGAGTACAGAAGGGACAGACATGAGCAAAACAGATGGCAATGAAATACCTCCATGAAAATGGGGGTGGAGAGTAGGGAGATAATTGAGGGGGTGGTTATCAAACTCTGCATTTACTAACTTCCTAAAATGAGACCTACTAATCTGTATAACCAATAAAAGACTGAAAAGTTGAAGTTAATCAAAATGAAAAACCTATGTTTGAAAAGATACTAGAAAACAAAATTTTTGCAAATCATGTATCATGGATTTACTATTCACAATATATAAAGAATCCATGCATACAATGATTAAAAGAGATAAATGACCTTTCTTCAAAGATCTACAACTGGTAGTAAATTGTATGAATAGCTTAGCTGCCTTTAAGCACAACAGGAATTGTATCTCCCATTTCATACACAACTTGAGTGGTTTTAGATTTTGGGGGGGGGTCTTTTTGAGACAGGGTCTCTTTATGCAGTTCAGGCTGGCCTTGAGCTCACTTTGTAGACCAGGCTGGTCTCGAACTCACAACGATCCTCCTGCCTCAGCTTCCTGAGTGCTGGGATTATAGGCGTGAGCCACCATGCCCAGCTTAACTTGGATGGTTTTGATCAAAAAGACAATAGCCAAGTTTTGGTGTTAAAGAATCAGACCTCTGTAAATTGCTTTACGAATGTTAGTGCAGGCACTCTGAAATACAGTTTAGAATTTCCTAGAAAAATTAACCAGTTACCGTTATGGCCTAGTAGTTCCACTCCAAGCGAGAGCACACAGAGATAAAGACATTGCCATACCGCCCCTCCATGGAGAAGTACACCAAGATTTCCCTAACACATGTCCTAAGTATATATACCATGATAAAGTTTGTTTTAGGCACAGTAAATAATAATAACATGAAACAATTACAATAAAAGACTACCATAATTTTTCATTATTTTTGGACCTTTGTCAGGCTGACAGTAGATAAATGAAACTTCAGAAAGTAAAAACTAGATAAGAGAAAATTACTGTGTGTGAATGTTCATAGTAGTGTTACTTATAAGAACCAAAAAGAAAAAATCCAAGTAAACTCTGGACCTTCTGAATGGATAAACACCCACACGATATATTATCCAGCCTTACAAAAGGAATGAAACAGTGGCAAACATGGATGAATGTTGAAAACAATCAGAGTTAGGAAATGCAGGAAAATCATTAGTAATCCTGTGTATTAAAAGATGGTATCGCTCAGCAGCAGTGTCTGCCTGCCAAGCACAAGGTCCCGAGTTTGATTTCTGGTCCCCCTCCCAAAAGATACTTGATCTCCTGTACACTTAAAAGTATAAAAATTTATATGCTTATTAGAAACAATATTGTATACATAATTTTCTATCATTTCCTTGTATTTTGAACATTTCCCATGCTATGAGTACAACTGTTCTTTACAGTACTCTGTTGTCAGGCACTTAGGATGCTGCCAACTCTTGATGTTCTTGTCAATGTTCTACATTCACATACAGATCTTCTAAATAAATGTCTGAATTTGTAGTCATAAGGAGAACTCTACAAGGAAGAATTACTAAAAAAAGTAAATCCAACCATGTCTCAGAATATTTGAGGCTTTTAATACCTACACTTTTTGTTGTTAACCTAAGATGATAAATAAACACAAGTTTGTACAATGGTTTTATTGCCCTTTACCAAGTAAAAAATACACATTACAGAAGCAGCAGCAGTTTTAATTACAAGCAAATGCTGACTCCAACCCCACATAACTTTTCCCCCTGACATCACTTATTTTGGTATCAGCAAATAATTTGAATGTATCTAGTAACCTTCAGATAGTTTACTGAATATTTAAGTGCATTGGTTAAATTATGGCTTAAACAGTTTCTATGTATCTTAAATGAAATAGCAAAATAAAGTGAGCTTTTAAAAATTAAAATATATAACAAACTATCAGAGGAAAATTTTCTGTGATCTTGCCAAACTTCTTGTGTTGGGACATCCTATTTCTATTAACGGAAAAGTGGGTATTTTATACAAGAAAGGTTTCACAGCCTAAGCTACCGAAATAATGTTAACTTATTGGTGTCCTGCTTTCAAGAATGTGAGATAAGCTCAGCAGTGTTTTATTTAGAATATCTGAAAAGATCACAACTCTTTATAAATGGTAAATCATGTTTAATGACTGAATATTCACTTGAAACACAAGTGTAATGCTGTTTCTTCTCCTTCTGGTAGATTACGGCAGGAAGAAGAAATTTCAGTTTAGTTTCTTTGTGCACTGCATTATTTTTTTATCTTAAGATTTAGAGAAAGGTAGTCTGAACCAAAGATTTAAATAAAAAGGAGCACCAGAAGAACCAGGTACCAGTAGTCACATATTCCACCCATTCAGGAGTTTTATTATGTGAAGTTATTGCACTTGTAATGTAAAAAATAAGTGATAGTAAATTACCAAACTCAGTAATAGTTTTCAATAGTTGATAAATCTTGAAATAAGCAATTTCAAAGTGATTGAGTTTCCCGTCAAAGAAAAGTGGTACAGACAACTAAATCTAGCTATATATTTTAAAAAGCAAGGGAAGAGGACCAGGTTTTTAAAATTGTAACTGCACTATGAAAAAAGAGGCTGTATCACATAGTGGTACGAATTTGGTCCACATCTAACACATTGTTATAAAAATAAACATGTTTTTATAAAAAATTACATTGCATTCCTTGTTCAAATTGCACAGTACAAACAAGCTATCTAAATTAATACTGTTATTAGGTAATCAGTTACATAAGTGGATATATGTTTAGTCTGAAGCAATTAAGGAACATGTACTGTTTTCATAATGTATGAAAACTAAAATTTGTCATATCTAGAAATACATAAAATATTTTTAAAGTTTACAATGAAGAATGCAGTCTTCACATATTTTAGTAGCTGTGATAATACAGGATTCAGCTGCATATTTACATAAAAGTCCATTTTTATTCAATTTACAAAAGCAATAAATAAGATTAATTTGAACAAAACCTGTTCGACTTCATGATCATTGGGACCATTTCCATTACTTTATGACCAAGCCATTAAATCTGTCTTCCATTATGAAGGCTGCTCATTTCTGGAAGGAAATGGAAGTCCTGTCTTTATTCCAAGAGTATTTATCTACACTCATGCAAAATCCAGCATAAAACCTAACAAATTATAATACAAGCCTTAAAAATATGAACAGTGCCTTTGAGTATTTACACAAGAGCATTTACAAAAAGGTATAGTTTTTTGATACAAAATAGTGGTATCAGCATAATTGATAACCCTTCATACCACTGCCTACATTGATCTAGTAGGAATCAAGTTTGCTAAAACAGGCACATTAACTGACACATAAATAAGCTTTCATCAACTGAGATTTAAGAGGCTAGTAAAGCCAAAGAGAATGTCTCCGCTGCAGTAGCCTAAGTGCAAGGATAGGCATCTCTCCAGAGAACTAAACAGGGAGTCCAGTGAGCTCTGTCCAAGGAAGCAAACAGTAGCTCAAGTGCTCAATGAGCTATAGCAAGCACCTTAGCATTTATTTTTTAAAAAAGCATTCTAGACACATGCTAAACCATAAAACACATATGAAACTCTTTAAGTTATGAAAAAGTAAGCTCACCCAGGACAAAACTATCTCTATGGTTTATAAGCTACCAAACTTTGAACAAAAATGTTAATCTTTACAACAGTCTTTATTTCCACTGCAGCTTTAAAAAAAATTTAATGAAAGGTGTTTTTGATACCACATGTTGTTGAGTCCAAAAGATTTCTTAGTTTATTAAAATGTAATACTTTACCAAAGAGTCTGAGTTCTCTCCCCTTTTAAATCATTCATTAAGATCACAGTGTACTCAGTTACACACTGCTGCTAATTAATTAATACTGCCTGCTGTGATGTTACTATTGTTAGGACACCGAACAGTCATAAGTTCCATCCTGAAATCGTTCCTCCTCTTCTGCTTGGGCTGTGTCCTCTTCTTTTCGGGTAACTATATTGCTACCCCCAACCTCACACTGGGGGATACTTCCATGGCCAGAGGATCCCCTGCTCTCCTCTGCCCTGGGGCTAGTCTGTTCAGGAGTCTTACCCACTACTGTTGATTGGAAGGCATCAGGTTGGACTTGCTCTTCTGTTATCTCACTGAGCTTCTTCAGTTGTGGCTTAATGATGTTTAAGAATGGCTTATATCCAGGGCTAAGTAGAGAGAAGAAAATTAGTTTTCACGCTATAATTCAAAAGACCTAACAAAATGTTATGGATACACTTCTAGTAAACACTGGTACAGTGAGTGAAGAAACATTACAAGAGGAGAGAAGGTTTCTTAGGCTCCTTGTCCAGCACAGAAGCAGCTGTACATAGCATAGGCTCAAGTCAAGTTTTTGAGCTGTAGGAACAAGGTCTGATATTTTAAAACAAGCGTTATAATTAAAAATGAAACATTTACCAAATAAGGAAAACTAGATCTAACTAAGGGAAATGAATAGCCCTAAATCTATACTGATGATTGAGACAAGGCCAGAGTCCAAAGCTCTGAACTTCCACCTGTTACTTTTAATTTGGACATGCTAGTAATTGCCATTGAATGCTAAATTCACAGGCTGTAACTTGTTTTTTTGCAAGTAGACATTTTTGTTATAACTTTTATAGAACTACAAATTTAAATTGCAGACTTATTTGAAGATCATTTATACTGCATCTTAAGCCAGTGACATAAATTCACATTATAAACTAATTACCACTATAAATTTTACTTAATGGACATTATACTCATTCATATGGTTGAGAACAAAACAATTACTGAAGAGAGCAACCTTAAAAGTGAACATAAGAGGTAGGCATGGTGCAACATACCTGTAATCCCAGGATGAAGATCAGTGTCACAGTGCTTAACTAGCACCTGTGAGGTAATTCTCAGTACCAAAATGTGTGTGTGTGTGTATGAAATTTTTTATTTCTACTAACCTAAAAAAATATTCAAAGTAAGTGAATTATAGGCCTTAATGTGAAAGGATAGGACTCACCAAAGGGTAACAAGCTTCTGGGAACCACCACTTACCAATCGGCAGAGGCCCATCTGTCCACTGCATATAGTCCTGTCTTTATGTTCTGTAACATCTCTCCATCTACCTCTGAAGACTGCGCAATAACCAAAATCTGATTGATTATTGAAGATTCTCTAAGAATCAGGCCTATGACGATGCACCAGTCCAGACACCCTGCCTCCATGAAAATGTGTAGCAAATACCTACATAAAAAAAAAAATTATTTAAGCTGAAAAGTGTCTGTAGTGATTATTAGGAGAGTGGCTTCTGTATCCCTTTTGCACAAAAGCCAAATAGCTTTCCATGCTTTCAAATACAAGAAACTCACCGTAGCTGGACTTGGGATTTGTGAGGTCCTTTACTTGCCAATTCCATGGAGATGTGCTCCAACTCTGACTGGGTCAAACTGAGTGTGGAGAAATTTTCATCCACCACTGTCCAGTCTCCGTCTACCATAGAGCTACTTTCAGTTAGGTCTGTGGCTGAACCAATGCTGCATTCATCACCTGATGAAGAATTTCTAAGTTATAAACTAGCGTCTGGTATAAAATGTATTTTCTTCTAATTTTATTAGCTATTCCTCAGATGTTGATTTCTCTTCAGGATTTTGAAATCAGAACATTAATTCTGCTAAAATGGCCATGTTATATGAATAGTACTTTTTAAAAAAAGTAGAGATAGAAACAGACATCACATACCCTGGGTGGAAAAACATACTGCCACCTATTTAATAAGCAGTCTTCCTTACCTTCCCCCACAAAAATCTAGCTACCATTTAACCAAGTTTTTAGATTCAGCTACCACTTTATAGGAAACACACAGAAAACTATTCAGCTAAATCATGAAGATGCAATCAGCAAAATCCACAGAATCAAGTTTTCTCAATGAATAAATTGCAAGGGGGAGAAAGATACGTGGGTAGGGGACAATCATTTAAAAAGTTTAAAAATACATAATGTGTAAAAAAGTATGACATTTATGAAACATGGAAATCTATTTATAAAATATTTGATGTTATTAAGGAATTACTAGCTTTTCAGAAGGATGATATGTTTTTAAGAGAGTCTTTGTAGGCTGTAAACTGTCTTGTATGTGCTTCAATTAATAAAGGCGAGTAGTAAACATGACCATGGTAATAAAGCTGAATGATGGACATTGGAGAGAGCCCTCTACATTTATGTTTGTAATTATCTCTAAGAAAAGTTCTATAAAAGCAGTAATGGCACCCTCACATCCTAAACAATAGCTGCTATTAAAAAACAAAATATGTGTTGGTAAGGACGCGGAGAAATCAACTGTGATGGTACTTACTGGTGGGAATGTGAAACAGTACATTTGTTATGGGAAGCAGTTTGGCAATTTCTAAAATAATTACAAGTAGATTTCCCTATGAGCCAGTAATCCAGTTTCTGGGTATTTACCCAAAAGAACTGAAAGCAGAGTCTCAGAAACAGATATATGTGTATCTGTTTTTGGTTGCACTGTTCACAACAGTCAAAAGACAGAAGGAACCCAAGTGTTCCTCCAAGGAGACAGAAACAAAATGTATATAAATACAATGGACTAATATGTGGACTTAGAAGGGAAGGAAGTTCTAATACATACAATAACATCAATGAATTTGAGGACATAGGCTAAATGGAATGAACCAGTGTCCAAACAACAAATACTATATGATTTTCTTATATGAAGTACTCAGAAAAGTCAAATTCATAGAGACAGAAAACAGAATTTGGTTCCCAATAGCTCAGAATGGGGGAGAACGGGGAGCTGTTATTAAATGACATATACACAGAGTTTTGCTTCTGTAAGACAAAGTACTGTGGTAGACGGCAAAACAATGGGCATAGTTAACACTACTGATATATATATACATACACTTAAAATGCAAAAAGGTAAAATATTTTACAGTTAAAAAGTAATGGCAGTGTTTATCTCATGAGTTGGGCTGATGTGAGTCACATGGCAGAAAGTCAGGTGACAGTGAAGATGGACTAATCAAACATTTAAATAGGCATTAAAAAACTGCAAAGTCATTCCCTTTCACAATGTCTGTTGTACCTTTTGGATATTATTTTATCTTTCCATTTCTTATACAAAGGAGACAATACAATGTTTACACATGTGAATCTGACTTATTTCACTTATGATTGTAGTCTCTAGTTGCACTTATGTACCTAAAAATGTCTCGAGTTTATAGCTGAGTATTACTCCACTGTATAAAAATACATCTTTTTTTTAAGCAAATTACTATTTAAAAGCACCTATATTTTTATAACCCTATATCCACATAAACTGTTTCAAAACCTCTAATGTTAACTTACCATTACTATAGAGCTGAGATTGGTGTACAACTTTTGGAAATGGGCAGATAGTAAATCTTTTAGACTTTGAAGGTCAAGTGGCAAAATCAAGGATATTATATAGGAATACATATAATAAGAGAATAAGCAAATTTCCATAAAATTTTATTGATGAAACAAAAAATGATAATGGAATAAACTTTTTTTTACGATACAGGCACATATGAAAAGAATAGGCTTTTTTTTTTTTTTTTTTTCCTGAAAAGTTCTGGGGCTTAGTTGGCTAAATTTCCTGTCTAGTAAAACAGGAGACGCTGGGTTCAAGTTCCAGTGAAAAGAATGGACTTTTTATGTGGGGATAACATTTTGCTTACTCAGAGTTCAAAGTTAGTGTTTTCTTATTAAGAAAATTGATTGCAAAAGGAGCCAGACAAGATGGTCCATGCCTGTAGTCCCAATTATGCTGGAGGCTAAGGTGGGAGAATTGTGAATTTGAATTCACCTAAACAATTCAGCAAGATCTTACCTCAAAAGAAATTTGATTGCAAAGGTCCATCTAATAATGCTGATCTGCATGAGATTTTACCAAATTCACATATCTAAAATAAACACACCAAAGTATAGTGAAGGCTTATTTTGTTCTTGTGACTGTATCCTAGTAGATACAGCTAATCCTTCAGCATGCTGAAAGGAGAGTGATGCCTGAAACACTATGACACATAGACTTTTCCTAAAGAAACTGAAGAGCTAGGACAAAATGGCCCTTACCTTTAGTAGATAAAGGTGACAAGAAAGCATCTTGCATCTGTGGTCCATGGGATGAAGCTGTGTCTATTTCATGATGGGCTGGGTTAATGCTGCTGAGCCAGCTCTGACTCCGCTGGATATTAGAAATACCAGCATCCATCTCAAGGTTTATAAAATGGTCAGATGATTGAGATTTCAACAGCTGCTCTCCTACTGTAGGTTAAATCCAAGAACAGAGGAGAAATTCATGATGCACTTGTTGCCATTTCCTATTCAGTTCTTTTATCTCACCTGCCTAATCTACACTAGCAATTTAAACCCAGCTGCTATCCTACATTGTATCATGTGCCCCCAAACTAGGGATCTGGAATTCTAACAAATATGCTGATCATAGAATGCCATCTAACAATTATATTTGTATATCTTACTATAACTAGGCAAATCTTTACTCTGATATATGATTTATCTTTTTCTTAAAGGATATGAAATTTCCACATATCATAAAATTTTGTTTAAATTTTCATAATTAGAACAAACAGTCTCCATAAAAGACCTGACTTTAAAAAAAATCCTATCTTTTAATTTGTCTTATGCTTAAATATGCAGTTTCACTTTGACTTTTCCTGGTTTAGAAAAGATAGGTCTAGCTGTCAGAGATAATTTTTACTCTTTTCTTGGAATGAATTCTGTCCAGTAAATCACAATGTAGCTTAATTTGAAGTCCGTGACTAATGAATTACAAAATTTCTTCCCACAATAAAGTATGGCAGGTTTAACTTGAGCTACTTCTCAACTTCTTTATAATGTAAGATAACAATGGTTAAATTTATGAATTAGACTTTCAGGTCAAAGGAGTTAAGAGACAAACGTTCTGCTTCATTAATCTTTGGTCAAATGGTGACTATTTCAACTGTTACACAAAAAGCTAGCTTTAGTTGGCTTTAATTTGGAGTGAAAAGACTTATTTGAATTTCAACTAAAAGTAAAATGTCTAAATATTTGTAGTAAAATACAATTCTCCTTGTAAGAGTGTCAAGTAGTCTATACTACCTATTCTGTATTTTCCATTTTTGAAAGGAGAACTGATAGATGATGCTGGGATGATGGGGAATGGCCAAAGGAAATCTTTGTGGAGTCTTTTCAGGGCAATCACAAAGTTGTCTACTCGGGCAGCACGGGTTCGTTCTTTGCACAGCCAACTAATGAGCTCAAAGCCTAGTTGGGCTGCAAAGCAGCCAAGGTCCTTCAATCGCACATCTTCTAAGAGACGTCGAGCATGTCTCCATAGCATCATGTCAATGTACATGTTCTCAGCACTGTCACTATCTTTGCTCCATCTGTAAGTAGAAACAAGAAGCAATAGAATGGTCTTTGGTTTTATGCACTGATTAAGTTGACAAGGAGGTAGGAGATCCATTTCTAAATACTATCTGAAGGGGAAGAAAAAGCCCTAGGGCTTCTCCTCCACATGACATGACCTGCTAAACACCTGAGACATAGCCTGATTCGTAGAATGATCAAATGGAATACAAAAAAAAAAAAAAAAAAAAAAGGACAAAAGAAGCTGTACTAGGAAGAAGACAGTGAATGATTAACAGAAAGAAAGTAAAAAGAGATATACAGTGAGATTAAATCTCCATATGAGTTATATGGACAAAGTTAGTGATAATTAAACCCAGTCTTTCATCTCTTGCTCATCTGAGCTGATGCAGTTGGTCTAAGGTATAGGATCCCTTCCCTGAAAGCCACTGCTCTGGATAATAAAGATCACAATCTTTGAAGCAGACCTGCCTGGGTTCAGATGTAACAATCACAAGTTCTGGGAATGTAACCAAGTTTATTTTTCTGAACCTATGTTTCTTCACCCATACACACAGAGTTGTAAGGATTAAAAGATCTATACATGTAGATGCTTGTAAGAGTACATGGCATATAATGACCACTTGGTAAGTTATTAGCCTACATTTAAATTCAGGGTATGGCTGAGCAAATAATTGCCACGGTATTACCTGGCAATTGTTTATAGCCATCTATAATTGCATTTTATTTGCATAAATCCCAAGATTATTATGTGTATTTGTGTTAGAGGGGAGTGTTAATGGCTAGTGATAAGAGAAACCAGCAAAATATCCCAATAAAAAATGTTCATAGATAGATGTGGTGGAACACACTGGTAATTCCAGCATGCTAGGAGACTGAGGATCGAGCCTAGCGTAGCCAACTTAGTGACTTACACCCTATTTTAAAAAAAAAAAAAAAGGTCAGGGCTCAATGTGAAAGCCTTGAGTTTAATTCTCAGCATTGCAAAAATTAGTACTTTAATAAAAATACAAACAAAATAAATGAGAAAAAACAAACAAAAAACGAGAGCCAAGGACACATAACAACATAGTAAAGAATGTAAGGATCTTACAAACCAGAGGAAATTCTGTAATATCTGCCTTCCCAGAGACAATAACAAATCTCTAGATAAACAGATTTTGCATTTCAGAATACAATTCATTTGACTTTCTTGCTGTTGACTTCTCTAATCAAAAAATGACACTAGGGCTGGGGATTTAGGCTTAGTGGCACAAGTGCCTGCCTGGTAAGCGCAAGGTCGTAAGTTTGATTCCTGGTACCAAAAAAAAAAAAAAAAAAGGCCATATGACAGTCATAATGCATGCATACTACATTTTTCTTTTTTGTCTTAGAACAAGAATAAAACTTGACTTTAAGAAGCTTTCTGGATTATCTGCATATCTGTCTTCCTTTTTAGTTTCATTCTCTGTCATCAATAGTAATTGCATTTAGAACAGGTACATCAAGATGTACTCTAGTACAAAGGTGCAGAAACTGCACACAGGGTACAGAAGTGAACTTAGTGGGAAGGAAAAGGGAATCCTGTGGACTGTGTCTTTTGCTAATAAAGGGTTTGCAGTTGGGATAAATAGTTGTTTCCATAAGACTATATAAATGCCTTGAAATGTAATGTATCACAGTTGTCCTAAAAGCAGTAATGGTTCTTTTTTTTTTTTTTACCTTTTTCCAGAAGGACCAGATGGCATACTTAGTGTTTTCTGTAAGCTGAATTTACTAGGAGGAACATTTTCAGCTGATTGGGATAAACTGATGCTTCGATTCCTGAAGAACTCAAATCCACCACTTGAACTGGGTTCCTGTGATAACACATAATATGCATTATGGTTAGACAACGATGCCTTACAGGTGTATGTCCTGAAGAAATGATTCTGCAACTAACCTGAACTGTAGGTGTGGATGGAGGTGTCTCAGATTCTCCAGAGCCAATGGCTTTAAGAAATCGAATCATGTGTCGACACAGGTCCCACTTGCCTTTTTCTAGTGCTGTGCTGAACAGAAGGGTGGCATGTTGCCTGCTTACTGCTGGGACTTCCATATTCTAAAGAAACAACCAAGGAAGACAGCATTCCTTTTATACTATATGGTTTGATAAGATATGAGCAGTTCTGTTCTTGACAATTCCCTAAATGCAAGGGATGCAGATATACTACTATATGGGTTAGTTTAATAGTATTATTAAAAGGACCAGTAAGTACTCTGCTGGTGTAACATGAGTTGTTGAGTTCTCATTATATGCCACATACTTTACATATATTATTTACTACTTTCAGTTGTGTAAATTAGGTGTATTTTTTTTTAAAGGTGAGGGAACTCTCTTTTGTAAATTGCTGAAGAATAGCACAAGAGCAATAATATAAATCTGCCTTGCCTGACTCCAAAAAAAAACTTTAGATCTGCCTTCAAGGACTGAGTTTTCTAAGCAATGTAACTATAAAATCTTTGCTTTGGACATATAGTAGTACTGTACATTTAGCATCCTCAATATTTCTTTCATAAATTCAACCTTACTACCTGTGTTGGCTTTCATGGAAAGGTGCCTAGTACATGCATTTGATTGTACTTACTATGTGCCACTCCAGAGCAACTAAGGAATTCTGCTGGCGAAAAGTTTTTAATCCCATTAGTAGGGAGATCACTGAAGGTCTAAGATGTGACCCAAACAAAAACAAAAATGAAAATAAATGTGTGCTAGATGGGCACAGCCAATGGACAGCAATAGTCCCAACTGCTCAGGAGGCAGAGAGGCCTGTTAAATTCGGCGACAACCTAGGCAACTTAGTAAAAAGGGCCAGGAATGTACCTTAGGTATTCCTGGGCTCAATCCCTAATACTGCAAAAATTAACAAATAGACTCATACATTCTTTTCCATTTTTATAATTATGTGGATTTTTTTCTTTAGGCCTACCTGAGGAATTATAGAACCTCAAGGCTATTAGTTTCTGCTTGACTAACTCCTCTGGTTTCATTTACCTGTTATAAAGCAAATAAGCTGATAGGAAATTTGCATCAACTAAGATTTATGGTTAACTTCTTACATATCAATGAAAAAATTGCTGTAACTTGAAAGAACCTTTATGTAGCCTATCACAATGTTGTCAGACTCATGGGAATAATAAACCATCAAGAACCTATTATTTTGAAGATGATAAGGGGGGAGGTTATAGGGTCATTACTGGGGGAGGCCTGAACCTTCTCACCTTGTTTTTGCAAGCCTACCCTAAGTTTGGTAACAATCCAAGTCTAATGAGCATTTCTTCAGCAATTCTACACAATATGGAAATGAATTATAATGTGAAGCTTAGACAAATGCACTAATGTTTAAACATTCACTACTGTTACATTTTAGTAAATGAATGTAATATTTCTTACATAATATATACATAGTATATGTATTATAACACATGACATAAGAGTTTCTTCAATAGTATGTAAAATAATACTTGCAAGTTAGTCAGTGTTAGCCCTATTTACAGACAAACAATAAAATACCTTTGTGATGCCTTTTACAGTATTCGAAGAACCCTATGGTCATTTGACAATACTGACTTCTTCAAAATAAAAGATACAAACTAGAGAAAATCTTGACTATTCTTTAAACATAATCATAGTGTGAATAGAGGATTTTTCTAATTCTTGTTTCTAAGAAGAGAACTGTTACCTGTAAAATAATAAGGTAAGAGGCAGCTGTGTCCAAATCCTGAGCCATCAAACATTCTTCAAACAAGTCCTTAGGGTTTCCAACAGCTGCAAAAAGGTAATTCCATAGTGCATATTCAGTCTTCCTGGCACAATGCACAACTGTCTGTAGGAAGAGGGGGAACTCAGTAATAAATTTTGCCACAGTGGGAAGCAGCGGGTCGGGAATGGGTTCCCGTGAGGTAGCTTCTTCTTCCAGCACTTCATGGAGCATGAGCTCCAGCACATGAGGGAAGTAAGGTAATGCAGCACAGGACTGAGCCAAGAGCAAAGCTTGCTCCCCAAGGTTCCTGACCAGAAGTTGACGTAGAATGTGGTGGAGGTAGATCTGAGAGGTTCTCTCCACGACACAGAAAGGGAAGAGTACCTCCAGCTGCTCCTTAGCACTGTTCCGGGTATACAAAGAATCATACAGTAAAGTGTCATTGACAGCACCAAGGACCAATGCATCTTCAAACAGAACCGCCAGAGGGTATATATTGATATGGAAAGGCAGCATGATCCGCTGAGACAAAAAGGAATGTGGCTTGCGGTTATCCCTAGGGAAGAGAGGAAGCCAGACTTTCATCCCTGCACCACCACAGCTGAGCCAGAGTGCTTCCAGAAGGTGACGTTTTTGTTTATTTGCTCCACATGTAGTCCAGACATTTTCAACAGACTGAGCTAGTACAACAGGAGGACAGAACGGCAGCTAGAGAAAAAATGAAAAGAATCAGGTTTTTTTCCTATTAAATTTATAGGTTCTTAAGTTCCTAAATACTAGTTTACTATATTTTTCAAAATGACAGTACAATTTTTGGGGGAAAAAAAACTAGAATTAGAGTTAGTAACAGTTTTTTGCCTTTCAAAGTAAATACATTTAAATCTAAAAACAAGACATCAATGAAGAAATCCCGTGAACATCACCAATCCTTGTTTTTCCTATTACCATTTATAACTAACGCCTAAGCTGTTAAAATCTGGACTGCAGGACATTTTATTATTCTGAGATCTTATCCTTGAAACTTTACAGCCAGAGGCTTAAAATGAATTTTATGAGCCAGGCATGGTGGCTCACATCTGTAATCCCAGCACTCGGGAGGCTGAGGTAGAAGGATTGTTGCAAGTTCGAGGCCAGTCTGGGTTACAAAGTGAGCTCAAGGGGCTGGGGATTTAGCTCAGCGGTATAAGCACCTGCCTTGTAAGCACGCGGTCATGAGTTCAATCCCTGGTAACAAACAAACAAACAAACAAACCCAAAGCTCAAGGCCTGCCTGAACTGCATAGAGAGACCCTGTCTCAAAAAGACAAAACAAACAAAAAGAATGCTATGTACTGAGTTTCTAAATCGTAAGACATTACTCTCTTCTTAAACTGTTTTACTTGTTAACCTAATCTTATAACTTAATGTCTGAAATGGCTTGTACTATACTCACAAGTTTCCTTTGGTTGGGGTTACTGTCCTTGTCCCGGATTTGAGGGCCAGACCTATCCCTCTGCATCATGATGAGCTGTCCAGCAAGGTTCAGCATAATGCTCTCTGCATCACGAACCTGAAATTTCAGAAAAAAATTAGATTACACTAATTCTCAGATACATTTTTAGCATTTCATCCTTTCTAATCCAAAAGGTTTATAAATTATCTACAATAGTTATTGAAGTTGTACAGCCATTTTAGGTTCTGTGGGAATACAAAGAGCTCTTTGGCTAGAGTAGAACAAGGCTTTAATACATAATGCAACTAATGAACAAAACTAGTGAAAATAAAATTGAGGGTAGAGCTGAATTATCCTGGAAAAACAAAGAGAATGTCAGAAATGCATAAAATATGAGAGATTATTTCACTGATCTAGCTGGCATAGCTAACAAAAGGTTTAAAGGATAAAGTAGGACTCGGGAGATTAGAAAGAAAAGAGAAATACAAGGCAATCTTCTTACTGAACAGAGATGAAAAAACCTTTAAAGGTTTTGTTCTACAATTTTGAAAAAGGTGGCTACCTTTGTGTTTGTGTGGGAAAGATGGCTATGGATGTATTTGTCACATGAGGCAGAATTTTCTAGCAAAAACAGTATTTTGCCAAATGCTTCTTTTTTTGTTTGTAAACCAAACTGCAAACAAAAGCATTTGTGAACCTAGGCACCACTGTACTGGCTAACGGAATGCAACAGATCATCAAAAAGATCATACATCATGACCAAGTAGGTTTCTAGGCATGCAAGGATGATTCAACAAATAGATAAATATAATGCATAAACAGAAGCAAGGACAAAAATCCATGACTATCTCAGTAAGTGCAAAAAAACCTTTGACAAAATCCAACATCCAGTCATGATAAAGACTCTGAAGAAAACAGGTCTAAGAGTGACCGTATCTCAATCTGATAAAAGCCATTTATGACAAACTTACTATCAACACCACAGTAAATGGGGAAATTTTGAAAGTTCCTCTAAAATCAGGAACAGAACAGAGGACACAGAAATAACTCCAGGTACATTCAACTATCTGATCTTTGATAAAAGAAGCCAAACACATAAAATGCAGGAAATATTAACTAGTAATATGTGGATGATTGAATCTAGACTCATGTCTCTCACGTATCACACTAAAATCAAAATGGATCAAAGATCTAAATATTGAAACAGAAAAAAATCTCCTGGAAGATAAAATAAGTAAAACTCTTTTTTTTTTTTTTTTTTTAGTACCAAAGATTGAACTCATGACCTCGTGCTTGCCAGGCAGGTGCTTACACCACTGAGCTGAATCCCCAGCCCCATAAGTAAAACTCTTAAAGACACAGGTATAGGCAGTGACTTTCTGAATAGAACCCTAGTTGTACAAAGAATAACATCAAGAACCAACAAATGGGATCATATCCAATTAAAAAGCTTCTGTACAGTGGAGGAAACAACCAACAGAGTGAACAGGCAATCTACAGAAAGGGAATAAGCTTTTGCCAGCTATTCCTCATATAAAGAACTCATATCTAGAATATATAAAGTACTCAAAGAAATTAGACCTCCCAAAATAAAAGATTCAATCAAATAATGGGCAACTGACATGAACAGATACTTCTCAAAAGAAGTATAAACAGCCAATACATGAAAAAATGTTCAACATCTCTGATCACTAGAGAAATTCAAATTAAAACACTCACTGAGATTACATCTTACTGCCAAAAGAGTGACTGTTACCAAGAAATCAAATAATAAATGCTGGCGAGGCTGCTGGGAAAAAGCAACCATTCTGCATTGATCTTAGGAATGTAAATTAGTACCACTACCATGAAAAGCAGTATGGAAAGTTCTCAAAAAACTGAAAATAGAAACTCCATTTGACCCAGATGTTCCACTTCTAGGTATCTTTGTGATTAAAATTAAATCATGTGAGGCATGCATACTCATGTTTATAGGACAATTCTTAATAGCTAAATCTTGGAAGCACCCCACTCATCCATCGACAGGTAAGTGGATAAAGAAAATGAGTTATTTATACATAATGGAGGGAAGGGGAAGGGAGGGGAAGAGCACAGGGGAAGGGAGGGG
The DNA here is from genome assembly GCA_004027455.1 of Hydrochoerus hydrochaeris. Taxonomy (NCBI): domain Eukaryota; kingdom Metazoa; phylum Chordata; class Mammalia; order Rodentia; family Hydrochaeridae; genus Hydrochoerus; species Hydrochoerus hydrochaeris. The sequence continues at coordinate 351,179 of PVLA01001276.1, read as the reverse complement.
AGGGGAATCTATAGAAAGTGCATCTACAGAAAGAAAAACAACACAATGAAGGAATCTAAAATAAATTCCAGGTACAGGAATTATCTGGCATGCAGAAGAGAAGACTCAGAAAGGAATGAGGCAAGAAGGGGAAGCTAAAGCAAACATTTTAAGGGTCATCTTATGGAAAACAAACTAACTTTTATTATGTCTTGATCCAAAGAACAGAAAAATGGGATATGCTGGTATAAATCAGATTTTTGATCCTTATAAATAACTGCCTATAACAATTACAACTGAAACAGAAGACGCTCTTTTATGAAGTAAACTCTCCATAATTATATGGAATGCTGAGGTTTAATGGAAATAATTCATTAAGAGTAAATACAGGGTCAACAGAGGAAACAAAATCTACATACAATTTTCTTTTGACAACAGGCCCCCAGTTGACATGAAAATTGAAAATCAATGGAATAACAGAAGGAGCTCTGGCTTAGGAAGGTCTACAACCTGGATCTTGGAGGCACCATTACACACTTGGTTATTTCATCCTGAAACTATGGGACTGTACTTTCTTTTTTCTGATAAATAATCATGGAGTCCTTGATATTCCATATTCATTTACTTCATTTCCTTTTTCACTGGTCAAGTTTGAGCTACTAATACCATTTACCTCAATCAGTACAGTGGCCTCTTACCTGTTCTTTTATAAAGTTTGGCCCTTCTGCAGTTTATTTTCCTGTCCAACTTACCAAGTTTAGAGCTAATACTTGCTTTAAAGCTCTTTAGAAAGTTTAGACTACCATACCCAATGTTCCAGTACTCTAAATAAAATTCTTCCAACTCCCTGAGTGTGTCATGTTCTCTCTTGCCTACAAGCCTTTGCATTACTCTTTCCTCTACCCTCAAATTCCTCATCTTTGCTTAAATAATCTCCATTCATTCCACATGTTTCAGAATACACTAGGTTTTGGTATATGTATAACAAAAGTCATTATGAATATAATTGTTTAAAATTGAGCAGAAACCATGTTTGTTTAGTTTGCCACTGCAATGCAACATCTTCATACAAAGTATGTTCTAGATAATAGGTAGTATTTATTTGCTAACTAAGTAGTTCTTACTACCACCTTAAAATACTAAGACCTTTATAATGCTATGGTACCTGCTGTGGCATTTTCAAGGTGATTCCATTCTCTGTACTCACAGATGTCAGAGTGACAGATACTACCAGGAAAGGGTGAGGAATGTAGCGTGACATGGAGACCTCCTGGAGAACATGAATACCAGCAGTAGTATTTGAACTGTAAAAAAAAAAAAAAGAAACCCCCATAGTCAAAAACAATTCTAACCATTATTTTCTCCCTTTTTCTGTTTCTAATGCAATAGATTTCCATGACTATGACAGACCTAAATGCCTTCTACTTACTGTCCTCTCCTGTCTAAATATCCTTCGATCAGGATTACCTAGGTTAAGGAACCCAAAGAACACATGGGGGTAAGAAAAAGAAAGGGAATAAAATATTGAAAAGAAGACAAAATAAAAATAAAAGAACAACTGAGGAAGACACAAGAACAGAAATATTTAAAGGAGAAAAAACCTAGTTGGCTGAAAAGGATGAAAGTTTAGTTACTGAGGCTACTAATATGTCTTAATATTTCTCTGCATTACTCCCTACTCACTGTGCTACTTCAGCAAATCCATAGTTCATGGCTATTCAAGCATACCTCCGAGACCAAAACTCTAGCGGTGTGGTCTAACAGCTTCAAGTCAACCACATGCTAAGAAAAACAACGCAGCGTACAGCAGCAGCAGGCAGGAGTTTTGTTGATTTTTCCTGCCATAGAATACAGCCATCTACTACTATGGAAATAAAGGAGTCTGGGAAATGTTTTCTAAGGCCTTAAAGCTATGGAACTCCTTCAAGTTTCTCAAAGTGTCTGGAACATTAGGATATTTATTAGCGACTGATTTTTCAAGATTGTGGAAAAACTCAGTATCTAAGGATTTACACCTCAGACAAAAATCAAATTTTCTTTTTCTCTCTTTTTCCCCCTCAAATGAATCCAGGAAGATTAGCTGAAGAACTCAGTGTAGGTTATTTTTCTTCTCTTTTTTTCATGGCTATTACACAGGCATACATCACTAATTAAAACTTTTTACATTTGACTTCTAAGAAGGGGAAATTAAATACAAAGGTGGAAAACCTGTTCTGAGAAAACAAAAACAATAAAGGAAACATGAAAAACAAGAGCAAAAAGTCATTTCCATGCTATAACTTACCCATCAGATTTTCTTTCAATACTATAAAGACATATTGAACAGTCTGCTCTAAATACTATTACCATGTCCCGGAAGACACTAAGCAGTAATGTTTCTGCTTGTGCCTTGGTGACATGAGCAAAGGCATTGTCCAAATTTGATGTTCGCAAGTATACTCTGAGCTGAAGAAGAAAATAAAGAAAAATCATAAAAAATAAGATATCTATCAGGGATGACTAAGTACTTTAGTCAAACTTTTTAATCTACTGACACTTCCCCTCTGTATTAAGAATTAAAAGAGCTATTTAAATCTTTTAGTAATAAATGCATTATGTTTATTTTTTGGAAAACTAGGCTCATTTTACAAATAACCTAAAGACAAAGTGCTCAAAATTGTGACTATTAAGAAACATTCCTTTTAAATTTGCTTATTTAAACCTAGTAAGATCAAATATTTCTGAAAATAAACATATAAATCAAGTTAATAAACCTATCTTTAAAACTAGTCCTTTTTTTTTTTTTTTTTTTGAGACAAGGTCTCATTATGTAGTCCATGCTGGCCTTGAACTCACTACGCAGCTTAGCCTGGCTTTGAATTTGCAGTTTTCCTGCCTCAGCCAGATGCTGGGATTATAGACACACACCACCACACCTGGGTCAAGAACAGCCATTCTTACAAACTTATATATATGTATGCATGCATGCATGTATTTATTTTTGAGACAGGGTCTTGCTATGTAGTGCAAGCTGGCTTTGAACTCCCTTATGTAGCTAATGCTGGCCTCAAACTCACAGCAATCCTCCCATCTTAAGACTCCCTAGTGCTGGGATTGCAGGCATGTGTCACCATGTCTGCTTAATTATTTTTTTTTATTACTAAATTTTATAGAGAATATCTAACAGCTAAAAATCCTTAGAAAAGGTTATCTCGGAAGTCCCAAGCCAGGCATAGTGGCACACACTGTAATCCTAGCACTCAGGAGGCTGAGGCAGAGGACTACTTGGAGTTGGAGGCCAGCATGGGTTATACAGTAAGTTCAAGGCCAAACTGAACTACAGAGTAAGGCTCTTTTTTAAAAAAAATAAAAACAAAAAACCTAACAGTCTTCAACAGATTACTCTCTATACAAAATGAAATGGTACTTATTAACTCTAAAATATAAAACTATTCTTCTGAGAGGGGTTAAATAAAACTTACTTCTTCTTGACGGTCACTTATGTTATAACATGCAAGGACCACAAAATCATTCCACCAAGCTAAGCCACCAGTCACAATCATATTTTGTTCCTTAAAAGAAAAGTTTAAAAATGTATGTACCTTATATTATCAGAAATTACATAAAGTAATATAAAATATTCCAAAGGCAGACAAAGGAAGTTCAAATTATTTCTGCTTTACTCTCTTCTCTTCCCTAAATTATTATTCTAACGAAATGGGGGAAAAGCTATGTAATCCACAGCAAGCTACTTGTTATCATTAAAAATTCTAAAAGGCTTGTCATTACTGTTCTAGGGTCTTTATTAATAATGGTTGATATCAATATTAGAAATAAATATTTCATTAAGGAAGCAAATATAGCATTTCAAATAACTGAGAACCATATATCCCTTCATTCCAAGACCTTGGTTTAAATTCTTGCTTTTTTATTCATCAGATGAGCTCACAAATGCACCAAACAAATTGAAATTTGTCATACACTGTTACTAAGAATCTGTATTTGCCTCCTGTATTGAAGATCTCTGCCTTCCATTAGATAGGCCTTTGGCAGCAGCATTCATACTCATATCACAGACAAGCAGAGAATGACTCAAATTTTGTGGAAATCTATTCTTATCACATGGCTAATGAACTCAACTTTGAAAGTAAGACTAAATCCTCAAGCTAAAGAATGCCTCTAATCCTAACAAGAATTAAAAACACATCTACTAATTTCAATACCAGATATTTTACCAAATTATCTAATTCACTCACAGACATTATAAAATGTCATTTATTATATTTTACTTCCTTTTTTATAAGTAAATAATGTTTTTTTAAAGTAAATAATGGTTGAAGGTATAGTTACATCATATTGCAGTTCTTTTAGACTGATAAATTGTTTTTTAAATATTTGAAAATGACTAACCTGAGTAATATTTCCAAAAAGTTTCCATTTTTTGGTGAGTAAAGAGTAATGTGCAAAACCAAACTTGCCAACCACAGCAATATTCTGTCCAAGTTTATCAATAGCTGAAAACTGTTAAAAAAAAAAAAAAAAAGAACTTGTCTTTGTGAACCTATATACTTTATTATGTATAAAGTGCTTAATCTGTGTAAAGTGAATAGACTATTAATAAATACTTGCTAAGTGAATTAAATGTAAAATGCCAGATTTTAAAATTCTAGTTATATTTGAAAAAATTATGTTAGTACTAGCAATATATAACACATCAAATATTAGTATTTTACTTTTATCAATACACACATTAATTCCCAGAAATGCCTCATGCAGCATATGCTATCCAATGAAGTTAATACCAGCAAAACAACTCACCCGTATAGGCCAATTGCTCTCTAGATAGATGGTGGAAATCTAAAGAAAATAACACATCGGTTTGGTAAGACTTATGAAATATATTTAAACCAAAAAGTATTAACTTATCATGGTTAAGAGATTTAGTTTCCTGTGTAATATTTAAGGTGACACAAATAGGGGCTATCAGTAGCAAAATACTTAAGAATTTACCATTTATATTATAAGTCAGTATTTCATATCTCATGTCTTAAACATTTAAAGTTTGTATACATCAGGCTTTCCTCTTTTTCGCTCAACAATGTTTTAATTTTTATATTATTAAACTTAGTAAATAGAGACCGACAAAAGATTTTTAGAGGAGTACACATGAGAATACTCATGAACTGTACAGAACAACACTTTTGGTTTACGTAAGAAAATTCCAGCCTCAGCAAAGGTTTTGGTTTTGAAAGGGAAATTCTATTTCTTGTGTGTTTTTTCAGACTAAAGAAGCAATGTTTATAAAATTAAATAATACAAAAATGTATAAAGCACAAAATGAAATTCTGTTGTTCAGAGGCAAACACTGGTTAGCTTTTACTTTACTTCTATACATGTAAGATTGTATTTAAGCTACTTTCTATTGAAGTATTCAATTTATACATTTATAAGAAATCTTAATATAGCAAAAATACTAATACTTTATCTACTTTATCAGTAATATCAGTGGTAAATATATTTTCCCATGTTACCTATCTTACATCTTTGTACATTATGTCACTGTATCACTCTAACAAAACTTTTAAATTTAATTCAGTCTGGGATTTCAATGTGGATTAAGCAAATTCTAACTCTATTAAGACTCTGATCTATTAGCCTACTAATATACATATGTGCATGTGTTTACTTATTCTTTTGTGACATTGGAAACTGAATTTAAGAAATGCCTAAGGTACATTTGTCATTTTTACTTCATTTCATTTTGAGACAGGGTCTTGCTAAATTGCCCAGGCTGGTCTCAAACTTCTGATCCTCCTGCCTCCGCCTGCTGAATAGCTGGGATTATAGGCATGTGCCATCATATCTAACTTTAAATTTTTTTTCATAAGCATTTGGTGGGAGTGTGGTATGAATTAACAGAACAACACAAGAGTCTTCTGTTTTTAGAATAAGAAAAGTTTCAATTTATTCAAATTTACTAAAAAATGGTCTTTTTTTAAAAAGCCAAATTAAATTCCATGCACTTGAATGTGGTAGCAGTTTCTTGTCATTCCCATACTGAACAGTTTGAGGCAGGAGAATCATGATTTTGAGGCCAGCTAGGCTATACAGTAAGTTTTAGGCCAGATAGAAACACAGCAAAAACCTGTCTCAAAAAGCAAAACAAAAACAAACCATGCAAAGTATAATGGCACTTCATAAAACTGTGTAGAAAAATAAAAATGATGTAAAAACAATATGCTGAAAGTATCTGTATTATCCTTGCTTGATAAAATTTATGCATAAAACTGCCAGACTTCACATCTAACAAGTCAACTTAAAATTTGACTAAATTACAATATTTTAGTACATTAGAAGTTATTATCCCAGTGCTGGTTTGTGGAAGCCTGTCTCACAGAATGAAGATAACAGTCATGATACATGCCTAAAGAATGCTTAATTTGAATCTTAACAGGCATGTTGTTGTACTGTTTAGGCCAACTGAAAAAATTCACTGATAGGCAAAATTAGTTAAGAATAATGGTAAACTTGAAGTAATGATTGGTTATATAAAAGTAAAAAGCAATTTTTTATGAGGCTGTAAGTGATATTCCTTTTTAAATTAAGAAAAAATAACAGTCACTTCAAAGCAGGATAGAGCAGAAGTACCTCAGTATAATTTCTCATTTGCTATGGTGCTAAAACTTTGGTAACTTCCCCAAACTTTGGTATTTCATTAGTACTTCTGAAACGTGTGTGAGTAATTTGGAAGCTGTAATCTTAGATTCTAAACATAAAAAGATTCTAAACATAGGAAGAGAAGTTAAATCTTATCAAATGATCATATTCTAATGAATATTGTAGGAGAAAACAATTTATTCTTTTAGCCTACAAGTCTTTAAAGCACCACAAATTATAAATGGTTTATTTTCAAAACTCAAGATGTTAATTTTAAAATAAAACTTTACAAAAAACAAAATAGAAAAAGAAAACAAAAAATCAAAAACCATGCAAGTGTGGCATGTGCACACACATCTCATACAAATGAAGCTTTGTCATGGATTTTTTGGTTAGAAAATGTTGCAAAATCCAGATGAATAAAAACGTGTGGTTTTCAGAGTTGGTCACCTCTACTGATTTATGTCATCAAAACTCTATATCTAGAACTGAGAATGGAAATAGCAAAAATAAGAAGAGTCAGCTAATAATGAATAACAAAGACACTGAGGTCAAGAATGTATACTCAGGGAACAAAAGTCATGCCACATCACAGGAAAACTAAGGGCCAAGGTACAGAAAGACTCTCCATCCTTCTTGTTACAGGTTTTTCCAGTCTTACTTAACCCGAATCTGACTTTTTATTTACTTTTTGACTTTTTTGGTACTGAAACTCGAACTCACAACCTCACACTTGACAGGCAGGCAATTATGCTACTGAGCTATATCCCCAGCCCTGCTTTTTGACTTTTAAAGTCATAGTGTAAAAATCCTATCTCCTGCCTAGTGTTTTTTTTCCCCCCCTGAAACTGATGAGATGAGGGGACCCATTTGCCTAGCAGATTAAATCTATATCAAATATCACAACTTGTATATTTGATACATATTATAGGATGAAAGTCAATTATTTATAACTGAAAAAGCCCTTAAAACCCACTGTTAGTAGGGCCTGATACACAATAAGTACTTTTCATTCACATTTTGGAAGGGTTATTTTTTCCAAATAAAGCCACATTATAAAGCCAATACAGAATACTGAATAATAATAACTAATTCACCTTTCAGAAATAAATATTTACATTGTACAAAATACAGAATATAAGAAAATGGCAGTCTGAGAAGGAATGGAGCCTAAATCTAGGTCTTTTACTTTTTAAAAAAATTTCATAATACATATATATATATATATATATATATATATATATATATATAAAATTTGTAAACACAAAAATAAAAATTTAAAAATAAAATAACATTATCTTTACTAATAGCCTCTATCACTGCTTCTCACAAGTATTAGCTAAAAGAAAAACAGTTAGCATAGACTTCAAATCTGGAGGTTAAGGAGTACAAGACTTAGTCGGACAAAAATCCAGTACTTTGAACAAGGAACAGAAACAGCAGAATTAGCTGGTGCTCAATAGACAAATTCTAAGCTATACAAGAATACAAAATATAAATAACACACATAAATCAACTTTGATGGAAGATGTGGTCTTATCCTAGAAAAAAGAGTATGTTGAAGCAGGTACCCATGTTTCTTCAGGAAATCATCATTACTGCCTAAAAAGCCTGGAAGGCAAAGCTTTTAGCATTATATAGACACCGTAAAGCAACCTGCTGAAAGACCATCATTACTCTGCACTCAATTGTGGGGCTAGGGAACAGACTATAGCGCAACTCCAAGTAAAAACATGTGCAAACTTGCAAGTTCTAAGTTTTAGCTTAAGGTCAGAAGCTAAACTGATTCAACATTTAGTATTTAAATTTTAAAATACATTAGTTCTTTTGCTTTAATGTAGAGACCACAGTAAAGAGGACCTAGGTCTGCCTCTACTCTGCTGGATGACCTTGGGCAAGTCGCATAACTTCTCTGAGCTTCGGTTTCCTCATGTTTAAAATCCAGTTGGTCTACATGATCTCTAAGGTCCTTCCAGCTCTAAAAATTCTATGAGTCTGTTATAATTTTAATTGTTCTGGGAGTACAAATGTGGCACTATTTTCAAGGAAACTGTAAAACTTGGGTCCACTCAGGTTTAAAAAGTTTATCTTTCTATGTATCTTTAGAACAGGATGACAAAAATATTCCAGGTACTTAAAGTCCTAAAATTAATGTTACATGCTTTTCTTATGTGAACAGAAAGGTAAGAATCACTGAATTTTTGAGCTGGAAGGAAATTCAATTTTGTTATTGCCTGATGGATTTTTGAGTTCCAGACCTACCTTCTTTGATCCTCTGCTCTACTTGGTTCTCTGGTAACACAGACCTGGCTAGGCAGAACTGGCATTGATGCTAGGTCAGTGTAGAATGAATAGTTCAAAGTATGGGGAAATGAAAATAGCAGAGAAATGGCTATAGGAGAGAAGGGAGCAGTGGAAAATTTTAGTCAAGGAAGTAGTTGATGCAAATTTATTTAAAAATTGTTACTGATTACAAAATGGTATGTACACTGTTTGACTATGAATTTATTAATGTATGGTAAATACATTTTCTTTTAGTGCATACCACAGTTAATGTAGGAGATATTCCTCCTTAATCTTTCACATAATGAGCATTTTTTTCTGTCTTTCATTATCTCTACTCAAACCCAACTAAAAATAACATGAGGGCTGAAGTAAGCTAGTAAGGTAGAAGGATGGAGACCAGAAGGCAAAGAACTGTGGAAACAAACTGACTGAAAAAGAAAAGAACAACAACAACAAAAAAGCTCTGATGCACTTTGGTATCAAAGGGGCAAAGAAAACATTCAGGTCTTTGAAGCTAATGTCTGTGAGTTTTTTTAAAAGAAATTTCTATTTATAGGTTGTCCCAAATTAATTTTAATTGGTATAAAAATTCAGAATTAATTTCCATGTTACATACCAAATTTGTCAGATTAAAAGAAATTGCTAATTTAAAAATGCTATGAGAATAACTTTAATTTTATTAAAGACTATAATACAGTCTTTACTAAAATTCCATAGCAATCGCAAGTTTATAATTTGGATCCACTGTCAGGCAATTCATCTAAAAGTAGCCCGATTAGGATTATAGGGTCAGCTGCACAGGGTACTAGTTAGTATCTCACTTTCCATGTAATGACTACACTTTTGCCTATACAAATCCACAGAACTACACAAAAAAGGCTGAAAGTAAAATAAAGTTATCTTCAATGAGAGGCAAAATTAATTCCTAGTTCTTGACACTAATAAGAGACTTGAAGCAGGTGAAAATACTCTGTATCAAGTGGAAAGAAAACAAGAGGACAAGTACAAAGAAAAGCAAAGGACAAACATGAGAGTCAAAAAGAATAAAAATTCTCAGTTTTCTGAAGTAAGGGATGAATCATACTTTAAAATCCAAGTGATATTTTACCAAGGACTGAGTCACTTGTAATCAAGTAATAAACACCTACCTGTACAACATGCCAGTGCCGATGTCCAAGTAAATTGCTTAAACCTTGAGACTCTAAACCTCCATCTGCAAATAAGCTCTTTTCCTGCCTGGGTTTATGTTCACAGTGTGCTGAGGAACTCCTGGGACTCTGGGATTGTGAGGCCTCTCCACAGTTCAAGTACAAGCGATCCTCTCCCTGAAGCAACACCTGTTCTTGGTTACTCTAGATAAAGAATGAGGAAAAAGAGGGACAAAGAAGAAAAGCAAAGAAAAATAATCTAACATTGGATGGGGAAAATTAAGTAATACTGAATATTTCTATTATAGAAAATGTGCTGTGTATCTCAGTGTTGATTTCTCTGGAGGACAAATACTACATAATGATCTCAGCAGTATTACAGAGAGACAATATTTTAACGATTATTTCCCAGTAAAAATAAAATCTTTGCTAATGTTTGTTTTATCACATAGTTGTAATCATACCCAGGTTTATCACTGCTATAGCAATATTTTTTACTACTCTAAAATAACACTGCTATGAAGAGAGATTCTGATATCTGAAAAAATGAATATAACTTTTTATTTATAGCACACAAATTGGTTTCACAAAAAGTATACATCAAGCCAGGCAAGAGGGCACATGCCTGTAATCCCAGCACTTGCGAGGCTGAGGCAGGAGGATTGCTGTGAGTTTGAGAGCAGCCTAGACTACAAAGTGAGTTCAAGGTCAGCCTGAACTACATAGCAAGACTCTGTCTCAAGAAAAAAGTATACATAAATGGTTTTAAGAAAGCATGCCTGAGCAAAGATATGTTTGTGAGGGGAACATCTAGATATAATCCATAACAACTGATATCTCTATTGCAATCCTTACTGTCCCTTTTTAAGAGTAAGAATTGAGAAAGGGGTTGCCAGCAATTAAGTGTGTGTGTGTGCGCGCGTGCATGTGCACACATACTGCCTTTCTAGAATTACCTGCTCATAATGCACAGAATCCAGGAACAAGATTTATTAAGAAAGGAGCAACATGGCTGAACAGCAGAAGAGTCGTGTTGGAGAAACTCAGATCAACTATAACACAACTAACTGGAAGAAAGTGGAGGGGACATACATCTTGATAAGAAGATCACTTTTCAAGATTGATTTTGTAGATCAAACAAAACATATGCATTAAGTCTAAAACAGGTGAAGCTGTCCAAAAGGGCTGTGCGTGGGCCTTAAGACCACATCTAATATAGGAGCCGCCATTTCGCGAAGAGTGATGATAGACCACACAGGAACGACTTCGGGTTGTTGCTTCATTGTCCCCTCTCTAGAGGACATGCAGCCTACCAGCATTTTTCACAGACACAGACATTAGGGGTGAGTGACCAGGGAGCTGCTCTCTTCCTCCAACCCACCCATTCATTCCCAGACTCAGGGCCCATAAATAAGCAACAACTCTGCTTTAGGAGCCTTCAATATTGAACTCAGAGCACACCCGAGTCACCACTGAGAGCCCAGTTTATCCCAAGCTAACAGGGATACTCATGTGGCACACAGAGCTAACACTGGTTGGTCTGAGTTTTGACTCAATACCCCAAGGCTCACTGACTGAGCTCTCATTGACCTGTTTCAATCCCAGACCCACCAGTCTTTGGCAGACATCTAGCACCAGTTTCCAGGCACCCAAGCTTTACATAGCATGTTCCAAACACCCTGGGCACAGCAGGGTTTCCATCTGGAATTCAGCCAGAGCCCTAGACACAGTCACTGCCTATGTGAAGCGGCAGGGATTAACAGCTGCCTATTCCACCAGTACTCGAGACACTCATGAGACATCACCCAGAACACTACCCCCTCAATGTGCTTGTAGAAATATGCCCAAGTTAGTCCTGAGCAGGTCTGTTTCTCCTCTGAGTTGGACTGTGAGTCAGGTCTGGGAGCCCAAAGAAGCCTCCATATACCAAAAGCCTATTGCACAAACACTGGAAAATTCATCCAGTTCCCAACAAGAAACAATCCACAACAGGAGCCTCAGAAACAGGATCTCACCTTCCCTGATTCAGTTAGCCAACTTGAACAGCTGCCACAAACAGGATTATGGAGAGAGGCTCCCTTAATTGAGTAGCCTCCACACAAACTCACAGACTATAAGGAGGGACAAGGAAGAATGTGACTTTTAAGATTAAAGACTACTGACCTGGGAGGAAAATACTCATCTGGCAATAAACAGGAACTTTTTCCTCTTTTTTTTTTTCCTCCATTACTAGTATGTTTTTGATTTTTCTTTTCACTTTTGGCAGTATAGTTTAATCACTTACCTGCTTGCTCCCTATTTTAATATTACTTTGATTTCTTTGTTTGAACAGCCCTTCTACTCTTAATCCCTTCTTTTTTTCAACTTGTTTTTCCAGTATTTTTTATTTTCTTTGCCTCTAGTTTCATTTTCACTCATTGTTCAACCTCCTAGGTGGTCATCTCTGTTACTGTTTGTTATCTCATACCACTAATTTCCATTCACTGCTTATTAACAGGACCTCCTACAACAATTTTATCATGGTCCTCCATCTACCACAGCTTTTATTAATCCATAATGTTTTGTTCTTTTCTCCATACTTCCAAATCTGCACCACTTATCCTTATGAATCAATAAGGAGTTATACCATACTAAGGCTGAATACTGTTTTGCAGTGAAAAGGAGTAAATTGCTGTATTGAGGGGTATTGAGAGGTATAATTTTCTGATTTGTCTTACATTTTGTTTTATGACAGACCTTTTTTTTAATAGGTACTGGGAATCAAACTCATGATTGTACACTTGCAAGGTAGGTGCTTATGCAGGTGAGCTAAATCCCCAGCCTCTACATTTTGTTTTATAACTAACTATAAATCTTCTACTGAGGATTAAAAAAGGTGACAAAGTATTAATTTCAGTTTGTCATTTTCTACTTATGTTTGACACTATAGTTATTACTGACTATACTAAGTCACCCAAGATGACACAGCTGTTATAATCAATTGATCCTCCTTATGTGCCAATATCTAGATTGCCTGAAGGCCATAAACAATACTGTAGCTCAGTATCAAAGAACTGGGTTCTAGGCCAAACAGGCTGCAATTTCTCAACCCTAATCAACAGAAGAGGTAGGATCCTGGGACAGACTCAAAAGCCAGCTATGCATAGAAGATAGCTCCAAAAAGTAGTCACTATGTAAAGAGGTCTTGACAGCATAAAACTACCTACCTTAAGCATCTTGCAAGTCTCAACAAAGAAAACAAAACTAAAAATAGAAAATGAGAAAACACTGAAGCAAGATGCAATGTAAAACACCCAATTTTCCCAAGGAAAGTCCAGATGGCACTGAGGGAAAAGAACTAAAAAACTTCCCACCTGAATTTTGTGACATGATAGCTTCAGAAGTAACAAAGCACACGAATAAAACCTACATGAAAACAAATAAGAAATGATCACACAGGTAGCTATCAAGAGGATGGTCACAATGAGAAATACTCAGTGAATCTACAACACAGACAGATAAACAATACAGGAGCTAAAGGAAACCATGAAACCATGAATACTCAACATAGGAAAGAACTGGACGTCACAAAAAAGACACAAACAGATATGCAGCAGATTAAAAATTCTATTGAAAGTATATGCAGCAGCATCAACTAATGTGAAGACTATCCTATGTAGAAGACACAGTTGTGGTTGATGATTATCAAATGAAAGACTGCTTAAAAACAGCAGGGGACCATGAAAAACCAACCCAACATCTGCTAGATGATATAAAGAATAATAATATAAAATTAACTGGAATCAATGAAAAAATCAGAAGACAACATAAAGGACATTTAAAAGAAAATACTGTTCACAGAAGTAATAGCAGAAAATTTCCCATCCATGGGAAAAGAATTTGACCTATGAATAAGTGATGCATATAGAACCCCAATCAGCCATGATCAGAAAAACACACACATCAAGGCACATAACAGTTAAAATTCCAGAAACCCAACAGAAACAGAATATTAAAGGCTGTAAGAGAAAAGAAACAAATCTTCTGTAAAGGAAAACCCTTTAGAATCACAGCAGGTTTCTCAACACAAACCTTCAAGTTAAGAAGAGCTTGAAGTGAAGTATTTCAAGCCCTAAAAGAAAACAACCTCAGGGGCTGGGGATGTAGCTCAGCGGCATAAGCACCTGCCTTGCAAGTGCTCAGTTGAGAGTTTGATCCCTGGTAGAAAGAACAGAACAGAACAGAACAGAACAGAACAGAACCTCCAACCCAGATTGTTTTACTCTGCCAAACTGTCATTAAAAATTGAAGGAGAAGATATTCCCATGACAAAGAACACTTGAAGAAATTCTTAATCACCAAACCAGCACTCCGAAAAGTTCTCAAAGATATTCTAAACAATGAAGACAACAATTCCAAGAATTCCAGTAGAGTGAATCCACCAGGAAAGGCAGGCAATTACACAGAAGGGACAGAAAGGGAACCAGTAACAGGAAAATAATATGACACGGATAAGGCAGGATCAGTTGTAACATCAACATAAATGCCTTCCATTCACCAATCAAAAGAAACATTGGCAGAATAGATCAATAAGCAAGATTCAACATAATGCTGCATGTAAGATATACATTTAATTCAAAAAGAAATTCATTAACTTAAAGGATTGGAAACAATACTGTGTGACAGGAACCCAGAAAAAAGCAGGTTCAGCTATTCTATTTGCAGAAAAGTGGACTCCAAGGCAAAAGCAAAAGAGACAAAGAACACTACTACATACTTGTTAAGGGAAAAATCCAAAAGGAAGAGAAAACAATCATAAATATATACACACCAAATATCAGTGCACTCAACTGTATAAACCAAACATTAACAGATATAAGAAACCAGATAAGCACTAATAGAGCTATAGTGGAGAACCTCAATATTCCACTGTCAAAAACAGACAAATCAACAGTACAACTATATGAACTATACAAAAAAAATGTCACAGCTACAGGAAACCCTTAAACAAATGGACTTAGTAGACATTACAGAGTGTTCCATTGAACCAAAGAATATACATTGTTCTCAGCTGCACATGGAAGTTCTTTCAAAACAGGCCATGTACCAGTTTGCAAAGCATACTTAAGTACAAAGAAACTGAAATTATCTAGTGCATATTATCAGATCATGGTGCAATAAAATTGGCAATCAATGGCAAAAGAAACCACAAAAACTTCATAAACATATGGAAATCAAATAATACCATCCATGCTGTGTGTAGTGGCAAACACCTGTAATCGGAGCACTTGGGAGGCTGAGGCAGGAGGATCATTAGTTCAGGCCAGCCTGAACTATATAGCAATACCCAGTCTCAAAAACAAAACAAAAAAAGCCTCCTGAACCACCAATGGGTCAAAGATGAAATTTAAAAAAAAAAGTTATTAGAAAGTTTCTACAATTAAGTAATAAAGCCAATATGATATAGTGGAATTTATGGGACACAATAAAAAGTCCTGACAGGGAAATGTACAGCAGTGACTTCCCACATTAGACAAATGGAATGAGAAAAATAAACAACTTAATGTTGAACCTCAAACTTCTAAAAAAGAAGAGCAAGTTAAACTCAGGAAGGAAATTATAAAGATCAGAGCAGAAATTAACACAACTGAGAATTTTTTTAAAAATGCAAAGAATCAAAGAGTTGGTTCCTTGAAAGATTAAATAAAAGACAAACTATTAACCAACCTAATTTTTTTAAAAAAGGAAAGACCCAAATCCATGCAATTAAGAAGAAAAAGGACAAAAATCACAATAAATCACATAGAAATCCAGAAGATCATCAGTACCTACTTTGAGAACATGTACTGTTATAAAATGGAAAACTCAGAAGAAATCACGGATTCCTCAATACATATGAATTACCAAAACTGAAGCAGGAACATATGCAAATTCTAAATAATCCATTATCAATTAAGGAAATAGAAGTAATTTAAAAACTATGGAGGGGGAGCTCAGGTCCTGATGGATTCATTGCTGAATTTAGAGCAGATCTAAATGCCACTATCGCTCAAACTCTTTAATGAAATCCAAAGGGAAGCAAAACTCCCAAACTCATTCCTGGAAGCAAACATTATCCTGGTATCAAAACCAGAGGAGGAGCCATCATAAAAAGAGAACTCCAGGTCAATATCCTTAATGAACACAGATCCAAAAATTCTCAATAAGATACTGGCAAATGAAGCAGCAATCAAGAAGATTACATACCATGATCAAGTAGGTAAGATTCATCCCAGGAACACAGCAATGGTTCAATGTATGCAAATGAATAAGTGTAATATACCACATTAACAGAACCAAAGACAAAAACCACATGACCATCTCAATAGATGCAGAAAAAGCATTTGAAAAAGCCCAACACTTGTTCATGATAAAATCTCTTCAGAAAATGAGAACCAAAGGCCTTTATTTTAATCTGATAAAAACCAACATTATATTAGAGTCAAAAACCAAAAGCTGTCACTCTAAAATCAAGAATAAGACAAGGATGCCCACTATTACCACTTTACTCCGATATATTTCTGAAAACATCAGAGGAATTAGACAGAAAAGAAAAGGGAATAAGGATATGATATTCTACATAGAAGACCCCAAACCTTCACCAGAGTCCTAGATTTAATGACCAAATTCAGCAGTGTAGCAGGATACAAAGTCAATTCTCAAAAACCAACAGCATTTCTGCACATGAATAACAATCTCAATGAGAGAAAAATTAGAGAAGTCATTTTTCATAGTAGCATCCAAAAAATGAAATACTTAACGAATTAATTTAATGAAGGAAATAAGAGACCTTTACACTGAAAACTACAGTACTCTGAAAAAGGAGATTGAAGAAGATGTCAGAAAATGGAAAGATATTCCTTGTTCTTGGATAGGCAGAACCAAATACAGTGAAAATGGTCATACTTCCAAAAAGTCTTACACAGATTTAATGCAATTCCAATGAAAATACCAACAGCATATCTCCCAAAACTAGAAAAATAATTCTAAAATTCATTTAGAACCAGAAGAGACCTAGAAAAGCAAAAACAATTATGAGCAACAAAGGCAAGGCAAGGAGCATCACAATCCCTAATTTGAAGTCATATTACAATGCTACTGTGATAAAAAACAAAAAAAACAGCATACTAGCAAAACCAAAACAAAACAGATCCAAGGATCAATGGAACAGAATAGAAGATCCAGAATAAACTTTAAGCACACTCAGCTACCTATCTTTGACAAAAAGGCCAAACATCTTCACTGGAAGATGGCGTCTTCCCTAAACAATGAGGGGAAAACTAGCTTTCCATATGCCAAAGATTAAACCTAGACCCACATCACTCACTATGCACTAAACTAAAATTGAAGAGATCAAAGATCTAAATATTGAAACAGAAACAATCTTCTGGAAAAACAGGTAAAATTCTTGAAGACACAGATACAAGCAGACTTTATGCACAAAACCTTAATGCTAAGAAACATTACAAAAATAAAAAAAACTAGATTCTCCTCATAATAAAAAGCTTTCACACAGAAAACAAGAACAACAACAAAAAAAAAAAACAACAACCCAAAACCAGTAAAATGAAGAGACAATTCATAGAATGGGAAAATATTTTTACTAGCTACTCCTTGACAAAAAACTAGTATCTAGGGCCAGGGATAAAGCTCAGTGGTACAGCACCTGCCTGGCAGGCATGAAATCATGGGTTCAATTCCTTGTACAAAAACTAAAACAAAAATAAAAACAACCCCCACCAAAACCAGAATATATAAAGAACTCCCTCCTAAATTTAATCAGATCCTCTAAATTTAAAGATTCAATTCAAAAACAGGCCACTAGAATGGATACTTCTTAGATGAAGAAATACAAAGAACAAATAAGTATATGAAAAAATGTTCAACATCATGAGTCATTTGAGAAATGCAAGTTAAAACAACACTGAAATTCCATTTCACTACAGAAAGAATGGTTATCAGCAAGTAACCAACCAATAACAAATGCTGGTAAGGCTTTGGGGAAAAGGGACCCCTACCCAGTGTTGGTAAGTTGGCATAATCAATATGGAAATCAGAGTGGAGATTTGAAAAAAAAAAAAAAAAACCTAAAACAAAAGAAAACAAAAAAAACCCCTAAAACAAAAGATTCCGGCTGTTCCCCTTCTTGGTACCTCCTCAAAAGAGTTAAATGCACCATACCACAGAAATCTGAGCTGTGTTTATAGCAGCACAATTGGTAATAGTTAAATCCTGTAAACAGCCTAGATGTCCAATAATGGATGAATGCATAAAGAAAATGCAGTTTTTATTTGGAATAGAGTACTACTCTACCATAAAGGATAACCTGAGACATTTTTAGGTAAATGGATGCATCTTGAGATCATATTTTTAAGTGAAATCAGACACATTTGTTTAATTATCACATTGTTTCTCTCATTTGAGAAACTGAAAGTGCAAATAAGGACCAAAAAGGAGAACAGAAAATGGGATATAGGAAGAAAATGTTCAAATCAGAAGGGAAATGAGGAGGGGGAAAATGGAAGGGCAGGAAAGGAAAAGGAAAAATACAGAGAACAGAATGAATAAAAAGGAAATAAAGTTTTATTAAATGGGGAGGGGAGGAGCAGTTGAAGGATGAGAAGGGGAATGGGGAAAAAAAGAATTATGGTAATTCAGAGACATCATGTAAGGCACAAATTTCCTCTATGATGAATGTAAGCATTATGTATAACACATATGTACTAGTAAAAAAATATAGTTTAAAAAAAAGACAAACAATGTGTGTGTGTGTGTGTGTGTGTGTGTGTGTGTGTGTGTGTGCATGCCCATGTGTCCACATGACGAGATGGGGGGAAACTGGGAACAGAGAGAAATGGATGCTGGGGGATCTTCTAAATCATGGCGAAGGAAGAAGAAAAGTATAAGTCTGTAATTTGGTGTTAGTAATATTCAACAATTACTTACTCAGCAAAATGCTTGCTTAGTGCCAAAGACTATTTAAGAATATTTTTAAAAAGACAGTCTGTACCGTTAGCAATTATGTCCTGGATTTCAATTAGAAAGGCGAGTGGTGTTCTTGAAGGTAGAAGACTTTTAACTTTTCAAATCAGACAGAAAGGAACTGTATTACTTTTACCTTTCCATTTTAGTTCAAATGTGGTCTTGAAATAAAATTCAGGAGTGCTTCAAAATTATTATTTGAGATAGGGAAGGGCAGTAAGAAATACTCGTTTTTCAACTTCAGTAAAATACCTGAGGTCTAGGGTATTTTTTTACATTATTTTTTAATATGTTATAAATTTTAAGTTGTTGTAACAAGTGTCTTTAAACAGCCACTGTTGATAGGTACTATGATATATACTCCTGCTAGGTGTAGGGTATGCATGCCTATAATCCTAGCACTCAGGAAGTGTGAGTTCAATATCAGCCTGGGCTACATAGCAAGACCTTGTCTCAAAAAACAAACAAACAAACAGATATGTACTCCCAATATGTAATCTATATTTTACATTATCAACATAATATTAATATGTATTACTTTAGACTGGTAAATTTGGGAACTTTATATTATCTGGGGAAGTGCTTCCCAAAGAATGTTCCTAGACATATTTATTTCAAGGTATTCTTTGAAAGTTAATAGTTGAATAAGTATGGGGAATACTTTATATTCCATTTCTTAGATTATTATGCACATATGCATATTTGAGACTCCAAAGTCCTATAATAAATTAATCTCTACTGCTTTGTTTTAAAGCCTTATGTCATACAAGAAAGCAGAGTTTTTGCACTGTTTTTTAAATCCTGAGGAATTGCTATGTTTCCCAAGTGTTATCTGGTGGCACAGAGTTTGAGAAATCCTATTCAGAAGATGGCTAAATTATTCAAGTTATTCAACATATAAACACTGTTTATAATCTTATTTTAAAAAAAGAACCAAACACCAAAAATGCCAACACATGTTCAGAAGTAAGATTTTGGTATAAATTTAATATAAACTTAAAAGAAATACAAAAATCACAGAAAATACAGAAAAGAAGGTAACAGGCCAATTTTAGGAGGACATTCAACATTTATGGGTCATAAAGAAGGTCTGAAATTCTGACATGAAAGTTACTGAAGAAATCAAGAGTTTGAATATACTTACCATACAAGGGTTTACAGTGAGTACACTCTTGATAAACTGAAATAGCAGAATGCTAGGTTGTTTAACTGTACTCCTTAGGTCAGTCTCATGTGAAGTGTGTTGAGAACCAGATCCACTGATTACCCACAGATGATAGCCTTCTGCACCCCAGCACTTAAAGGAAGGAAGAGACAAAATGTCAGAATAATAAAAGGTTCTGTTAACCTTTTCTAACTTGTCATACCTGAAATAACCAATGACAGTATTATTAATGACTTCCTCAGGTTATAGGAACCATAACAACACACAAAAAGAGTCATGCCTTCCAGGTGTATCTTAGCTATTTCCAGAGAAAACCACTATCATTACCATTTGCCCAGAATAATTAAAATATTAAGAACTATCCATAACTTCAATTTTAGGATCCCAATCCTAAGAAGTACCTACTGCCTTTGGTAGCTTCTCCATAATTTAGATGTGTCTCAAGCACAAAGAACTTCTTTACAGAATAAGACCCAGATTATCTAGTAGAAACTCAGCAAAGAAGCCTCTACAATAGATGCATTTTCTTTCATATGGCAAAGAGTATTAGATTGGAAGCTGTGAGACTAGCAGCTTCATTCCAGCCTGGCCTTTTGCTATGTTATCTTCACCCAGCGATTTGGTTTCTGAAGGTTTAAGTTCTTCCTCTATATATAAAGTTCAAAGGTTTAAATAAATTACTCAAGACCCATTCACTTTTAACATTCTATAATTAGATTCCATGATAGGTTTTTTTTTTTTTTTCAAGGAGTGATTCTCAATTTGTGGGCTACATACTAATGGGGAAAGAGAGAGATCCATGAATAATTGCAAGATTTCAAAAGTTCAAAAGTTTTGCTGGGCATGCTGGTGCACACTGTAATCCCAGTATTTGGGAGGCTGAGGCAGGAAAACCACTGTGAATCCAAGGTTTGTTAGGGTACACAGTGGACTAAAGGCCAGCCTGAATTACATAGTGAGATCTTGTCTTAAAACAACAAAAAAAAGCTAAAAGTTTTTTTTTCTATGATAAATCTGCACAAGTCAACTAAGAACTGTATAAAGATCAGCTAAGCCAGAATAGCTTTGTGATAATCAAACCAATATTAGAGGGGAAAACCGAACAAACAAACAAACAAACAAAAATTCAAGTTTTTTATGCTATGCCAATTTTTTTATAAAAGTGCTTACCATAGAGTTGATCTTAAGGGGATCTTTTTTGGTACCATCAGATCTATAACTAAAATAGAACAGAAATGTAATTTGATAAGTGTTCCAATTGCATATAACACACACATTATTTGGCTTTAGTTTTTTTAAAAATCAAATTGATTCTGCTCCTTTAAAACAGAAATATATAGTGCATAAAATAGAAGTGGAGCCTAGTACACCTAGGCACATCACTCAGCTACATTTTCGTAACTCTTAACTGACTTCCTGATAGCATCACATCTTGGGAAGGCATACTCATTTCATCAGAACTGAGGTTCAGGATAGTATACAAAGACAGGAGAAATACCACCTGCTCCTGTCAACCCAATGTGTTAATCTACATTGTCCCAATAAGATAATGTAACTTCCTATTTTTTACTAGCTATTTATGTACATGGTCTGTCATTCCTACTGGATAAGCTACTTTAAGGCAGAATTATGTCAGACTCAACCTTAAATCTAACATGAGGCTATATACACAATGATTTTTTTCTTCCAGTGCTGAAGATTTTTAAAAAATGAATTGTTTTAAGAGGGTGGATGTTTGGAGAATCATTATAGTCTGAATTACGTTTGTAAGAATGTTAATTCTTAATCTTACAAACAGTTTTTGGGTAAAGAGTCAAGTAAGGCAAAAAGGTAACTCTACAACCCAAGGATTCTGTATGTATGTACTTACATATGTACATGTATCTGTATATGTGTGTGTATATATGTTTGGAGAGGTCAGGGAGGTAACAGTGTTATTTTATCTAAGATTTGTTTTTACTGACTTACGCAAAGTCTCCTCCAAGTGTACAGATCAGCTGGGCTCCAAACACACTCCATAAAGAAAAGCCTCCATATTCCCAGGTCACTATTACAACAGTATTGTCAGGAGACCATCTGATCAATCTAACAGCTCCTGTTTTATTCCAAATGTCTGTAAAAGTAGCAAGAAGAGTTCAAAATAAATGACTTCTTCAGATGTGGAATTTTTATAGTCTATTTCTTCAAATCTAAATGAGCAGAAAAGCATGCCTGCATCAAATAATAAGATGAATCCTGCTGGTGCAGTATTATTTTTAAAAATGTCACTGGTCTTGGCCTGATTTAATCAAAACAATCTCAGTGTACCAGTAATTTATAAGAGGAGAAAAGTGTTCTGTTCACTATTAACTACCACTGTGTACTCTTCAAAATCTGCTTTTGTACAAATCAGCTTCTGTAAAATGGAAATAAAGTTGCAGCAAACACTTTCTATAGAAAAAATATATTCAGAGCTTTACAAAGTCTGTATGATTAGAATGATAGAAAAGTAAAGAGAAAATTTCTATTTCTGGCAGTACAACAAATGATAAAAAATGACCATATTAAAACAATTCAATGTTGAATAGAATATTTAAATAGCTCAAAACAACCAAAAAAACTGAGATTTTTATTTTTTTTCTGAATTTATTTGCCAAACCCTGGGAACCTTGACTAGTACCTCTTGTGACTCATAGCATGTTAGGGACACAAATACAGTTCAAATTTGCCCAAGTCAGGGCTATATATTCATGGTATAAAGGAGGAAGAGGAAAACAACAACAAACCTTGGCCATACAGAAATGAAACAAACAGCAAGAAAGATTTCCATGTTTTATGTATGGTACTGAATAGAAACTAAAGCTCCCATGATAATCTTCAATCACAAATCAGCTGTCATTCTGAAGTATAATTTGTATAATTAATGTGGACTTTAAAAAGTCTCAAACAGAGAACACAATGTAAAGAGTCATATTGTGTTAATAAACCCAAATGAACAGCAGAAGCACAATTTCTAATTCAAATGCAATACAGGTCTTTAAGCACACAAATACTTTCAAAAGAATCAACTAGCTCTCAGTCAAAAATCTTAAAATATACAAACTAGTGAGAACCCAAAGAAATAACGCATAGCAGAAACAGAAAGTCTTCAGCTACTAGAACTAATGGACAGAGAATATAAAATAACAATGCTTTTCTGGCAAAAGAAGCTTGAAATTAAAAGCAGGACACACACACACTAGAAAAATTAAACTTTTTAAAAATAAAAAATAAGGGCCAGGGATTTAGCTCAGTTGTATAAGTGCCTGCTTGGCAAACACGAGGTTGTGAGTTCAATTCCTGGCACCAAAAAAACCAAACCAAACCAAAACAAAACAAAAACTGATTTAAAAAAATTCAATGGACCATTAACATCTTAGACATAATTGAAGAGAGAATTAGTGAACTCAAACATAGATATAGGAAATTTTCTGGAATGCTATCTAAAGAAACAAAAACTTTAAAATCTAGGCTAAAAAACATATGTAGTCAGGCATGGTGACACACACCTATAATCCCAGCACTTTAAAAGCTGAGGAAGAGTGAAGGCTCCAAGTTCAAGGTCAGCCTGCACTACATAGTAAATTCAAGGCCAAATTGACTATATAGTGAAACAATGTCTCAAAAAAAAAAAAAAGTACACTTCTATATTTAATTAGCTTTCCAGAAAAAGAGATTAAAGGAAAGACAGTAACCAGAGACAATGAATGGGAACTTTTCCATAGTAAGAGGAAAATATCAGATCCAGCAAGTCTAAGTTTTAAGTGGGATTAAAAAACAAACAAAATACTTCACTATCCACATGATAGTGAAACTGCAGAACACAAAAGACATAGAAAAGATCTTAAAAGTACCTACAGAGAGAAAAAGACTAACCTTTAAAAGGGAATACAAGTTCACTGGGAACATCGGCAATGGAAACCAATGACACTGAAATTTCATATATATATGAAATTTCTTCAATATTTAATACATATATATTTCTTCACTATATATATATTAATAGACATATAGAAAAAAACCTGCCCAAAATTGTATGCCAAGTTAAATAAACTATTAAATCATAGGAGCAAAACAAACCATTAAAGGCTAAAAATAAAAATAGGTTACTATCATAAAAACTTCACTGAAAGAAATGTCAAAGGATATATTTCAGGAAGAAAGTCTCAAGGAGAAGGCATAAATCATTAAGAGATGGTGAGCAAAATTATTGTTATACTGTATATGTGAGTAGCATTAAGCCAAACAAAATCAACAGTTAAATATTCAAATGTTTAACTAGCCATGAGATACCTCAGCTTCTTCCTGAAATTGAATTTTATTATTAAATTTGATTAGATTTACAAGATACCGCAACTTCTTTTGACTTTTTTCCCTTAATGTCAGAGAAATGTGTAGTCTCAGATTTTTTTTTTTTTTTTTTTGCTGTACCAGGGATTGAACTCACGACCTTGTGCTTGCCAGGCAGGCGCTTATGCCACTGAGCTAAATCCCTGGCCCTATCTTTTGTAATATAAGAGCACATTTAAATCTGTAAGGAGGATAAAACAGTTTGGGGTAAAGGGTTTCCAATCACTAATGCAGATATAGGCAAGAGTACATTATCAGATTCATAAAACAATAATGAAATTACACTACTGCTACAACTCTGGAAAGTCACTGACCTGAACTGAAAAAAATGAATTCATTTCATCATCTACCTTTATATGCTTTTCACTAAGATGAATTAGCATGGTGTAAAGAGATAAGAACCACTCTACTCAAGGATTATAGTTCAGGAGATCCTTAAACTAGTAAATTCAATGAAGAATTTCCCATACTAAGAAAGATATTCTATACAGAGTACAATGGAGTATCAGAGCCAATGGTACTTTAAATCATAAAAAGAGACTTAGCTTGAGTTATATGTTGAAATATAAATATACAGCATATCCTTCATGAAGAAATATGAGACATTTCAGGAAGAGAGAAGAGTGTGAGAAATAAGGGAATCAGACAATATGGAGATATTCAAGGATTTGCATGTATTATAATTTGGTCAAGCTAAGTATAATTTAAGACTACAGTTCTCGATCTGTGTGTCAAGATGTAACAAAACAATGCAGAAAACTTACAGAGGGTCATGAGATAATTATATTGGACACAACGTAAATGCCTAGCTGCAAGCAGTTTAGAACTGAGATTCATTGTGATGTTAGGACTTTGTGAAGAGGAGACTTCAGGAGCTGCTGTGATAAAGTGTTCTGGGAAAACTCAACATGAAAGCAGAAATGTGTATGGTTGTACCTAATCTGACTTAGTGTTTACTAGGCATACATATTCTATTAGGAAAAAAAAAAAAAACTATGTTTAAGCGTGGGATAAAAGTATTATTTTGTTTCCATGTATAGCTATTTAGAGCATCCTACTTGGTTGCTAGGACATAGATTAAGTGGTTAAGTAAATCTAACTATTTAATAAACAGAACATGTGGCATTTCTTTTAGTTTAGGAGTAACTATATAAAATTACAGAAACAATACAGAGTGAGCCAAGAAACCACCACAGGAGGATTTGGTAAAAGGCTTTATTTGCCATATATGTAGAATACATTGTTGGTTGGTTAATGCAATGCTATTTCTATTCTTTGTGTCTCGTTCTTTTTACTATAAAGACACAGAAAAAGCTATCATTTTCAACTTTTGCTTGAAGCCCAAGGTAGCCATTTGACATAGTTATTTCTAATTAGATGGAAGTAGAAGATAGCTAGAGCTGATAGGATGTGTGGGGATACATCTGGAAATGTTTCTGCTTTCCTGATTTAAAAAAAAAAAAATCGTATGTGTCTTGCTTTCTCCTTTCTTTTTGACTGAAATGCTGAAGTAATTCTTGGAGTTTAGAAGTTACCCTGTGATCATGAAGAAAGGGTCAAATGAAAGTCAGGAGCAGTCTGTTTTTTAGATTTCTTGCTATTTGAGAAAATAAATCTTACTTGTTTAAGCCATAGTTGGGTTTTCTGTTAGTTCAGTAAAAAGCATTTCCAATGACAAAGAATTTAGACTTAATCCTGTGAGCAGCAGAGATTTATTAAAGGACATAAAACTTTTTTGCTTGTTCTTGGGAATCCAGCATTTAGAACAGTGTCTAGCACATGGTAGGTACTCAATAAGTATTTGTTAAAAACATTGAATTGAAAGGCGTAAAATTACAGCAAATGAAATCAGTTAAGTGATTACAGCAAAGTCCAGACAAGAAATGTAGAGCTTAAAATTAAGGATAAACAAACTCTAAATGAGTGGATTTCTTAAAATCCCAGATTGTTTAGTTATATAGAAATTTTTTTGTCATAAAGTTGTGTATGTTCTAACAATATTTACTTACAGCATGTATCATTTACTTTAAACTTAGCATTTGTTACACATTATATGACTAGTACAGTAGTTCCCAATTTTAGTGGTTTTACTTTCTGATTTTCAGTTATTTAAGGTAGTAAACTGTGGTCTGAAAATATTAAATGGCAAAATTCAAGAAACAATTCATAAATTTTAAACAACGCCATTGTGAGTAGCAGGGTGAAATTGTGCTCTGTCCTGTTCAGAAAGTGAATCATTTCTTTATCTACTGTATCTATGCGGTCTATACTACCTGTCCAGTAGTCACTTCATAGCCATGTCAGTTATCAGATTGACTGGGGCAATCTCTCAATGCTTGTGTTCAAGTAACCCTTACATTACTTAATAGTGGACCCAAAGCGTAAGAGTAGTGATGCTGGCAATTTAGATACACCAAAGATCAGCCAGAGAACATGCCCCTTAAATAAAAAGGTAAAAGTTATGAAGGAAATAAAAAATAACTGCTGGAGTTCCAAAGTTGTATAATAAAAACAAAATTTCTATTAGTGAAACTGTGGTAAAAAAAGAAATCTGTGTCAATTAAGCTGTTGCACTTTAAACTGCACAAGTTATGGCCACTGCATGTGATAAATACACTGTTAAACACTGAAAAGCATTAACAAATTCGTGGGTGGAAAACACGAACAGAAAACATATTGGGTGATGGCAAAGTATTGCACCAGAAAGCACTGACCCTATACAAAGAATAGCAAGAATTCCCTGAAACAAATTATAGTAAGTCATTTATTACAAGGAAGGATTTACACAAACTGTGAATAGGTCTGGACTGAAATACATAAAAATTACTGGAGACACTCCATCTGCCAATGAAGAAGTTGCTCTCACATTTCTGGCAGAGTAAGCTGATAAAGTAGAAAGGATACCATTCAAAGCAAGGAAATAAGCAAAGTTTCTTAAAGAAGAAGCCCAACAGAACCTATATTCATAAAAATGCAAAGGAAATATTGAGCACAGATCATGCAAACTAACTCCAGCACTCAGTGGCAACATCATAGAGCATATGATAAAATCCAGGTGTAGTGTACAAAGAACCTACATGCTCTCAAAAACAAAAATTTGAAAGAGAGAGGGAAAGAAAAAAAGGTCACATTCACATAACTTTCATTATAGTACATCATAATTATTCTATTTCACTAGTTTTAAATTTTTTAAATTATTTTTATTGTTTTTATAGAGTATGGGGTGACAATTCAATACAGGTATATGATGTATAATGATCAAATGAGGTTATTTTTTACTATGAACATACATAGTACATAAAGGGTTAAGTATTATCCATAGTTTCAGGCATCCATTGGAGGGAGGAACCTCACTTAAAAAACAAAAAGAATACTCACCGGGATACTGTTTTGCTGTTAGCTCTAATTTATGAGATAGTAGCATGGCTCCAGTGGTATTATCTATTGTATAAACCTGCACACAACCACTGTGAAAATAATAAAAAAAAAAACCTTTAATGAAGACAGACAGAAAAAAATTATTATGGAAACTCTTACATTCTGCTGGTATGAGTGTAAAGTAGAACAAAACCAATTTGTAAATACTTTCTACTGATCTGAATTTGGACACATGCATATTCTGTAATCCAGCAGCTTCATTTCTAGATACAGTACATCCCAGAAATTCTTACCTAATGTTTCTAAGGAGACATTATAGCACTGAAAGGGAAATGAGATTTAGCACATGCATTATTAGCATAGAGAGCATTTATTTTTTTCAAAACATAGTTGTTAAATACATTTGTGGTTTAAAAAAAGCAATGAGCTAATATACATGAATTTTAGATTAGTGATTGCTCAAGTAGAGAATGGGGAAGGGGCAGAGAAAAGGGTTTAACAGTACTGTAATGTGCTCACTTGCTGCTTCCCTCTTGCTTTTTTCCTTCCTCCCTTTCTGTGATGCTGAGGATTGAACCCAGGGCCTTGTGCATGCAAAGCAAGAGCTCTTCTACTGAGCCACACCCCCCAGCCCAGTAATGTGCTATTTCTTATGTTGGATGGTAATTTATACAATTACCATAGTATTTTTTACACATTGCACAGTGCATGCTTTCTGTGTGTAGAATACACACACATACTTCACTTAAAATTTTTTTTACAAAAGGCTAGAAACTAAAAACACTAGGGGGGATGTTAAACTGGGGATTAAGCCTAGGGCTTTTGCACAGAACTACATCTCCAGCCATTTTATTTTTTATTTTGAGATGGTCTTGCCAAGTCACCCACCCTGGGCTCATACTCAGCAACAGGAATGTAAAAGGACTCCCAGTTTCTACATGACTTGTAAGGTACATTCAAAACTGAACTACAGTGATCATTTAAAAATCTCATTTCTGTTTGTGGTGCTAGCCTCACTTTAAAAACTTAATATGCTTTAGGGCCGGGGATTTAGCTCAGCAACATAAGCACCTGCCTTGCTAGCACGCAGTCGTGAGTTCGATCCCTGGTACAAAAAAAACAACAACAAAAAAATACATATAATTCAGTTACATTGCTTATGTAACATACTTGCAATGGAAAAGAGAAACAAATGTTCTTGAAATACTTTTTAATACAAGGCTACTTTTGCACACATTGGGAAAACCGCAGTTTATGAAGAACTTGATTTTAGTGGCCCCCCCAAAATGAGATGGGAATGCTAATTATCTTGATTTGATTAGTATACCGTATCTGCTGAAATTTTAGACTGTACCCAACAACTGTGTACTAACTATATGTTAGTCAAAAATTTAAAACAAGATAATTTACTAATTCCAAAGCAAAAACTCCTCTATGATAGAGGTATGACTTGTTAGCACAAATGATCAAATTTAGCATCATTAATACCAGGGCAACTTGACCTTGTTTCTACCCAAACCATCAAATGTAAAGGTAAGAGTTAGATTTTTCAAGATTGAACCTTAAACGGGTATCCTAAAAGAATACTGGTTTTCTAACTCCTTTTTAAAGAATATGTTTGCAGTACATAATGATAACATTTATAATGAGGAATTTGTACATGTACATATTGCATTTTTTTTGGGAGGCGTCTAAAGCTTTCCTTCCAACCTGTCTTTCCCTCTCAAAGACAAGAGCTTCAGAAGAGTGCTTAAGGCAATCAACCCTGATAAGTGCTGAGATAAGAGCTAGAAGGCATTGGCTGGAATGTCACAAAGGTACTATAAAAACAAAAACTTTAACCCTAACCTATGATCATGTCAGAAGTCTTCTAACTAAGACTAAAAGGCTACAAACCTAGATCGACCTTAATCTTCCTAATGCAATGATGGCAAACTTTTTAGAGCCTTCAATGGTACAAACAGCATGCTGTGGCACATGTGCCACAAGTTTGCCACCCCTGTCCTAGTACTTTCTAGTCATTTCTAGATCCCAAGATCTGGCTTTGCTAGACTCTCAGGTCCTAACCCTGAAAGCTGGTAATGTAAGAACTACATTCCTGTTTCTGTGAATTCTCTCTCTCAAATTTGTGTTTGCTCAAGAAGAACCAGCTTTCAGATTAGTCACTACAGGTGTTAGAGAAACTAATTAAATGCAGTTATGGGGAAACAATGAGGTAAATTTGGAATGTGAGATGTTTTATGAAGAAGTGACCTAAGCCAGCATGGTAGAACATGCCTGTAATGCCAGTACTCTAGGGAGCCTGAGGCAAGAGGATCACAAAGCCCAGTTTAAGCAACTCAGGGAGATCTTGCCTCAAAATAAAAAATTAAAAAAGGACTGGGGATGTAGTTCACTGCAAAGGCCCTGAGTTCAATTCTAGTAGAAAGGACTTAGATTCAATTAATACTGGGGGAAAAAAAGACTAAAATGCCATGAAAATAAGAAAAAAAATGTAAGGATTGTTATAGGTGAAAGTTGAGTAAACAAAAACCAAATATAATTCATGAATTTTCTTTCATTTTCATTAGAACAAAGGAACTATAAAAGAAATTTTGGTTATAATTGGGTTAGAGTATGAATTGGCCAATAGATCCTATTAGGTATTTATCACCGATTACCTCATGTATAATAAAAATACTGAGTTTATGTAAAAAAAGGTCTCTTTTTTGGGAAACCAGGAGGTAATACAAATGTCCATGTACAGCAAAGTGGACAAATTATGGTATATTCATATCCTGGGACATTATTTGTAAGTCAATATAAAAAGTGATAATAACTACTCACAGACAACATGAATGAATTTGCAGTGTTGACACAAATCAGAAACAAAAGATAAAATGATTTTATTCATATAAAGTTCAAAAATGGGAAAAGAAGTTTATATGCAGTGAGAATGTGTACGCAGGTAGTTAAAGTATAACAAAGAGGCCAGGCGTGGAGATGTATACCTGCAATCCCAGCACTTGGGAGGCTGAGGCAGGAGGATCACTGGAGTTTGAGACCAGCCTGTGATATAAAGTGAGTTCAAGGCCAGCCTGAACTACACAGTGAAACCCCATCACAAAACAAAGCAAAACAAAACAAAACAAAGTAACAAAAAATAAATGACTATCACAAAAGATAGAAAACTGTTACTAAGGGACCCAGGACTTGCAATTGGAAGTAGTGAGAGTAGGGTTTATGAAAGGTTGGTGATGTTATTTCTTGAACAGACTGATGGGTGTTTATCTTACAATTATCTGTTAAACTTAGCATTTGAATTGTGCATTATTTTTGTATGTATGCTTGATAATAAACTTTATGTCAATAAATTTGAAACTATATATGAAAGAAACCAATTCCTAGGAAAATACAACTTGCCAAAACGGCTTATCTAGAAATCTAAATTGTCTTAGTCAATTATGTAAGTCAAATTGAATCAGTACTCCAAAAAATGCTAGAAAACTCCATACTTAGATGGGTTCACCACCAAATTCTAGCACACTAAAAAAATTAACAGCGATGTGAAAGAATCCTCAACTGTTGTGTGAGACAAATATAACCTTAACCAGCATATCAAGAAAAATTATAGGTAAAATGTATTTGTGAACATAGATTTAGAAATCTACACAAGATATGACCAAATAAAATCTAACAAATGTATCAAAGATGCTTTTCTTTCTTCTGTTGAACTTAATTTGTATTTCTATACTTTACTGAGAAGTATATGCTAAGAACAAGTTGAAATCAAAGATAAAGATTCCCTATTTTATGAAGAGATTATTTGGAAAAAAATTACTGGGAGCAGAATTAAGGTGCTGATTTTTAGTAGGTATATTACTTATACAAATAAAAAACTTTGACATTTAACTTGGAGATCATGCAGCTGGAGCAAAACTAGAAATGATGTCCTACTGAACCAGAAGGTCTCATATTTTGAGAGCAAAATGGAATTTTATATTTAAGAAAACTTTAAAAACTAAAAGCAATATACACACTGCAAGGTAATATTATGACTGCTAATCTTTTTGAGTTAAACTATAAGCTCAAGTAGGTATTTTTTTTAATGTATCAGTGTTTAGAACTATATCGGGTAAATGGTAAGTACGCAGATATTAGTGGAATGAATTATTTTATTTTTAAAAATGTACATTATATGCATTAAAGCAAGGAGTTTATTTTATGTATGAGCTTCTTTAATTAAGATACACTCACTGATTTAAAGTTATTACTAACACTGATGTCTTACAGGGGATTTTAAAAGAAAAATTCAAAAATATCTTTAGATTTTATATTAAATGTGATTCCTAAATTATGATGGCATGATAAAGTTAAACAAGCACATTAAAATATCTTAAATTTAAAAAATTATTTCTGGCTGGATGCAGTGACATACCTGTAATCCCAGCACTCTGGAGGGTAAAGCACTATAAATTTGAGCCTAGGTTGGACAACAACAGTAACTTTATGAGACCTTGTCTCAAAATAAAATAGTAAAATAAAAAAAAAATTTTTTTTTTTTTTTTTTTGGTGAGGGGTACTGGGGATTGAACTCTAAATCTCATGCTTGCCAAGCAGGTACCTGTGCCACTGAGCTAAATCCCTGGCCAAAAAAAAAAAATTATTTTTGCCAATAATTCTTATAAATTCAGAAGACTCTATCAGTTACCTTGTACATCCAAATGCCATTAGCCGGTATCTGTTATTTACTGCTACACACGTTCCATCAACAACATCTTGTGGCCAAACTCCATGAAGCTGCTACAATAAATAAAAACATGTAAGACTTGAAAATGTTCCTCTAAATTTACTCTTATTTATTTTTTGGTGTTACTGGGGATTGCACTCAGGGCCTTGAGCATGCAAGCATTACCATTAGCATCTCACCACTGAGCTACATCCCCAGCCCCCTTCAAATTTAATCAATAAAATTCTCTTAAAATAAAAATGTAGTTTCACAAGGCTTCATGTGGTCATCTGCATAGGATATACCCCATCAGGATTACCATCTGAATAGTCTCCCTTAAAACTTCAAGCCTTTCATTAATGGTTCAATAAACAACCCAAATGAGCTCAGTCAATGTTAATCTACTTAAAAAACACTAAAGAAAATGGATATTCAACCTCTAAACATACAGTAAATGAAGACTTTTTTTGTAAACCTTTCGCTATTATAAATTGTAACTCATTTGCTCATTAACATTCTCATCACCTATATAGCTTAAAATGTTTAGTGAACAGTGAAAAATACTGAATTTTCTTTGTTCTATCTTCTAGAAGCAATTCATTACTTGCCCATTGCTTACTAGTTTTTGTTATTCCCTTACTATATAGTATGGTTAACAGCATAACAGCTCATGCCTAATCAAATGATTATCTAACCTTTCCAAACTTTAATTTTCTGGTCTGTAAATTTCCTTTCAAGGTCACCTTTCAAGGTCTGTAAATTTCCTTTCAAGGTGACTCAAAGATTTACACTACAATGTTTACGATTCAACAATTAAGCATTCACTAAATAAATGACATCATTAATCTTTTTATGCTATTCAGTTTCATATACAGAACAGATTCAGTTCAGCTAAATCTGAACAGATTTAGTTCACAGTCTGTCCTTATGTGCCAAAACAAAAAGCTTGTAAATTATAAGGCAAAGGTCATAACCCTTAGTAAGCAAACAAAATTAGCATTAATAAAGCACTTTATTTTTGAATGATTCCAACAGGAGACATTAAAGATGCACTATATTTACAACTGTTAAAACTATACTATTTTTAAGACTGTACTTAATTCCAAAATGAGTTATATAATCTATCTAAACACAGAATAGTCATGTATCACTCAATGATAGGACATGTGACAAATCTTTTGTTAGGTGATTTTATTATGCAAATATGAGAGTGCACTTCCACAAATTAAGAAGACACCACTAGCCAATATAATCTTATGGGACGGATCACCATAGTATATGGGCTCTGTTGATGAAAAACTACAATTTACAGAAAACAGAATAGTTGAAAATAAATATTCAAAACAACTAGCAAAGAATTATAAAGTAATTGCTTCCAAGAACAGAAATTGAGTATAAGGAGAACAGGGCAGAAACTATAATTTTTCTTTTTCTTTTTTTGAGACAGGGTCTCCCTATGCAGTTCATGTGGCCTTGAGCTCACATTGTAACCCAGGCTGGTCTTGAATTCACAGTAATCCTCCTGCCTCTGCCTCCTGAATGGTGGGACTACAGGCA
The DNA here is from genome assembly GCA_004027455.1 of Hydrochoerus hydrochaeris. Classification (NCBI taxonomy): domain Eukaryota; kingdom Metazoa; phylum Chordata; class Mammalia; order Rodentia; family Hydrochaeridae; genus Hydrochoerus; species Hydrochoerus hydrochaeris. The sequence continues at coordinate 316,954 of PVLA01001276.1, read as the reverse complement.
TGTGCCACTATGCCTGGCATTTTTATTTTTTAGTACTGGGGATTGAATTCACAACCTTGTGCTTGCCAGGCAAGCACTTATACAGCTGAGCTAAATCCTCATCACATCCAAAACTATCATTTTTCTTCAACATGTCTGATAGAATTTTGCCCACATATACCATGTATAACTTGATTAAAGACGCACTATGTACATATATAAACTCACAACAGATGTGTCATCAATATGTGCTGCAACATGTACTAATTAAAACAATAAAATTTGTAATACAAAAATAAATAACGACTGAATTATTTTGTGTGTGCGTGTGAGAAATAAAAATATCATAAAACTAACTTAGTGGCTTAGTGAAATGTATACTTGAAATGGGTGAATTTTATTATATAAAAATACACAATTTTTTAACAAGTTTATTAAGCCATACCTCTGCAGTAAATCTACTTGACACTGGTGTAATAAATCCAACTTTACCATCATTAAACACAACAGCAAATCCATCAAGTGTGGCACAGTATTCCATATCTTTGATATGCACATCTGTAAAGCCCAGAGATGAACCTACTGATGGAAAAAAAAAAGGTATATAAAACAAATTATTATATAAGCTTCTCATATTTTTGTTTGCAAAGCCTGCAAAGATAGTTAAAAGGGCAAAATTAATGACCTAAAAACCCTAAACAATTCAATTAAAATCAATCCATAGAAAACATCTAACAAAACTGTATCAGATATTAAACAGCTGGTTCTACCTTATGTAGCAGGAATAACTACCTCTAGATGACTGCAGATCTACTGAAAAGGGTACTGTGCAAAGATTAATGGCTTTCCTTCCATTTGTCATTCCTTCCCAGTGAATAAGATGAAGAAGTCCATCAGAAGTAGCAACCAGAAGATCTTCTAGTACAGACTGCAAACTGTAGGAAAATAAGCAACTTAGTTCAATTAACTCTTAAAAGACAGTACGGGGGAGGGGGATAGGGATTTAGCTCAGTGGCTTAAGTGCTTGCCTGATAAGTGTGAGGTCATGAGTTTGATCCCTGGTACCAAACAAAACAAAACAAAACCGTACTAGGAAAGCAATGGATATTAGTTTAGAAATTTAGAAAATACTCATATATAAAAGATATATAAAAGATCACAAGATCTCCATTTGTCTGCAATTTAGCAGTTTTATTTATATATAATTCAATCTAAACTCAGAAATTCTGGGATAAATGAAGGACTCTGGCTGCCACAGATACAAACTCGATGAACTGGGTTAAAAACATGAGATACTGAAACAGCAAACTGAAAAATAGAAGCACAAGTGACACATGACATGAAAAGAGGGCAATAAACCACTCATAACAGCAACAACTCTAGGATGATAATCTAGAGCTAGAGAATAGATAATCCCCTAACATTATCACAAAAAGAATTTTCAGTAATGATGGAAATGTTCTGTATCTATAATACCTGATAACAGTAGCCACATGTAGTGACTGTACAAGTGATAATCTTGACAACAAATAATGCTGAAAAAATGACCAGTTCTATGAATAAATAGCAAAATGTGATCCAGAGTCAAAAGTTCATCAATATAAATAATAAACACTTTTTTTTTTTTAACTGAGAATCAAGTTCAGGACCTCACACTTGCCAGGCAGAGACTGTGCCACTGAGCTATACCCCTGGCCCATTAAATAATAGACACTTCTAATGTCAGAATTAGCAGATAATGACTTTAAAAGTAAACAAGTCATTAGAACAAAGACACATGTTATTTCTTCATAGACTTTATAGCAGCTATCCCAAATGCATGTGTAAAATTTTAAATTTAGAATCTTGACTGAAAGGTAAAGGTTTTAATATAGTTACAAAACAATATGTTGCATGTGTTAAGTGCTGCCATGTATAAAGTAAAACAGGATTTCTAATTGGTCGATTTTTATGTCAGTTATATAATCTACAAATTAACAATTACTCAGAATATAATTATATTTAATATTCAACTAATATTAAACACTATATACTAACAGTGCTTTCCTAAGTGCCTGGGATATAGGAATAAACTCTGGAATTTGAAAGTTATAATATCTAAAAGTTTTAATTATTAAATTTTACATTTTTATCTCTTAAATATTATCTACTTAAATAAAAAACTCAGATGCTTAACATTAATCTCTGTATTTTCTTTAATCAAAAACTGTGACCTAACAGCATTTTTGCTCCTATAAGCAACATAACTACTATTCCTAACTTAATCTGTCTTAAATTTTTGATAGGATGGAAAATGCTTATAAAAACCTTCATGTCAGGGCTGGGGTTTAGCTCAGCAGCATAAGTGTCTGCTTGGCAAACACAAGGTCGTGAGTTCAATCCCCAGCACAAAAAAGCAAAAAACAAAAGGCAAAAACAAAAAAACCCCACTTTCATGTCTTTTTAGTCAATTTAAAATTGTATAGGAAATATCTCCAATTTCAATAGGGATGCTAATGACATTGCTCTGAAATGTAATTATTTTATAATTTTGAGATAAATATTAGATATTTCTAACAACCTAAATTTGCAGAACCTAGCAACTAACATTTTAACCTTGCAAAAGTGGCAGAAACTCTTTTCCCCTTTGGTGGAATTGAACCCTTGTCTGTGCGCATGCTAAGTATGTGATCTAGCAACCAAGTTACAGTCCAAATCTAGAAATTCTTTTTTAAAAGTCTTTCTACTTTATTTCCATGCAGTTTTTAGCCACAAGGTGGAGTAGAAAGTCAAGTCTGTACATGTTCATGTTGTTTGTTCCTCACGGACACTTCCATCATTACATTCTTGAAAAGGATTTCTATGTGGAAATAAAAATCTAAAGTAATCAATAACTTCCTGACCAAGGTGATGAATATCCTGAACTCAGTATTTTGTAATACTGATTACACTTAAGCGAATAATAAAAATGGCATTCTTGTCTATGAGAACAGCATATAAAAAGAACTAACCAAGGCAAAGATAATAGCTCATCACTTGCATATATTTTATGGAATTTGTTCCACTGTTATTCTGTATAGTATTTTAACAAGCAAAATGGTGAAAGAAATCTTTTATTAAAACTTTGAATTAGGAGTTTTTAAAAATGGGTATTATATGTATTTTAGTACATTCATATTATATTCATATAGTACAGAGTAAAAGTCTTTCTTCAAAACTTGCCCCCAACCATTCAGTTCTCTTCCTCAGATTCATATATATTCTTCTAGAATTATGAATATTCTAATACTACCATCTCCTTTTTAGAAATAGTACCTTAGGCAGCAGTATTATAGAAACCTTGCTTCTTTCACTTAATAATGTATTAGGAAGTCTTTCAGTAAAGACAATTCTGTTTTCACAGCTGCATATTATCTAAGTACATTTTCTTACATTTACACAACAAAAATAATATGCAGATAAAGTAACAATAACTAAAATGTCAACCATGAGGCAACTGAGGAAATAAAGCTAAATTTTAACTATTTTTTCTACCAATCAATATACAGTTTTAGTATTTTGGTATTTTTGTCTAACTTGTCCCAAAACTTTTATTCATACTCAGATCCAAAAGCCTAATTTTCTTCTAAATGTACATATACTTCCCAGAAACTTACAAAGGTTTTGGAAACAAAAGCACTTTAATCTTTCCTCAACTTGTATGATTTGTATCAGGATCTTTTTAAGGACTATGGAATATGCTGTATCACTTAAACATTTCTAGACCTTATCAAAAAACATAATTTCAAAATAAAATTATAGTGTCACACTCAATTTATGAACTTTATTATAACAATGAGCCATGTGTAAAATTTCAAATGTCTTATAAGGGTTAATTTACATAATTTCTAAGCTAAATGGCCATTTTCAGTCCCAAGAAGTGAAGGCAGTTTTCCTAGTGGTCATGATTAGTCACTGCAAAATGCCAAATTTAACCAAAGCACTGTACCTCATGATGGGTGCCTGCAAATCCAATATTTTCTTCATCTCTAAATTTAAAGCTGGAGCACAATGTTCTTCCTTAAAATGGGGTGTCCCCTTCATTTGTGGACTTCCTCTAAAAGAAACATAGGGTTAAAGAGAAAGATAATTGAATTTGCATCCACTCTGCAGCTAATTTTAAGTAAATATAACCAAACTTAAAAATCAGATGTTTATCCTTTATACTCTCAAATGAAAAAGACTTAAATTCCATTATAGCAGACAGATTATCAAGCACAAATAAGACTGACCAATGTAACTTGTGCTGGATATGGGGTGGGGGGGCAGACAAAACAAAACAAAACAAAATGCTTAATATGGAAGTGAACTCTCAGAACATTTTGTTTAAAATGAGGGTCTTTTCTGGGTTAGTAAACTATGGAAAAAATATATCATTCTATACAGTTATGTTCCAAGTGGTTCAAACTGTTATTTCCTTTTATTCCTATCTCATCTGACTGATTCCTACACTAGGATATATATCAGAAATGTGATTATTTCTCAAATTACCTGGTAATAAATATAAAAATGGCTGAATTTTAAAAATCCATGGTATTAAATGGTGCACTACAGTGTTTAGGTCACGATAGTGCTTAGGTCAATGCCAACATAACTGAATTGCCACACACAACTCTCCAAAGAACTAGAGGTCCCTTGGATTTTTTTTTATCTCCAGAGGGCATAGGTGCACTACTAGATTTCTATTCTACCTCAAGGCTGTCTACTGGCTTTGTGGAAATCACACAGAATTACAGTTTGATCACTTTTTAGTTGTGGACTATTATTCATATACAATAATATACTGCCAGCCCGTCATGCTACTGCAATGAACTAGAATATTTGAATCTATGTCTACACTGCTAAACTAGTTGATATTTACACAAGTTCTGGTAGTACTATGACCATGTCTAAGAAAAACCTGAGTAATTAATTTATATGAGTCACTTTTAAACTGCTAACTATGGACTTTAGTGAATTTCCAAGATTTTCTCCGAGTATAACTGTTTTAATGTTAATTTGTAGTTTTCAGAGTAATACATACACAGAAGTTCAAATAGTACAGAAAGGCCTATGAAAAGAAAAAACACAAGTTGTTTTCCTTGGTGAAAAAACAAGACACAGCTACAAAGTATAAGAGATTATAATTAAAACAAGCCAACTCTTTGGGTGTATCTTTGAGTTAAATGGAGAAAATAAAAACTAAGTATCTGATGATATTAATATATTATTCATTTTGCTGAGTGTAATTTCAGAGTGGTTCTGTTTCATTAAAATGTCTATCACAGATAAAACAGAAGCATTAAGTGTTGAAATGGTATAGTACTGTATCTGGGATTTGCTTTAAAACTGTAAAAATATTTTTAGAGGAAAAGGTGATGTTGATTACTTTTGAATCCATGTCCGTGGATTTGTTATTGTATCATTCTCTAGCATATATTTGACACATTCTGTGTGAAAAGCTCAAACCAGTATACCATCCCTAACATTTTAAATGTTTTGCTGCATTTTCCACAATGTCTTTTACATTCTCATGTGAGGCTGTGGAGGTCACTGACTTTTTTTTTCAATGTTAAAGATTGAATCTTGTCACCTTGCACATGCTAAGTAAGAACTCTACCACAGAGCTACATAGCACTAGCATGCAATGACATTCTTATTTGGATCTTCTTTTTGTCTTCCCCAGGTTCTGAATTTTCAGAATGATGTAGGCTTTTTTTGGGGGGGTATCATACATGCTAGATACATTCTACTGCTGAATTGCATTCCCCAGCCCCAGAATGATGTACTTTATACAAGTACATGAATGTGTATCAACTGCATCAACTCATTGACCTGTTCAATGTAGTAGTATCTTTAGCTCTGAGAAATTTACATGTTTGTTTCCTTAATATTCTAATAAGGTTATGTATTTTCTATTAGCTCTTTCTAGAACTTTATTAGGTGAGACACTGAACCTAATATTGACCTCTAATTTTCTCTTTTGTTTTTGTCTTTTGTTCTGTATCCAGAGACAGTTATTCAATTCTTTCCAGTGCTTTGAAAGAATCTCTTCTCTTTTCACCCCTCCTCCCCATTGCACTCTACCCTACAAACATGGGATGAAACCCACAGCCTTGACACTAAGTTCATCTCCAGCCCTTGTTAAGTTTTTTTTGGACAAGGTCTTGCTCTCTCTGTGCAGATTAGTCTTACAAATTGGTAGATTTCAGGGTAATAACCAGCTGGCTTTTTGCTTCAAGTCTTTCAACACTGGTATCTGTTAAATAGCTTTTTTGGAATGGTTCAATTTCACCAGGAGGGGCCCCCTGATTCTACCTAAGATATCTAAGTATGACATATATGAGTCTGGATTCAAGCATGGGAGGCAGACTTGATGACCTACTGGTTCAGTATGACAGTTTTACTTAATCCCCATCTTTAGTTGGGTATCTCATTCCTGCCCTGCCATGTGTCTGGAAACCCTCTAGTTTAATAAGGCAATATACTTCCTGCCTCTGTGAAGTTAAACAAAGGGATCCTTGTTTCTTATTTAGATTTTTCAAGCAATTTCTCTATAATTCCTGTCTCACTAACAAATCTTTTAGTACTTCTGTATCTAATTCCTGAGCCTTTTTGGATTTGCAGGTACAATGAGGTTATTTTTATCAGTATCCTAGATGTACTTAAGCAATCGGGTTTGAAAAATCTTCCTAAGTCATTCACTCTTTACTTTCCAATTTTTAGCCTTTTAACTTAGAAATACTTTTAACTTTCATTAAAGATGGAAAAATTTCAATTTTTTCTATTGATTTTTTAAGACAACAAATGGAAACTTCACTATTTAAAAGACTAGAAACCTCTATTTTTCTTTCTGTAAGTAATTTAGTATGGTAAATTTTTTAAAGCAAATTTAAATAAAACATGATTTCTCATTGATTTCTATTATAAAATTAGAGACAAGTTTCTGTCTCATCTTCCAAACATGCTAAAAATACAGCAAACTTTAAAAAATTACATTAACAAAGAAATAACTAATAAACATATTACTTCTAGTTCAATGTAATTTGAAGATTAGAGGATGAGTCTGGAAGACAAGCTAGGTTATGAAGGGCACTTAACATTCTAAAAGGTTTTGGGGGTATCAATCAGTTCTGAGTATTTACTATGAAAGTCTACAAAGTGTTCAGCACACATTACCTCAACCAATCATCTATAATTTTTGGAACAAGACTTATTTTTCTAATTTTTCTCAGAGGAAAAAATGTAAACTTAGAAACACTGAGAACACTGTTTTTGATCACAAAGCTGATAAATCAAAGCATTTACATTTGAGCTTGTGGCTTTAATGTCAAATTGGAAGCAAGTGAAAGTTATACTTAAGATAACCCTTATACATGATAACCCTTATACTACAAAATACTGTAATAAGATGAATGCTAAAGAATAGATGGGGACTAGAACAGAAATGAATAGAGATTGTAGGTTAATTAGGAAATAGTTAATAGTTTTTCATACCTAGGCACATAAGCAAAAGCAAAAGCAAAGCAAAACTGGTTTCTTGCTGCATAAAATTAGAGATGGTCCCATGATTTACTTTGGTCTAAAATGCAAGAGAAAAGGACTGGTACTAATTCTAGGCAGAGAATCAAATAACAGAGTTGTCAGAATTTTCACAAAAACTTTGTGATAACCACATTCTGGAGTGTGTTTTATAAACCATGCAGTCTAAGGAGTAGAAAAAGAAAAAAACAAAGAAAAATGAACATAGCTGAAGAGATTGGTGGGAACAACATTATGCATTTCAGCAGATGTATAGCAGTAGGACCAAAGTTAAGGAAAGTTAAGGAAAGGAAAAGAAAGGAAAGGAAAGTATATTTAAAGAATTAATGATTGAAAACTTTCTAAAGTTTATTAACATATGAATTTAAATATAAGAAACTCAGCAAACTCTACATAAGACAAATTTGAAAGAATTTACACTGAAACATATTCAGACTTTCAAAAAACAAAATCTTGAAAGCCGAAAAAAAAGTGACTCTCATGTACTAGGGAACCTCAATAAGATTAACAGCCAGTTTCTCATCAGATACTATAGAGGCAAGAACAAACTGGAATGATACACGTTGCAAGTGCCAAAAGAAAAAATGTCAACAAAGAATTGTGTTCTTCAAAATAAAGGAGAAATTTACAGACTTCAAGAAAAAAGTTGAAAGGATTTGTCACAAATAGACATGAACTACAAAAAATGCTAAAGAGTGCTTAGTTCAGCAGTACATAGTATATTGGAATGACAAGATTGGCATGGCCCCTGTGTGAAGATCACATACAAATCTGAAGTATTACATATTTTTACAGCACAAAAGGCATGAAAAACCAGGGAATCATAGCAGAAAACTTTCCAAATACTAATGAGGAAAGAATTTAAAATACAGATAAGGCATATAGAACCCCAACTGCCACAATCAGAAAAGAACTTCTCCCTGACACATCATAGACAAAATCCCAGAAGTTCAATACAATGAATCTCAAAAGTTGTTAGAAAAAAAGCAACAAAAACTTAATAATATTTAATAAATAAATTTAATAAACCATAAGAATTACACCCAACTTCCCAACATAAACCTTGGGTTGTTTTGTTTTATTTTGTTTTGTTTTTTGGTACCAAGGATCGAACTCACGACCTCATGCTTGCCAGGCAGGCGCTTATGCCACTGAGCTAAATTCCTGGCCCTCAACATAAATCTTAAAGGCCAAAAGAGTTTGGAATGAAGTGTACCAAGCACTAAAAGAAAACAGCTTCCAACTGAGATTAATGTATCCACGAAACTCTTTCAAAAGTAAGAAATAAGGTTTTTCCATGACAAAGACCACCTTAAGAAATTCATGACCACCAAACTATCACTCCAAAAAACTTCAAAGATACACCTCAGAAAGAGACATGTAAGCCAAGAAAACCAAAAAGTCTAATGGAATCAATACACTAGGTAGGGTAAACAGTTATGCACAGAAGAAAAAAAAAATAAAGGAATTAGCAACATGGAAATAATACAATGGCTGGAATTAAGTCAGCACTTTTCAACAATAACTGAAAAATGCAATACCAGGCAATGAAACTGAAACAATAATTAAAAACCTACCAATGAAGAAAAGTCCAGAACCTGACAGATTCACCACTGAATTCAATGGGAACTTCAGGGAAGTTCTAATGTCAAGACTCCTGTTAGTGGCGTAAGTGCCAGCCTGAGTAAGTTTGATTCCTGGTACCACAAAAAACAAGACTCCTCGAACTCTTTATTGAAACTGCAAAGGGAAATAGCATTACCAAACTCATTCCTGGGAGCTAACATTACTTTGTTTTCAAAACAAGACGACTCAACTAAAAAAAACCAACTGCTTTAATGAACACAGATGCCAAATTCCTTAATAAGATTCTTGCAAAGAGTACCATTAAAAACATCATATATCATGAGTAAGTAGGTTTCATTTCAGGGATTCAAAGGTGGTTAAAAATATGCAAATCAAGGCTGGGGATACAGCTCAGTAGCACAGCAACTGCCTGACAAGAGTGAGGTCCTGAATTCAACTGGTACAAAAAAAAAGGTTAAAAATATGCAAATCAGTAACGTAACACATCACAAAAAGAAGCAAGAACACAAATCGTACGGTCATCTCAACAGAAGCAGGAAAAACCTTTGACAAAATCCAACATCTATCCATAATAAAAGCTCTGAACAGGTATATCTGATAAAAGATATTCCCACTGGCTTGAACCATGGGTGGTACAAATGGATCTAATCACTTTTATCTGTCTTTTTACTAATAAAATCAATAAAAAGTCTATAATTGGAATCTAGTTAGTTGCTTGAATATGAATAATCACCACCAAAATATAAATATTAATACTATTAATACCAATTTAAAATTAGTAATCAAATTTCACTAAATTATAGTAATCTCTACAGTAATCAAATTTCACTAAAAGAAATGTATTTACATTTATCATTTTCTTTAAAACATTTTATACATAAAGACAGCTAATTTGTACAGAGTGCACAAAACGTCATAAAGTATTTGGCTTTTTCTATGGCCACAGTGGCACTCATTTCTCCAGACAATTCCTGTTAATATTCTCTATATTGCTTACATATACTTCTTGCTGTTCCTAAAAAGCTTCTATAAAGTAAATATTTTTTGAGTAATTTGCACCAGTACATTTCTTCACACATTAATAGTTTATCAATAATTCTCTAAATTTTAATATGAAAATCTTTCTGTAATCCACTGCTGTTGTATACAATATGCATTTATAGCTGCTATACTACAAATTAACTATTTTATAATTTTTCATATTGTTCTAATGTTTTCCTTAAGAAACTGTAACATGATGACATATGATCTGCTAAATCACTTCCTTTCTTTGCATTACTCTTATCAAAGATACCATATAAGCTGCCCCATGGGATAGTCAGTTCAAATCAGAGCTGGCTAGCTGGGAAATATACAAACTACCACCTTGTCACTAATGTGCTGAATGGGGGAAAACTAAGATTTTCCTCTAAGATCAGGACAAGACAAATATGTCCACTATCACCACTCCTGTTCAATGTAGTACTCAAAATTTTAGTCAGAGCAAGCAGGCAAAAACAGAAATAAAAGGATATATATATATAAAAGAAATAAAAGGGTCATATCTATATGAAATCAAACTATCCATATTCATAGATGACATGATTGTTCATACAGAAGACCCCAAAAAATTCCACCAAAAGACTCCTAGAACTAATTAACAAATTCAGCAAAGCAGGAGGACACAAACTCAACACACAAAAATCAAGTGTTCCTATATATCAATAATGAAGCCACCAACAAAGAAATTAGGAAAATAGAATCATTCACAACAGCATCAAGAAAAATTAAATACGTAGAAATTAATAATATAATATTAATATACAGCTGTCACTTAAATCAGGAGTGATACAAACAAAAGGATACAGATGAGGAAAATGAAAAAGCTGTTAAAACAATAGACCAGCAGTGTCAGAGAATTTACTACAGTGTGAATTCAGAAGCAAGTGAACAGAGACATTTAAACACATATAGTTATATCTGTAATTATAGGAACAGAAAGCTAAAGTGAAATCGATTTTTTTTTTCTTGCCGCACCAGGGCTTGAACCCAGGTCCTTAAAATCATGGGCAAGTGCTCTACAACTAACCCACATTAAAGGTATAGGGGTCAACTGGAGTCAACTGATTTACAGACAAAGGAGAGAAAAGATAGAACATGACTAAGTTCTCTTCACCAATGGTCAGGTAACTGGAAGGATAAGCTGAAAAACAATAAGCCAAGAGTTTATTGTATAAATAAAAAAAGGAGTGCAAATGATATACGGCTGGCATAATAAGCACCAATCCTTAGCTGAAAAAACCCTTCACTACCTAGGTCCTATGAATGAGGTCCAAATTTTAACTGGTAATCAAAGACTACCCAAAACTTGGCCTTGACCTACTCTTCCAAATATTTACTATAACTCCCCTTCTCACATCTCATACTCCAGTTATATAATGTACTGGTGAAAACATGCTGCCTTAAAAAAAAAAAAAATCTGTCTAGAAAGCTTCACTCCATGACCTGTCTCTCCAAAGATTATACTCTTCCCTATCCCTTATGACCCAGTGCCAATGCTACCTCTTTACAAAGATTTCCTCAATACTATATTTCATTTCTGAACTCCTTATCAAACTTCTTTATCTACATCTCATTTATAGTATTTACTCATTACTTTTACAATATACTTGCTATTCTTTGAATCTGGCTTTTTCCCTGTAATGAACTATAAGTGCTTCATGTTAGAATACATTAATATATTTTTCTTGCAGAGTCAATACCAAATGATTGTCTTCAATAAGCACAAGATGAAGAGCATCTCTTCTTATATTTATTTTGGCTGTTTAGTGTCTCTTTGGAGGCTTCACTCTTGAGTCCTGAGGATTCCAATTAATTTTTGTCAGTTGGATGCTGAGTACTTTTTTAACATTATGAGTTAATTAAATGTTAACAGTTATTCACTTTATTTTTTATTCCAGTTATATACTTCAGAAACTAAACAGTTTTGATAATTTAGTTAACTTCCTTTTTTCATAAAAAGTTTGCAGAAACATAATAAATTTTATGTAACTACTATATTTACAATCAATGTTATATTACAAATTTTAAAGGGTTAAAATTTAAATTAAACTATGAGAAGATGAATATTAAAACAAAAACCTAAATTTTCAAAAGGAAATTCATTTTCAAGCCACATTTTGTACTTCAACTAAATGTCTACTACAGAAGGATTAAATATAAATGTCCATAAAAAAGGTTAGTATCTTCATCAGGAGTACTGTGTACATATCTATTGATGAATAGAATAAAAGTTTAAAATTTTCCTATATGTTTCAAAGTAATAGCATAAACCAATTTATAAGGACTTTTCAGATATGGTATGACAAATTTTTGTTAACTTCTATTAATGAAATTAGAACCCAGTCAATTCTAGACACAATAGAAATTCAAATAAATTTTAAGAAGAAAAACTAAAGGAAAATGAAATACCTTGTCTCTACAATTTTGAGGTGAATCTGAGTATAAAAGTTATATAAACTAACTAGAAAATCAATGTGAAGGTAAAGAAGGCATAGCAAAAAATCACCAAGTACATATTTAAATTTTAAAAAGAATTTAAAATTATGTTGGTGAGAGAAATGGAAAAAGAAAATTCTGTAAGATGCAGAATCCAATACTATGGAAATGATTCCAATCTAAACCTGCAACATTTCAATACAGAAGGAAATTTAACTGAGAGTTCCTAAAGGAAAATTTTGTCAGCTTCCTTATGTTTTATAACACCATCAGCTGAAAGTAAAGTACTCCAACAGAAAAATAAAAGCTATCAAAGAACTGAGAAATACAGTGCACAGTATTTTCTTTCTCTTGGCTCAGTTTTTTATCTTTGTATGTCATTCTGCCACTATTACCATAATTTAACAACTTAATTCTTTCCCTAAATTCCTCCCCCAACCAGTATTCTTTTAAGCTTAGCATCTTTTGTTTTGTTTTAAACTTAGTATCTTTTAACTTTTGGGGGGGGGGGGTACCTGGAATTGAACTCACACTTCCCAGGCAGGTACTTTGTTCCACTGCGCTATATATCCCAGGCCTTTATCTTTTAACTTTTATTAAGACTGTTATTATTTTTTTTAAAAAAAGACATTATTTGTGAATCCCCTAGTTCAATTATAAAATTTTAGGTGATTCCTATTTTTTCACAAGTTGTTTCTAATGTGCAACTTTAATGAAGCAAAGTTTTCACATAATGCATACACATGCTTTAGCAAAAATACCTCCAAATGAAGCATCAGAACACTTGTCAGACAATGAATTTCTATAAAAAGAAACAAAAATATAATATTTGTATGAATTAACATACTTAAGAGAATTTAAGTTGCAAGAGTCCCTCTAAAGTGATTGTTGAAACTTGCTAGATTTACAAATAGATTTGGAGACAGAACCTAAAATTTTAAGAGCTATGTTTATAATTTCAAAATGTTAATAAATTGACTGTCAAAGAAATTCCAAATTAACATTCATATTTTTCACCCTGAAAACATACATAAAATCATATATTAAAAAAAAAAAGAGGAAAAACAGCTGAATGAACTTAAGGGACTGGTAAAAGGGCTTAAACTCAACATTATATTATCACTCAACAAAGTTGTAAAATTCTATTCACAGAGATGAACTGGGGCTAACAAAACCAAACTAATGAAGTCTGTGTAACTAAAGGGCTCCATGTAATTTCCCATTTGTCATCTGTTATCAGCTGCAACACATGGTAGAACTTGTGACTGAAGGGACATGTGATGCTACTCCTAGGTATTTATTTGTAATTTTACTCTAGTAATTCGACTCCTAGGTATTTGTTTACTCATGAGATATAGAACAAAGAGAAGGAAATGGGATTGGAAACTAAAATAGCAAACAAGGCTCACATTTTCACTATTTATATCCCTCTCGTTTGATTTTTTTTAAATAAAAAGGTACTAAAGGATTAACTGTATAAAAATTTAAAAATTCTATGGGAACAGCAGGTGGTTACTTCTTAGGTATACAGAGGATAGCAAAGTTGAGGGAAACAGCAGCTTTACAACAGAGAGCTGATGGTTGATCTGAGTTTGGAGTCTAAGTCAGCTTACTTACATTAAAAAAAAGATGGAAAGAAAGCACAGCATGTAACCAAGGAACACAAGAGAAGTTTTCTGAAAGAGTTATTATTTATATTGTCAGATATTTTATAAAACAAAAAAAAATCCAAAAAAGTACAAATGATAACACACTCACATGGCCTTTAGTCTATTAGTACTATTGTGCACAACTCTTTGAATTGGTAGATCTTTTACAATTTTTCATTCTTGGTATTAGTAGACCTTTTTTAGAAGTGTGGCTAACAGAGGTCTTTTTACTACTGAGACTTACATAATAATATTCTTACCAATCTAATTAATAGGTGGCTCAAGTAATTATGATGAAATTAATGGATGCACACAATATGCAAAATTCAGAAATTATGTATATAGACAAAATATATACATAATAAAATCAAAGCAGATGTGATGCTTCGAGAGGCTCACAGAGAATAAAAACTGTTAAGATTACTAATGTTATCACTAAGGGGGAAAGCAGAGAAAATATACTCTAGAAAACCAAACACTCAGAATTTGTTAGCCAAAAAATAGTCACATACCACATAACTTTTTGATTAAAGGTGAACTCCATACATAATAGTGGTCCTATAAAATTATAATGGAGCTAAAACATTCCTAAGGATGTTGGAACCTTCACACCATCATAGCACATCACATTTATTACTCAGATATTTGTGGTGATGCTAGAATAAACAAACCTACTGAGCTGCCAATTACATAAAAGTGCATTTACAGTTTCAGTGTTTAATACCTGAAGATGTCAACACTCTATATGATAAAGAATATAAAAGCAGGCCAGGTGACATGGCACATGTCTCTAATCCCAGAACTCAGGAGGTTGAGGCAGGACGATCACTGTGAGTTTGAGCCCAGCCTGGTTTACAAAGTGAGTTCAAGGCAAGCATGTCTCAAAAAGAATATACATACATATATAGATATAGGTATATGCAAAAAACACTACCTTTATCATTTTTAGTTATGTTTCAATACACAAATACTATCATACAACTGCTTATAGTAATCTGTACCGGTATATGTTATACAGGTTTGAAGCCTAGGTTGCAGCAGCTATACATGTACAACAGGCTATAACATCTAAGTCTGTAAAAATACACTATGATGTATGTTGAAGAAAACTTTCATGTCTCTAATTCAGAACTTTTCTCTCCTCTAAATTTGATGTAATCTAGTGAATGCTTTTTTTTACTTAACTAACATCTTTTAAAACAGAGTTTATGTAGTTTGGGCTGGTCTTAAACTCACTATGTAGCCCTGGCTGGCCTCAAACTTGCAAGCAATCCTCCTGCCTCAGTCTCCTGAGTGCTGGGATTAATGGTGTGTGCCACTATACCAAGCCAGGCAACTTAGTGAATGCTTCTTCTAAAATGTAGAATTCTCATACAAGGAAATTAGATTTTTGGAACTAAATTGTGTTAAAATTAGAAATTGTTAATTTCTGTTAGTCTCTTCTAGGCAGAATTTAACTCATTAACAAGAACTTCTGGTAAGAAGTTTCATGAGTCTGGTGTGGTGGTGTATACTTGTAATTCTAGAACTTGGAAGGCTGAGGTAGGAGGATTGCCACAAGTCTGAGGCCAGCCTAGGGTATACAGTGAGACCCTGTCTCAGAAAAAGAGAAAAGCTTCATAAATCTAAGAATATAGGTTGAAGAAGAGAATAGTGAAGAGGATTTAAACTTTGATACCTATTGGTGTGATATTTTTTTGTTCTGTTTTGTTTTTTTAGACAGAACCTTATAGGTTGATATTGAACTCACTGTATAGCCCAGGCTGGCCTCAAATTTGCAATGATCTTTCTGCCTTAGCCTATCAAGGGCTGGGATTATAGATCTGCGCCACCATTCCTGGTTTGGAGTAATTTTTTTCAATGAAAATAACAATGTATCTTTAATATCTGATAAATAAATGTATCAAATTTTATTACAGCAACTATTTTTTGGTGGTGCTGGATATCAAACTCAGGGCTTCCACATGCTAGAGACACATTCTACTAATAAGCCATAACCCCCATGCAATTAACTTTTTAAAAATCGAGAACCTTGCCAGATGTGGTGGCACATGCTTGTAAACCCAGCTCTTGATAGGCTAAGGCAGAAGGATCATGAAAGGTCATTCTGGACTACATGGGGAGTTTGAAGCCAGCCTTGGCCACACAGTGAGAACTAGTCTCAAAAAGCAAAATGAAATTCAACCACAACAAAAAATTGAGAACCTTGGCTTTAGAAAAGCTGGTCTCTTAACAAAAAACGTTAATGGTAATGGTAGAAAGAAGAGGATGGTGGCCTCTGTTCTCCACATTATGACAAGCTTGTTGAAATTATGTACATTG
This sequence comes from Hydrochoerus hydrochaeris, assembly GCA_004027455.1. NCBI lineage: Eukaryota > Metazoa > Chordata > Mammalia > Rodentia > Hydrochaeridae > Hydrochoerus > Hydrochoerus hydrochaeris. Next base: position 300,401 of record PVLA01001276.1, on the reverse strand, counting down.
TGATGAAATTAAATATGATCCCAGGTGTGGTACATGCCTATAATCCCAGTACTTGGGAGGCTAAGGCAAAAATGCTGAGTTTGAAGCCAGTATGAACCAAATACTGAGACCATATCTCAAAAACACTAAAAGGAAGAACAGAAGAAATCAAGTATGATTAGCAATTTCAAGACCTACTAAACTCATATTTAAACACATAGATGAACATATTCCAGTGTTGAACACAAATTATGTCTGATTTATCCTTGACAGTTTCTTTCACTAATTTCACTGTAAATTCTAAAACATAAAAACTAAGATGACTGACTGGGGATTTAGCTCAGCAGATCAAGTGCTTGTCTGGTAAGTGTAACGTCATGAGTTGGATCCCCAGTACAAAAAAACAAACAAACAAACAACAAACAAAAAGACCAAAAATTAAAAACTAAGATGACCTTCAGACATTCTGCACACTGATCTACATATCACTAATGAGGACACATTTTGATATAAAATGGAATTTTAAAAAGATCATTTATCGAAGATTAAGTGGTCTTTGAGGTAGAAAAAGTAATTTAATAAGGCTTTTAGCACTGTGGAAGACTGATTGTATCTACAAGAAGGATGCTAGAAACACTAAGTGAAAACTGAAAGATTATGGCAACATCCCTCTTGTTTCCTGTTCTCTTGGGTGGTGGAAAATGAAACATTATATGTAGTATGAGGTTACGATGCTGTCACATAACACAGGAAAGCTAAAATATTCTAGAAAAACCCATGTGATGAACTCTTAGAGAAGAGAAACAAAGAATAATATTTTTATAACTGAGGAAAGAACAGTAGACTTAACTGCTATTTCTATTCAGGATATTATAAATTCAGAAATTTAAATTTCAAATAAGACATTTTTATTAATTTCATATGTATTTGTTACATGCTGAATGTCTTCTATTAGAAATGTGATAATTGTATTTATATCTAGGTTTTTGTTTTTTGTTTTTGTTTTTTGAGAGAGGGGTCTTACTATGTAGTCTAGGCTGGCCTTGAATTCACTATGTAGCCTAGGTTAGTTTTATACTTCCTCTGATCCTCCTGCCTCAGCCTCCCTAATGCTGAAATAATAGGCATGTGTCACCACACATGGCTTATATCTGTTCTATAGCACACTTCCATTTAAAACACAAAAAATGAAATGCTTTAAAATGCTTTTATGTTCCTTTATTCTGAAAGTAACACGTTAGGGAGAAAATGTGAAATATACAAAGCTACAAAGTTTAAAAAGCAAAAGTCCATGTTCCTCCAAATTTTAATCAAGAGGTAACAACTGTCTCAGGTATTGCTTTCATTGCATATACCAAAACACAGTCGAAACTTATTAACATTTCACCACCTCCCCTTATCACCTCTTAGCTTCTCCCTACAGTGAATGGTAAAGATAAAATATACTATTAGCAATCTAACACATTCCTCAACATTCTAAGACAATTACAGAATCCATTATTAAAGAAATCAGAATTCAAAGACCTGGTAATTTATGAAATGTTATTTTTGAAATGCTGGCTTATTTTAATAATTTCAGACTACTCAAAATAGCAATATTGTTCTCAATATCAAATATTACAAACATAAAAGCTAGTAACTTACTTGGGATACACTGGTTCATAAAGGTACTTGTCCCCTCTTGAAGATGTAATATGAAAAAACAAGATGTAGCCATTTGCTGTCTGAAAGAGAAATTTTATCAATCGTGAATTAAAGATTAAGGCTTGGACTATCAACTTAAATTTTAACTTCATATGTCCTCACTTTGAGAATAACCTCACTCTTAAGAAACTTACTTTGAAAATGTTCAAATGCGAGGGGGTGCAAGAGTGACAGGAAGGGAAGGAAAGAAAAAGAGAGTAGAAGGAAAAATATAAACAAAGCTTTGGCAAATGAGGGAAGTAGGGCTGAAGGGAGAGGAAGGGAATGAGAGAAAGAAAAAAAAAAAAAGAACCAAGATATATTACGTACAAATTCCCTATAATGAATGTGATCATTATATATATAAAAAGTATACCAATAAAATTCATTTTAAAAAAGAAGCTTCCTTTAAAAGACAGCCTAATTATACAAATAAAACTTCTTTTGCTTTAACATAATCCACTGTGGAAAGAAAAGTCTTTATAAATTTGAAGATATTTCCTACATTCAATGAAATACTTCATAAACTATTATAGATTAATTTCAAATAATTACATTATTCAATAATACATGAACAATTACTTTGCAAAATACATAGAATATTACAAATACTACAATATGGCAGATAACTATTCCAAAACATAAAACAACAACATTACCAAATAGTAACAGTATATAAAAATGTTTTTCCTCAAACTTTATATTAATTGCAAAGTAGCATACATATACACTTCAAAATCAATCTCTTGCACTCTTATTTTAAAATACACCCTTTTGTCTTATTTTTCTCTCACTGTTGAGACAAAACACCCAGTACCCAAAAGGAAGGAAAGGTTTATTTAGTTCACAGTTAAGAGATTTAAGTTTATAGCCAGTTGGCTACAAAGCAGGGCAGCATGGCAAAGGGGCAACAGTTGAAGGCAGCAGAAAACAACAAAAGCCAAAACAGCAAAAAAAGGGAAATAAGCCTCTTTTTTCCCCTTCTACTGTATGCAGGTTACACTCCCTCAGGTGGGTATAGCATTCATATCATCTCTGTGCCCCCTCTTGTACAGGCTCAGGATGTTTATAAAGTGAGAACTCTGGCCCCGTGCTGAGTCACTTGGTAAAGGTTCTAAACTTAAATTGAAATAAGGAACAGTATCCTAGAGCACTAAGCCATGTCCTCTATACCCTAGGATGTAAAAACTGCTGAATTCCTTAGTTAAGTTTTTAGACTTCTTAAACTGACCAATGTATCAACCATTACAATCACCTCTCATCAACTTGACAACCAGATACATTTCTCTAAACCAGTTTTTAGATACAACTTATGTTATAACCCAGGTTTAACAATCTTTAAGAACAAGTAGGAAGTCTATCAACATCATATTACATTAGCATCATAACATTCTGCCTGCCTCTAGACCCCAAAAGACTCATGAATATCCTTGTATGTAAAAGGCATTTAGTACATCTCTAACAGTTGCCAAACTCCAAGTCTCATGTGTCCTTTGAGATGTAAGGCAAACTCTTAGCTGTAAACCCATGTATAATGAAAAGTTAAGCACTTTTAACATTTAATGACACAAGATAGACAATTTGTTTTAAAAATTTATAAACAGGGGAATACAAAGAATCGGGACCAAAGCACATCTAATATCCAGCAGGGCAAACATTAAGTCCTGTAGCCCATGTGTACCATATCCAAGATAATCTATGGCAAATTGTGAGCCTCAAAGGGCTTGGGTGGCTCCACTCATGTGGCACTTCTGGTGGTTATAGCTTTTCTCTTGGACCCACTCTGCTCCCTCCTTGCAGGTTTTCTCAGACAATCCATATTCCTGTATTCTCCAAATTTCTGGGGCCTTTATTGCACTTTTGGCTTTATCCTCACAACTTTACATAGTGCCCTCTCAGGGCACACTGCCTGGCCTTGTAGGCCTCTTAAATCTGGATGGAAGCCTTTTTAACCCAACAACTTTTGCACTTTGCATGCACCTAAAACCAGCATCATGTGGATGATGCCAAGGTCTTCTGTCAGCTGGAGCAAGCAGTAGCCAGGCTTTCCTCTCTTGGTTTTAGGTGTCAAGTGCCTGGATAACTGGATGTGGTTGACCACCTTGAAAGAATAGCAAGTATCTCCATTTTGGCTAAACATAGGCCCTATTTCTATGTATTGATAAGTACAGAGCTGGCTAGGATTTTTCCTTATCCCCTCAATTGGGTTTAAGCAATGCAAATCAGTCTAGCCAAGGCCTTTGAAGCAAGGTGAAAGGTCAGTGTTTCCCCACCCTGTAGCTCCCAATAAGCATGTGTGAGCCAGGTGGGAATGAGAGTCCCACTCCATGCTGTAGGGTTCAAGCCTTGAGATAAGATGCTATGACTTTCCAGAGCATAAAACATTACACATGGAGCTGAAGCGTGGAACCCAAGACATTAGATTCGAACTTGAATTGTTATGCAGATTACTCTTTCTGCTTTCTGTGTATCTTTCTCTCTGCATGATACAGAGGTGATTTCAAGCCACCTACCTAGCCAAATTTACAGCACTTATGTACTTCTCTCACAATCACTAATCCCTGAGCCACTCCCCTTGTGAAGAATAAAACCTGATCCAGGCTTTTGTTCTGGTTAACCAGCACCCTAGCTGGACTTAGGACCCCTTGGCTCCCCACAATTACAAATGTGCTTTAGTGTCTTTATTCTTACCATGGGTTGCACTGGAAGTGGTAGACACTGGTAATTAACACACTAGAATTACAGTAACTTTTCCTTGGGATTATGAATATAAACTTCCAAGACCATGACAAGGACCAGGAAGGCCTCTCTACAGCTGGGCACTCTCAATCCAGTTTTGAGGAACAAATTTTCTATGCTGTCACTGTTGTGGAACATGGTGCATCTGCTGCCACTTTTGAACATGGTACTCTGCAGCTTTCTCCTCAAAGCAATGTCTTTCACTTTGGTAGTTTTGAGGATGCAAATCATGGGGACTTGCTCCTTTTTGTGATGTCCTCGAGCTACATATACATGTTTCTTTTCAGTAACCAAGATCTCCTCTGTTCTATCTTTGCAGTCCAGAGCTTTACTGGAGCTTCCTTTCTGGACAAACTCGGAATGTTTTCAATTATCCTGCTGAGCTCTTTGCTATTGATTCTTAACATAGATCTTGCTTAAAGCCCCCAACAGTAGCCATGCTGCAGGCTCAACATCTGATTGCCTTGAAACTTCTTCTGTCAGATTGTTAAATCCACTGCCCTTAATCTCAGTTTTAGGCAAAGTCTCTGAACAGGAGCAAAATGGAAACAAACTTTATGCCAACGCAGAACACATCATCTGGGCTCCAACAACCAGTACAGTCCTCCTTCAAATCAGAAACCTCCTGAGCCTGGTCTTTATTGGTTTTCTGGTCTTCTGAGATCTGACAAGAATCTTCCATATAGAGCAGCCTAAGGCATTCCAGCTCTACTCTTTTAGGTAACATCTCTGAACCTTTTAAACCTCTATCCACAGGCAATTTCCAAAGGCTCTTAAACCACATGGTCAATCACTGCAACAACCCCACTCCTGGTACCAAAGTTTGTCTTACTTTTCTCTCGTTGCTGAGACAAAATACTTGATGCCCAAAATTAAAGAAAGGTTTAGATTACAGTTTTTAGAGATTACACTGGCTTCAAAGCAGGGTGCCATGGCAGAGGGGCAACAGTTGAAGGCAACAGAAGACAGCAAAAAAGAAGACAATGTTCAGGAGAACACTGAAGCAAATGGAAACGTAACAGCAAAAGGAAGGGAATAAGCTTCTTTTTTCCCTTATACTGTATGCAGGTTACATGGCCCTCAGGGGGGTGTAGCACTCAGCCTATCTCCATGCCTTCCCCTTGTGCAGGCTCAGGATGTTTATCAAGTGAGGACCCAGGTACCCTGCTGAGTCAATTAAACTTATAAACATCTCAAGCTGACACAATAAACATCCTAGAGCACTAAGGGCATGTCCTTTACATCCTAGGATGTGAAACTGCTAAGTTACTTGGCTAAACTTTTAGACTTATTAAATTGACACGATGTATCAACAATCACACCTATGATACCTTAGAAAAAACAAATCTTTAACTTCCAAAATTGAACATCAGCTAATTAAAGCAAATCTCTAATTTTCAAACTGTGAACATTTGAATATCAAACCTGAACATCATGTTTGTAAATTAATGACATATCTTTAGAACCGAAATTGCACTAAAAACAAACAATGCTATTACATGATCATGGCATAATCTGTGATTTGTGAAGCTCAACCATTTCACATTTATATAAATACTGTATTAAAAAGAACATATGGCATTTCTAACCAAACAATTTCAAACATAAGTATAAAGTATCAAATGTTTTTCACAAAGATATTTTATACTAACAGTAAAATCCTATCATTTTAGAGTTGGTAGGGTATCTGCCCAAACCAAAACCAAAGAAAATAAAAGTTATTCAAGGTTTCAAATTTCTTTCCAGTACTTCGTGTTTTTCACTTAAAAGAAAGAGAAAATACTTCCTTCAGCAGAGCCAAGTTTGTCTTTTAAGTAGAAATTTTACTATTTTATAAGCACTCTCAAAAACTATAGTTCAACTTATTGGCATACAAAAGAAAAACAGTAAAGACAATTTAGGTGAAATCATCTTTCTAATTCTTTATGGGCAATTTTATGTTCTTGCCATACGGAGAACACTGAAGCAAATGGAAACATATACAGAATGACTGTTCAAAATTTTAAGTTTTGGTACCTTATTTGGGCTGGAAACCAAATGCAATGCGGGCTTATACTGAAGATGGATAACATTAATACAGAAATTCTATCCAGAATATTAACCACTCAAGGCCAGAAGTTCAATATTTCAGAGTATCAAGTGATGATAACACATTTGGAAATCTAGTAAGTGCTAGCATCATCCAGCATGGATGTGGGTTCTGACTGCCTCCTTTGTCTATCAGTGGAGACACATACTGAATTGAGCACTACCACAAAACTGTAAACCCCAGAAGATGACCAGTCTTGAATTCACAGCAAAATCATTTTTTCCTTTTTATTTTTTGCCTTTTGTCTTGTTTTTCCATGAGTATAAACAATGGTTTTAGGTTTTTTTTGTGTAGCTGTTTTTGTTTCTTCTTTCTTCCTCTCCTATCTTCTTTATGAATTTCCCAAAGCTTGGGTAATCATCCTTTGTCCTTCAGCTTTGCTCCTAGTCTCTTTCTCTTTATTTGTCCATCTTTCCTCTTATTCCTTTAAAATTTTCCTCCCCATGAGGATAAAATCACTCTGCTGAGGAGATATTCACTGTATATAATTTTCTGATTTGGTTTAAGATTTTGTATGTAACTATAAATCTTGTGCCCATAGTTAAAGGTGACTAACAATGACCAGAGTTTGGCACTTTCTAGACTGTGCTTAATATTACTGTTATTACTGACTGTACTACTGTAGCCCAAATGACATACTTATTGTGATTAGTTCTTTTTCCTTGTAAGCCAATACTGAGATTGCCGGGGGGGGGGGTCATAAAATATACAATACTCCAGTACAAAGAACCAAGTGCTAGACCAAATAGTCAACAACTTCACACCCCTAATAAATTGAAGACTCAGGATCTTGGGATAGACTCAAAAGGTAAAAGCCAGCTATGTCTAGATAACATCTCTGAAAAGTACTCATTTCTCAAAGAGGTTTTGATAGTAGTAAAATAGCTAACTATCATAAGTAATTTACAAGCATCAACACAGAAAAGAAAGAAATAAAAAAGAAGACATGGAAGCAAGATCTAACCCCAAACCTCCTCATTCAAGGGCATTGAAGTGGAAGAAATCAAAAGGGTCCCACCTGAACTTTCTGAAGTAACAAAGCAGATAAATGAGGCTCTAGAAAAAAAAAAAACCAGAAATAATTTTACAAATCAATAAAGAGATGATGACTATAATGAAGGATATGGTGAGTGAATCTAGAGAAGATACAGGTTTAAAAAATAGGGGAGCTTTAGGAAAAGTGAGGAAACAGTAAATGCCCAAGATAGGAAAGAAATGGATTCCATGAAACAAATTCAAAGGAGATTAAAAATTCTATTGATAGTATATGTAGCAGAATCACCAACATGAGGACAGAACATCAGACTTAGAAGATAGATTGAGAGTTAGTGATCATGAAAAGACAGACTTAAAAATAGCAAGAGACCATGGAGAATCTATCCAATGGCTGCTAGATGCTGCAAAGCAGAATAGCTTAAGTTTGATGGGAATCAGTAAAAAATCAGAAGATAGCACAAAAAAACCTGTTCACAGAAGAGCAGAAAACTTCCTAAGCACTGAAAAATAATTTGACATACAGATTAAGTGAGGTATACTGAACCTCAAGTAGTCATGAACACAAAAACAACAACAAAAAACACACACCAAGACATATGATAGTTGACTGCAAAAATTCAACACAAGAACAGAATATGGGGCATCACAGTGGATAAAAAATACACATTCTATGTTTTTTTCTAATGGAAATTCTGTACTTCAGCATGGCAGTAGCTGGCTATGTGTCTCAGTAGCTGTGCCAGAGGAATACAGAAAGCAATTTTTGTTCTCACTTAGGATGAACAGCAAGCTGTGTGCATGTGTGCAAAAGCATCAAACCAAGATTTTTACCTACATAATACTCCATGTAACGTTTTTCTGCATATATCCCTGGACATCACAGGAGAAGTAAAATATACCCAAATACCACGTCTTTGTAATGTAAATATGTATTTTACCACAGTGGAAGCTGGTGTGGACCACAGTAGCTGTACCTGGGAAAAGCAGGAATCTATGTGCATTCACCAACTTTGCAAAGGGCAAGATGTGTACAGGAGCTCCAAAGCAGTAACAGTTGAGTTTTATCAATGATCATCCTTAAATTTGTATGCATGTAGGATTTGTTTTAAAAAAGTTTTCTTTGTATTTTTCTTCTAGAATTAGCCTATGAAAAAACAAACAGCCATTTGAGACAAAGTTGTCATGATAGTGAAATGTAGCAAGAATTTACCAAGATAACAATAGATAATGAAGATGTCTGATTCAGATGAGGAAGACAACAGCAGTGTTGAGTCCACATCTGACTAGTCGAAATGCAACAAAATGATCATGCATGCTTGAACTAGATCTGAAATTATAATTAGGTTCTTGGCAAGAGTGAAACCTATTGGATGGAATCAATGGAACCTATTGATTCATTGTGGAAACCCTGATCAGACAACATGCTACAAAAGATGTGAAATACACAAATGAAAAATAAGTAAAATGTTCTATGCACAATAAGTCACACTTGAAAATGTGTATATTATGACATGTCACTATCTGAACTGAAAGCATTCTCTGGTCTGCTATTCTTAGCATGACTTTCTCATGGTAATCCCAGGAATATAAAAGAAGTAATGGTTCTGGGCTTGAAGTTTGTAGAATAACGATGACACTGAGGAGATTTGGTTTCCTTCAAAATTGCCAAAGGTTTGATGACAAAACCATCCACCAAGAAAGAAAAAGAACTGACTGCTATCTGGCTGCTATCTTCTTACTGTTTGAAATTAAAGAAGAAATTAAGACAGTTTCTACCATTACATGATAATGCCAGTACAAACTATCAGAATTTAAGGGACACAATGAAAGAAGTCTTACAAGGGAAATTTATAGAGATGAATTCCCACAGCAGAAAAACCAAGTGAGCTATAACCTCAAGCATCTAGAAAAAGAGCAAGTTAAACCCAAAGAGTGTACAAGGAAAGAAATTATAAAGAAGAGGGTAAAAATTAACACAACTCAGAATAACAATACAAAGAATCAATGAATCAAAGAGTTGTTTTTTCAAAATATTGTAGACAGCTAAGTCAGTTATAAATACTAGGCTTTCAGCACAGAAGACAAGTGCAGCCAGAAGAACATTCACTGAAAACCAGGCTTCAAGAAAAAGAACTAACTACACCCACATACTTCCCATAGGGATGAACAGCACTGCTTGATATTCTAAACAGGCATCAATCAGCCTGGGTAAGGAGCCAAAACCTCCCAAGCTCATTTCTTCCTGGAAAATCCATGTGCGTTCCATGTGTGCATGCTATGTGACTTGCTTCCCAATTTGATCCCCATTTAATCAATGTTATCTAAGCATTTGCTGTAATCTTATTGGTTCACCTCATAACCACCTCGTGATTTTCCATTAGATCAATATTACCTTAGCTACTATAATTGTAATCTTGGTAGCTGACTATATATAGTTTTGTCCATCTTGAACTCATCTCACCTCATGGCTTTGCTCAATAAAACACCTTTGAGAAGCAGGGTCAGTGGGGCAACCCACTTTCTAGGATCCTTTCTGTATCTCTTAGACAGAAGCTATTTTTCTCTCAATAAATTCTTCCTACTATAAATCTCTCTTGTTCCTAGAATTCATTCCTTGATTTTATCGAGAACACGAAATTGGCATTTGGGTCATCTGGCTGATCAGGACTTATATATTTCCCTTATATTATTTGGAGGTCCATATATCGTCCCTATATTATACGTCCTATATCAAAATGATTAAATAAAGTACACAAATCCTTAACTAACTGTATCAAAAAAGAAAAGACTCAAATCCATGCAATTATAGAGGAAAAGGGTGAAATCACAACGGATCTTACAGAAATCCAGATCCTCCACATCTACTTTAAGAACCTGTAGTCTAAATTAAAGATGAAACATTCAGAAGAAATTGACAGACTCCTAGATATATATGAATTACTAAAGCTGAATCCAGATACACAAATTCTAAATAACCCAGTATCAGCCTATGAAAATTAAGAGAAAAAAAAAAAAAAGCCCAGCTCCTGACAGATTCCCTGAATTCTGTAAGAAATTTAGAGAATAACATTTCTCTTAAGTCTTAAATGAAAGTGAAAGGAAAGTAATACTCCCAAACTCATTCCTTGAAGCAAGCATTACTCTGATATCAAAACGAAAAATATCCAACCAAGAAGAACTACAGCCAATCTCCTTAATGAACAGAGCTAAAAATCCTCAATAAGACACTGGCAAACCGAATGCAACAAGTCATCAAGAAGATTATACACCATGACCAAGTAGGATTCATCCCAAGGATGCAGAGATGGTTTAATACATGAAAATGAGTAAATATACCATATTAACAGAACCAAGCACAAAACCCAAATGATCATCTTAATACATGCAGAAAAACCATTTAACGAAGTCCAATACTTATTCATGATAAAAATCCTCCAGAAAATGGGAATTTTATCTCAATCTGAAAAAAGCCATCTATGACAAACCAACAGCCAACATTATATATACTGTCATTTCACTACAAATTAGGAAGAAAAGGATGTGCACTATTGCCACTCCTATTCAGTATAATTCTAGAAAGAGCTGTAATAGTTACACAAGAAAAAGAATAAAAGGAATAAAGAAAGGAAAGAAATTAAATTATCATTATTTGCAAGTGACATGATACTGTATATACAGGACCCCCAAAGCCTCAACCAAAAGATTCCTAGATTTAATAGTCAAACTCAGCAGTGTAATAGGATGCAAAACTCAACATTCAAAAAGCAATAGCATTTCTGTACATAAACAACAAACTCACACAGAGAAATGTGGGATACAATACCATCAAGAAAAATGAAAGAGAAATCAATTTAACAAATGTAATAAAAGTTCTTTACATTGAAAACTACTGTACTCTGAAAAAAGATTGAAGAGGATACTGGAAATGAAAAGCTATCCCTTCTTCTTGGATAGATAGAACATAGTAAATATGGTCATACTTCCAAAATTGTTAAACAGATTTAATGCAATGCCAATCAAAATAACATGCATCACAGACCTAGTGAAAACAATCCTAAAATTCATTTGGAACCTGAAGAGACCTAGAATAGCAAAAGCAATTCTGGGCAACAAAGGCACAACTCCTATTTCAAATTATACTACAATGCGATAACAACAGCATGGTACTGGCAAACAGACCAGAGGATCAAGGCACAAAATAAAAGATGCAGAAACAAAATTCCAAACACCCTCAGCTTTGACAAAGGAGTCAAACAACATGCTTCAAAGAAAGAGGCCTCTTTAATAAACAGTGGTGGGAAAACTGGCTTTACACATGCCATCTATTAAATCTAACCTAGACCCATATATCTCACCATGCACTAAACTAAAATCAAAACAGATCACAGATATAACAGGAACACTCAGTCTGCTGGTAGAAGAAATAGGTAAAACTCTCAAAGACACTGCTATAGACAAAGACTTTTTATAAACAAAACCTCGACTGCACAGGAAATATTACAAAGAATCAACAACTGGGATCTTATCTTATTAAAAAGTATTAGCACAACAAAAGAAACTACCAAGAGAAAGTAAAGAGACAACCAAAAGAATGGAAAAAGTTTTTACCAGCTATTCCTCAGACAAAACACCAATACACAGTATACACAAAGAACTCAAAAATATCAGACCCTCCAAATTTAAAGACCCAATCAAAAAATGGGCACCTCAGAAAAAGTATGAACAAGAAATAAATGAAAAAATGTTCAACATCATTGGGCAAGAAATGTAAACTAAAACAATACTAAGATTCCATCTCACTCCACAAAGAATGGCTATCAGCAAGAAGTCAACCAATAAAACAAATGCTAGTGAGACTATGAGCAAAAAGGAACTCTTCTCCACTGCTGGTGAGAAAGTAAATTGATACAACGAATACAGAAATCAGTAAGGAAATTCCCCAAAAAAATAAAACTAGAGGTTCCACTTGACTATTCCTCTTCCTAGTATTTTCTGAAGAGTTCAAAACATACCACAGCAATATATGCACACTCAAGTTTACAGCAGCACAATTAATTTATAATAGCTAAATCTTGGAAACAGCTCAGATGCCTATCAACAGAAGAATGAAGAAAATATGGTTTTTAAATACAATGTAGTACTACTCTGCCATGCAAATGATAAAAGAGATATTTTTTAGGTAAATGGATGCACCTTGGGACAACACTTTTAAGTGAAGTAAATTGCACACATTTGTTTAAATATTGCATAGTTTCTCTTGTGTAAGAAATTGAAAGTGTATATAAAGGCCCAAATGGATGACAGGCATTGGGAAGTAGGAATAAAATGTTCCAATTGGAAGGGAAGCAGGGAGAGGGAAGGGGAAAGGAAAAAAAAAAAAGCAAAAAAACCAAAGTTTTACAAATAATGAGGGGAAGAAGGGTTGAGGAGAGGAGGAGAATGGGGAAAAAAAGAAGACTCAAGATATATACAGGTACAAATTCCCTATGATAAATGTGATCATTGTATCAAGAATAAAAAAATTAATTTTTAAAGATTAAAGACAAAACAAGTCTATGGACTGAAAAAATTATCATTAAGACAACAATGAGCCAGGCATGGTTGCACACACTTGTAATTCCAGCACTTGGTACACTGATGTAGGCAGATAGTCACAAATTGGAGGCGTGACTGCATTAGACAGGAAAGTTGAAGGCTAGTCTGGACTGCACAGCAAGATCCTGTCTCAAAATACCAAAATAAAAAACAAGACAAACAAACAAACAAAAAAACCCCAAACAACAAAAGATCTACAGTGCAAACCCTATTATTATGGCTTTTCCCTAGTTATTCCCCCAAAGTCTCATGTGCTCATAGATGGGGCTTTTGGAGGTGGCTGACTTGGGGCAGTGGTGGCAAACTTTTTAGACCTTTCAATGATAACAAATAACAGGGTATAGAGTGTGTGCCACAGATTTGCTATCACTGATTTTGGGTGTGTGAATATGGATTATGGGTGTGTAATAAATAAATCAGTCCACTGACTGGTTTAGCATATCTCTGGGTATGGAAATGGAAGCCACACTTTGGTTGGTGGGTGACAACAACGAACAGGCTTACAGCCTGAATGGTATAAAGGGAGGCTTGCTGTTCTGGTGCTTTCTGCTTGCCATGTCATGGATTGTCTCTCCTCTGCAATGCCCCCTCTCTTTCATACCACTCTGCTTTGGAGCCAGTGTCAGGTATTATCTCCCAGCAACAAGAAAAGTAGCTGAGGCACCAACCAATATCCCACTGGTATGTTTTACAGTATAAGAAAAACTATATCTAAACTTCATAAAGTGATTAAGTGACTTGGTATAACTAAACTATCTTGAAGAAGTGTGAAACTGGAGTGGTCTACTTTTTAAAAATTTTTTTTTAAATTTATTTAAAGAGGGGGGAAAAAAGCAAAACACAAAAAGAGTAGAAACAATACAGAATTTCAGAAAAAAAATAAACAGTAAGAAATCACTAGTTGATAAATCACATATTGTCTTCTTAAACATAGTTGTTCAAGTTACAAAATTAAAGCATACAAAATGGACATTCAGACAGTGAGGCTGCAAACAGTTCTGTTCACCGATCCAATAAAAACTTAGCAAAATGGTTATCAATCCTACACACCCAAACATACATGCAGTTATATCCTTTAGAGCACTTTTTCATCCTTTTGCTTTTTAAGTCCATTATCTGTTTAGTTATATCATGATTCAGCTTGCTCAGTACCTTACTGATCTGTTTTGTTGTTGTTATTTACTTTTTTAAATTTTTTCTTATTTATTATTTATTTTATTTTGAAGGTGGTAAAATACAGCAGAACAAGACAGGACAAAGTCAATTGAGGCAGTGCAGTGAAATTGGTACAGAGCCTCACAGCAGGTTACCGGGATACTACCAATAGCTACAATAGTATATCCAGTTTTCCTCACAATAGTTGTTTCTTCAATCAGGAGAGCAGTAACAAAAGAAATACCAAAATTATCAAAACAATATTGAATAGAGCAACACCATTGATCAGAACAGAGCAAAACAAAGATAAAAATATCTGCCTTCAAAGAGATGGCAGAAGAAAATCCCCCTTATTTGTTATATTGCATATAGTCTAACTTGCAAGAGATGCTCAGATCTCTGGCTCTCACTTGCGGTGGGGAGGGGAGGATGAGATGGATTTTTGATTCTTAGCCCGTGTGTCGGTAGGCTAAGTGGTGTGCTGGCTGCCTGTTTTCCCAGCGCCCCAAGTTCCAACATGAGGCGGATCTCAGGAAACATTGATATGGTTCTCGCCCTGGGGTGGCTGCAGCTTGGGAGGCCACAGCCACTTACCAGAGGGGCGTGTTGGCTGCCTGTTTTCCCAGCGCCCCAAGTTTCAACTGAGTGATCTACTTCTTTATTTTAAAACCTACTTACAGAGCTATAGTAATTAAAATAAGGATAAACATATAAAACAATGAAATAGAATGTCCAAAAATAAACTCAAAAGGCAATGACCAAATGATTCCCCAACAGGGTACCAATATCAATTAATGAGAAAAAAATAGTATTTTAATATATAGTATCAAGACAATTGGATATCAAATACACAAATAAAGCTAGACTCTTAGACCATCTACAAAAATTAACTCAGATCTAAGACCTAGACTAAGAGGAAAATATGGAGGAAGATCTTCCTGGCACTATACTTGACAATGATTTTTGCATATGACAACCAAAGCATATGCAATAAAAAACATACATTTTCAAAATTATCTTTTGTATTTTAAAGGATCATAAGAAGAATCTTTTTAAAAACTCAGAAAATAGGAAAAAATATTGGCTAATCATGTATTTCATAAAGGATCAACATTAAGAATACATACACTGGTGACAGGAAGCTTTCAGAGACAAATGCCCAAACTACAACTCAAAACCCACTTATTTATCACAAAGTAGGTTTAAACTTGAATACTGCAATTAAACCTAAATACTGTTTTAGTTTAGAAAAAAAAAATAACATGTGTGCCATAGGTTCATCACCACTGATACACAGAATGCAAAAACAATCCAATTCAAAAATGGGCAAAGAATCTGAATGAACATTTCTCCAAAACTATGTAAATGGGTGACAAGTACATGAAAAGATGGTCCACAGCATTAGTCATTAGAGAAGTAACAATCAAAACCACAATGAGATACTCCCCACATACCTTTTAAGATGATTACTATTTAAATAAACAAACAGAAATTCAGGATGATGAGAAACTGGAGCTCTCAGACTCTGCCAAAAAGAAGTATAACCTCTAGGCAACTTAATCTAGCAATTTCACATTTGAGTGTATACCCTACCCCAAAGAATTGAAAGCAAAGACTCTAACAGACTCTTGTATGCAAATGTTCAACGCAATACTATAGGTAGACAGACAGTAGGGGTGGGGTGAGGGATGGTCTTAGGTAATAGAGAAGAGCAGATTTTTCCATCCAGGGTACAACAAAACTTTCCTCTTCATTCACACATTTGCAAGAGGAGGACAAGGAACACTCTAAGGGTGGGAATTGTAGGAAAATAAAGAGACTAGAGATAAAGAGCCCTGATCATTTTGAAGAGAAGCCTGGGCCATCTTTCTTGTTTCACAATAAGACTTTATTTTCTCTAAAACTAAGACTTTGCTTGCACACAGTCTCTCAACATTCAAACTAGGTAAGCTGAATGAATTCTTTCCTGGCTGTGAAGAAACTTAAAAATACATGGTATAATGCTATTCGCAATAGTTCCAAGCTGAAAATAAGACAAATGTCCATCAGCAGATCAATGGATAAACAAAATGTGCTATCTATATAGCATGGAATATTACTCAATCAGAAAAAGGAATAAAGTTCTGATACCTCATGAGGATGTAAATGACACAAGTTAGATACACAGGACAACATAATTACATTTACATAAGGTACCTGGAATAAGTAAATTCACAGACATAGAAAGTTAATTAGAGATCACCAGGAGCTGGGAGAATTGAGAATGCTGGGTTATGCTTAATCACTGTTAATCTATATTTTGGGGTGATGATAAAAGAAAACAGATGGTGCTGACAGTTGTACAATGTGGTGAATGTAACTAGTGACTGTGAACTGTACTCACAAAACAGTTAAAATGCCAAATTTATGCAGCAAGTTTTAAAAATTAATGGTATATACAAAAATTCTGAGACTAAATTCTGAAAATTCTATCTTCTTTGATGAAACTGCTTTCTCATATTTTTTCACTAATTGCTATATTCATCCAATTAAAGCTTGAAGCCAGAGTCTTTAACTACTCATATCACTTATCCACTGTCATTCATGATGATTAGCAAATTTTGTCATTTTTCACTAAATATTCCAATAAATAATAAGCCAGTTTAGCTACTGGTTGTGTAAGCAGATGAAAAAATAACACCAGAGAAGTAATTAAATAGGGATTTAGAGACTAAAAGTACCTTAAATGCAAATTTTACAACGTAGGTTTTATTATTAGTAGACAGGAGACAACAGCCATTAAAGAGGGTTTATTATACCAGGAGAAGGGGGCTAAGTACATCATACAACAGGCCACATGGAGTATGCAGAAACAAGGATGAAACATGGGTAAGAGTCTTTATTGTCATATCCATAGAAAGGAATTAGAGAACCAGGCTTAGGACTGGGTGGGCTGAATAATTTCAGTGGGCTCAGGACTATAGGGTGGTTTTAACAATCTTGTAGTTGGCCCTGAGAAGAAGTTGTTTAAAGGAAGTGGTTGGGGGGATATATCCTATTAAGTGGCTGGTTTGTGTACAAAGATACACTTGTAGGTAAGTCTTTTACTTTTAGGAACTGGCTAGCCATAAGAAAGCAATTTCTCCAGGGACAACAGAGCCCCAAGATGTTATGGCACCAGAATACAGAAAAATAAAAAGGAATGGTTAATGCAGAGAAAAAACAAAACTATAATAAGTGTTATAATTATCTAAATACATAAAAAAGAAACAAAATGTTTTTTAAAAAGGCTAAATATAACAGCAATGATAACCTAGTATGTATAGTGGCAGCATATGGCATGTGTGCCACAGCTGGCTGTTATCATTTAAAGCTCTAAAAATTTGCCATTGTTGATCTATTATATTTTTTAAAATAACACATGTCCATTAATGAGAATGGAATTTCTTTTGCTAAGGGTAAAATATTTGGTTAAATGGAATTTAAAGTTAGTATTCCCTAGCACCAAAATTGATTGCAAAGTTTTTTGTTTGGTTGGGGGGTTTTTTGGTTGAGAGTCTGCTCTGAATGCAGTTTACGCTGATTCTGGCCCTACTATGTAGTCCAGGCTGGTGAAATCAAAAGGTGATCTTCCTGCTCAGTCTCCTGAGTGCTGGGATTATAGGCATGTACCATCATCTCCAGCTTTGATTCTAAAGTTTTATCTATTAATGCTGGAAAATGCCTTCCCATAATAAGTAGTCAAAATTGATATCAATCCATGAAGATGATTTTAATTGATTATAATTATCACCTGGTAGACTACTCAGAAACTCTCTTAGATTCTTCTATTTTTTTTGGGTACTAGGGATCAAGCACAACCCTGTGCTTGCCAAGCAGGCGCTTATGCTGCTGAGCTAAATGCCTAGCAATTCTTCTCCTGATATTTGCTTTTTGTTTTGTTTTGTTGTCTTTTTGAGACAGGGTTTGACTACACACTTCAGGTTGGCCTCCAATTCAGTGATTTTCCTGCATTAGGGCTCCCAAATGCTGGGATTATGTGATGACATTACAGGCGCGTGCCACCACACCCAGCTAATGCTTGCTTTTTAACAATGCTAACTAATCACATCTAACTGAACTTTATGTGCAAGTTCTATTGTACAAACACACTTTTGCGCCTGCATTAAGGTCCTAAAAATGCTACTGAACTGTGGATTGAGCTCAGGAAATATATCTCCTGCTAATACTGTGTGGAATAAAGATCTCAGTTTAATTTGTGAGAACACTGGAAATACAAAAAGCAGTCTGATGTTACCTGTATTTCAAACAATTTTATTAGTTGTCACTAAAATGACTTAACCTCACATCACTTTCACAGACAAGCAATGTTTGCTCTATATTTTAGACAAAATTCATTAGGAACTGTTATCAAGTCTGCAGCAAAAGCTATTTTCTGGGAGAAGGGGAGTAAAGCACTTTGATCGCATTCATGAGACCCTGAGTTTTATTATCAGGGGCTAAAAAAACAAAAACTATTTTCCATATTCACTCAGTGGTGAAGCAGGCTCTTCCAAGTTTAGAAAATGTTGATTTCAGGCATGAGCTAACATAGTTTCCAATAAACCTTTACCACTACTAAGTCATCAAACAGAAGGCTGTGGGATAGGATTAAACTTCTATCTGACAAAAACTTACAATAACCACAGACTTATAAGCTTTGTAAATCCACCCAAATCTTTTTCTATTTTCATGTATTTTTATTACCATCAATTAATGTATACTTTAGTAGATTCCTCTAGACTGCACTGAATTTAGAGCTTTGCAATTCAACTTCTTTCAGAAATTTTTCATCTGACATTGCTCCATACATGCTACTTGTACAGAGTACTTCCTTGACACTTCATATCAAGTACTGATCATTACATCTGTCAATTTATCAACTGACCAAGCAAATCTTATGCTTGGTGCACTTATGTTCATACTTTATTTTTGTGAAGAAATTCTTCTGCACGGAGAGATTGTGACTTAAATTTTATAATCTTTGTATTATTTCAGTGAACTGGAAATATTGTGATGAATACTTAGTCTGATAGTATTAATTTATATATTATATTTCTTTGACATAGTACAGTGTAATTCATTGTACATTGAAAACAACACTTTGCCATGTAATTCAATAATAAAATATTCCATGTGCAACTGTATTTTAAAAGCATGACATTCAAAGTCTGTATTTCTCTTTATCTGTTCTTTTGACATGAGTACTAACAGTAAAAACATACTAACAATAAAAAGAACATAAATGTCACAGTATGGCATCCTGTAAATGTCATTGTTTGGCATCCTGTAACTCATAGAGTTACAGGATGCCAAACAATGATAATACATTGAAAGCATCACATACAGTTGCTGTGAGCACTATTCAACTCTATCCTGCTTTTGTAGCTTAAACAAATTATAGACAGGACATAAATATGTGAACCTAAACTATGTATGGACACTGAAATTTAGATATTATAATTTTCAAATAAAATATTCTTCTTTGATTTGTTTTGATCACTTATATATGGAAAAGCTGTTTTGAGGCCACAGGCAATATACAAATAGGCAGCAGGTATCTGATATAGCATCTGATCATTATTCTGCCAATCTCTAATATAGCAAGTGCAGAACAATTTACCACACTTGACTATTTGGACCACATTCAGAATATTAGTGTAATACAACACTGACTAGGAAGAAACTGACAGGAAGATAAGTTTGTCTAATGGCTAAGAGAACAAAAATAAAATCTAAATTCCCAAGTTTATATTTTATTTGTCCAATATACACTATTTAGATGAGACAACTTTCAGAGCCTCAACTTACTCATCTGCTGTGAAGAATAATTCAAAGCACAGATCTAAAAGTGAAATAATCCGTGCAAACTGATTATAATAGTACTTACAATGAATGTGCTCAATAAATGTTAAACTATATACTGTTACCACAAATCAAATGATAATGATACTCCTAAAGATGATAGTGATAAAATATACACTTGAAAAGATAAAATTAACCAGTTATAGGCACATGTAATACTATAAGATAAATCCAGAAAGATTCAAATGCTATGAGAATTATGATACACGCACATAAAGTTTATTATTTTGTAGAATCTTTTGGAATCATAGACAGAACTTAAATATAAATTCAACATTCTCATGTGAATATGGAAAATAGCTTTAAAAAAAACAATCAGATTTCAGGAATAAAAGTACAGAGAGAGACAATCATACAAAAACTCCCATGTTTAAGGATTGTAGGATGTAATGAAGTCAACAAAGACACCCAGGTGTATCCCAGTACTCAGGAGACTGAGGTAGGAAGATTGCTGTGAGTTCGAGACCAGCCTAGGCTACATAAGTGAGTTCAAAGCCAGTCTGCACTATACCATGAGACCCCATCTCAAAAAAACTCAAAAAGTTAACAAGGACATAGTAAGTATAAAAGCAGAACATAACACACAAGAATCAGTACAGCAAATCTTACCATAGGAAGATAAATGCTCATGTACTTGAAATATTAAAAGGAAATTATCCAGGAAAAGCAATCTTACATGCAATATAGAAAACACTGTCAAAGTTGAAAAATCTACTTACTGAAACAGCTATCATTGTACTATCTGGCCTCCATTCAGCTTGTTTATAGGATCCAAACTGAGTAGATGATTTTGCAGGTTCCTTGTAGGTTACAATTAATACACTAGGCTGGAAGAAAACAGTTGTACTTTTGTTAATAGTTCATAAAAACAGAAAAAAAAACTTATACAATACTCTAAAAACATTTTAAAATGCAATAAAAAAGTAATATTAAATCAATTTTCAACATTCCAAGCAAATCACATAGTATTAAGCCTTTATCTATTAAAAAACCCAAATCAATAATTAATAATTTTCCAAAACAGAACTAGCCCAGATGAGTTCACAAGTGAATTTGACCAAATATTTAAAGTTACACAAGTCTTCTACAAAGCCTTAGAGGGTGGGGTACAAACAATCCTCCTAAGTCATTCTATAAGGCCAGACTATCTTAATACCAAAACCAGACAAAGGCATTACATTTTTAAAGTAAAATTTCTTATAAACGTAAGTGTAAACTCCCAATAAAATATTAGCAAACCAAGTCTAAGACTTATAAAAACCAAGTGAGATATAGCCCAGGCATGCAAAACTGTCTCAACAGCAGAAAATAAATGACTGTAATCTATCACATCACCATCTACAGAAGGAAAAAAACTGCATGATTATATCAATAAATGCAGAAAAAGCATTTGACATATCTAACAAGTATTCATGATAAAAACTCAGCAAACTAAGAATGGAGGGAAACTTCTTTAACGTGATGATGAATGCATACAAAATTTAATACATTTAGAGAAACTCAAAGCTTTGCCATTAAATTCAGGAAGAATGCAAAAATATTCTCAATCTTCATTGCCTTTTTTTTTTTTTTTTGGAGAGACAAGATCTCGCTGTGTGGCCCAGGCTGGCCTGGAACTCAAACTTCCTGCAATCCTGAGCCCTAGTGCTGGGATTATAAACCTGTGCCACCATGCTCAGTCTCCACTGTTTTTCAATACAGTAACACAAGTCCTAACTGAAGTAAATCATGTACATACTGAGAAGGAAGAAATAAAACTGCTTATCCATAGATACTATGATCATCTATGGAGAAAATCTGAAAGAAAAAGATAGCAGAAGCTTAGAAACCAAGCAAAGATAAACTGAAGACTACAAACTTAGTATACAACAAACACTAGCTTATACTCCATCAATAAAAAAGTGGAACTTTTAATTTAAAGCATTTGTGCATTTACACTAAATCCCTAAGATACTTAGTGTAATAGAATAAAATCTAATAAAAATATATATAATTTCCATGAGGAATTACAAGATGAAGTATACCAAAAAAGAGCTAAATAAATTATTGTATGTTCTAGGAAGAGTCAATAATAAAGATGTCAGTTCTTCCCAATTTGCTCTATAGACTCAATGAAATCTTAAATCAAAATCTCAGCAAATTATTTTGTGGATATCAACAAACTCTAAATTTTATATGGAGAGACACAAGACCAAAAAGACCAAGAAGAGTCAACTCGATATGAAGAAAATGTTGGAGAACTGACACTAACTTCAAGACTTATTACTATAAAGCTACAGTAATCAAGAGTACATGGCGTTGCTGAAAAAGAACCACATCAGTCAAAGAAACACAATAGCCTAGAAACAGACCCACATAAATGGAGTTAACTGATTTTTGACAATGGAGCAAAGGAACCTAAAGGAGAAAGGTCTTCAACAAACAGTGGTAGAACAAATGAACAAAAACATTCACTAAAAAGAATCTAGAGATAAACTTTACAATCTTTATAAGCATTAATTCAAAATAAAACACAGTCCTAAATGTAAAAAGTAAAATTCTTAGAAGATAACTCCTAAAAGCAGAAAAATCTAGAGGACCTTAGGTGTGACAACATCTTTTTATAGACAATACAAAAGGCACAATGTTCAACAGAAATGACAAATCAAAACTACTGTGTGAAAAACACAGTCAAGGGAATGATGACAGAAAGCTGCAGACTGAGAGAAACTATTTACAAAGGACACATCTGATAAAGGACTAATAAACCTGACTTTTTAAGATAGACACAAAAACCAAATTTATACCTCACTTAAAAAATATATATATATAGATATATATATATATATGAAATATGACAAGATGTTTTACATCATATGTCCTTAGAAAAGCAAACTGAAACAAGATACCACTATACTCCTATTAGAATGGCCAAATCTAATGTTGATTCCAAATAATGGTGAGGATATGGAGCCATAGGAACTCTCATTTACTGCCACTGAATGCAAACTGCTACAGGCACTTTGAAGACAGTTTGACAATTTCTCACAAAAACTAAACACACTCTGCAGTCCTTAATATTTATGCAAATGAGTTGAAAACATGTTCACAAAAAAACTTTCATAGCACCTTTAATCACAACTGTTAATACCTGGAAGTAACCAAGATACACTTCAATAGTTTAAGACTAAAAATTAAGTCTTATAAAAAATAAAGATAACCCAAAAAGAATTCAATAAAGGTCTACTTCATGGCTAAGAAGGTACTATAGTAAACCAAACAGCAATGTTCTTGCTCATCTTATAAAACATATAGACTACATGGGAAAAAAAAGTATGCGTATTAAGAGTTCAGTTAACACATACTTAAGATTCTAAACAATGTAATAATAATGTTGTATCTGGACTTCAGCATTTTTTTTTATTTAAAGAAAAAAAAATGAAACAGAAATAGGGTAGAAATAATACATAATTTAAAAAAAACAGTAAGAAATCACTAGCTGATAATTACATGTTTTCCTCTTAGAAGTAGTTGTTCAAGTTACAAAAGTAAAGCATATAAAGTGGACATTTAAACAGTGAGACTTCAATCAGTTCTGTTCATCTATCCAACAAAAGCTTAGTAATATGGTTATCAATCCTACACACTCAAACATACATGCAGTTACATCATTTAGAATACTTTTTCTTACTATAATCAATTGTCATAAACTGCTCAGTTCTACACATGTATAAGTCTCTACATGCATACCCATCCTTTCTGTATTAGAGGGAAAAACAAATCAAAACAAGTCAACAAAACAAATTGCTAGAGAAATACGAAATGAAAAGGACATATAAAACCACAATATTAGGTGATCTATAGTAGTTACTATGACATCTCTTATTATTTTCAATAAAATTGTCTATATCATCAGGCACAGTATAAACATAACAGTACATAACACTATTAATAAAAACCAAACATTGGAGATGTTTTAGGACTTCAAAGGCAGTTAATAATCAAACCAGAATGGGTATCTTATTGAATCTTGTCATCTTCAGAGTAGCTGCCTCTACTCTCAGACTTGATACTCTCAAGCATACCAGATTCGAACAAAATCAGTCAAGACAAAACAGCGATATAGCCAATCTTCTCTGCCTCATCTCTGCTATGCTATTTTTCTGTCATTGTTGTTTACTTTTCTCCTCCATTCCACTGTCTGCCCCTTTCACTGAGGTCTTTCTGCCACTGTTCCTGGAATCCTGGTGATTTTCTTCTCTCTCTCTAGAATGTCCTTTAATATTCTTTGCAGGATTGGTAGTCACAAACTCCCCCAGTTCCTCTTTGTCGTGGAAATATCTTGTCTCTCCATTAATTTTGAGAGACAGTTTTTCAGGGTACATCAATCTGGGTTGGAGGTTATTTTCTTTCAGGGATTGGAATATCTTGCTCCAAGCTCTTCTTAATTTGATAGTTTGCATCGAGAAGTCCACTGTGATTTTGTTATAGGTAATGTGTCTTTTCTCTGACCGCTTTTAATATTCTGTTCTTGTGATGGACTTCTGGGATCCTAATTATTATATGTCTGGGTATAGATCTGTTTTGGTTGTAGCTGGCTGGAGTTCTGTCATATATTTAAATATATGCCTCATATATCTGAACATCACTTCCATTTCCTATGCTTGGGAAGTTTTCCTTAATTATTTCTGTGAATAGCCTTTTTATTTCATTTGTGTTGGTCCCTGCTTCGTTGTTCACATTTTTTATTCTTAAGTTATAAATCCTGTTGTCGTCTTCTAGCCTTTATATCATTACTTCCTGGTTCCTTGTTATTTTTAAGAGATCCTTCCTTTTCAATCATACATTGCAAATCTACAAGTTTTGAAAGTCTATCTTTAGTTTCTGTCAAAAAGTTTTGCCAGCTTTCAATGGAGTTTTTAATTTCCTGATATTCTCTTTGGATCTGTTTCATGTATTCTAGATTTTGTTTATATTCTTCATCAAAGGCTTCTCTCCTTTCTCTGGGTTCCTCCATTCTTCCATTTGTGTCTTGAGGAGTGCCCAGCATTTCTTTTATTAATCTTCTTATATCTTGCTTCACCTGAGTTAGAATTTCAGATTTAAATTTGTCAATGAGGTCACGTAAATATTTTTTTCTGAAGAGGCTGTGTCTGATATTGTATGTTTGCTGCCCTCCATCTCTTCTGTATTTACCTCTCCTGAACTTATTTTCCGTGGGTCAGCAGTTGGAGGTTTTTTGTTGTTTGCCTTGTCATGTTTCTGGTTTCTTTCAGACAGGTGAATGGTGGAGGTCTCAGGACCTTTTGGTACTGCATACAGTTTTTCTGAAGCATACTGGCTAGGGGATTGCTGCCTTCTCCAGTTTCCTGTTGATCTGTGAGGTGCACACAGGGGGCGATGTGGGCCAGCCCCTCCCCTCTAGGACAATCAACCAGTGAGTGTCTTCAGTATGTTAGTATGTGCCCTGCGGACGTCATAGGTTCGGGACAGCCTCGTCCCAGCCCAAGCAGATCCCACCAATCCGCTTTGGGCCAGGAGCCGCCCACTGACACTACTTCAGTTGTCAATTCAAGCCTGTCCTGCCCAAATCCAGTATGTCATCTAGCCAGTCATCCTGCTCTGGGAACCCAGTTCTCAGCACTCACCAAAGTCCGTGCAGCTTGGTTCGCCGGTTCCACTCCCTGGTTCAGCACCTCCTCCTACCAAGGGTCTCACCCCCACTCTCGGCAGGCTGCAACCTCACCTTGATCGTGAGTCGCCCAACTCTAAGACGCGCCCAGTAGAGTAACTGGAGCGTGCCCAGTTCCAGCCCTCCATCCACACTTCTTTTATTTTTTTTCCTTTTTCTTTTTCCTCAGTTTCGCGCTGGGTCGTGAGAATTCCTCCCCTTTCATTTGGTCTACTCCATGGTGTTAAATTCTAGCATCTGAGTTGTTTTTCTCAGAGAGGCTCTCTATCATGCTACCTATCAATCAGCCATCTTTTTCTTCTCCTCCTGGACTTCAGCATTTCAAAAACTTTGTAATTCATTACATTTTGACAAGGAGTACAAATTAGGGAACTTCAATGGAATAGATCTTGAAGAATTTAGATGACTAGTACAGTTTAGTACAAGGAAATAGTATCAGCAAACTCAAGTAGCACTCAAAACAATAAAGAAATTGGACTGAGCAATGGGTTTACTGCAGGATACAAGAAAGAAAAAAGGGTTAAATAAAGTAGACCAATGATTAAAGAGATCTCATATGCTACATTAGCCTGAATGCCATAAATAAGAGGTTTCCATTTCCTAATTATGTAAGATTCATACAACATTTGCTAAATAAATTGTAATGATACCTCTAAAGCAAAGATAATGTCTAAATTAAGCTGGTATTTAGCTAAAAAGAAACTCAAAAGCTGATTTCTACGAAGTGACCTTAGACAATAGCAGGAAAACTTAACTTGGACTAACACTTCTGAAAAGAACAATGATAAGAATTAGAAAATAAAATAATATTCCAAGGCAATGGAGGATGATCTAAAATAGGGAAAACCGTAATGTAGCTTCAAGTGAAAAGATATTCCATGCAAGACTTGTGGATCTTCAGCTTTTTGCCAAAAGATATAGCCCAACATGCACCTGGCTCAAGGTAACAGAAAGCATAGATTTACTGGCTTGAGATATCAGAAAAAGAAGTTCAGACCTATTCCTGCTGAAAAGTTATGGAGGAAATTCTAAAAGGAATGGTGTCTCATTCAAAATCAACCTCAAAATATGCATTTATCATATCATAGGATGACCAATAGCCTACACCTGTAAGGGAAGACTCTACTGCATGTGATGAAAAAGCAGTAGTAATTGGCAGTTGAGAGAAAAAAAGGATAAAGTTAGATATTGCCCATCATAAAGGAAACTGAGTTTGAAGTCTACACTCACACAAGGCTACAGCCTGGGGAACATTTACAGATGCTCTTTGTAACAACACACCAAAATCTTTTCTCATGTAGTATAAACTGCATATTATAAATGACAAAAAATTAGTAAACATGAAGGAACAAGAAAACAAAAAGTGATAGTCAAGAATTTTTAAAACAAAGATTATAAATAGTATGTTGCAGGACTTAAATATATAATGAGTAAGGATAAAGAAAAAAACTCAAGACAGAAACAGTATTTTTTTTTAAAAGCTAACAGGAATTCTAAACTGAAAAACATAACTAAAAACTCATCCATTTTAATAAACTATACAAATAGTCAATCTGCAATAAATTGAATAAAACTTATCTAAGCTGAAAAAAAAGAAAAACTAGAAAAAAGCAGTATCAAAAACAAGTGATCACTTCAAGCAATATTTTAGAAGAGTCCGAAAAAAAAAAAAAAAGAATGAGGCTGAAAAATATATATGAAAAAAATAACAGCTGAAAACTTCCCCAAAAGAAAAAAGCTTACGACTCAATAAACCTGACAAGGCATAGGCTGAGGCAAGACAACTGTTGTGAGTTCAAGAGCAGCAGCCTGAACTACAAAGCAAGGCCCTGTCTCAAAAAAACAAAAACTCGACTCCATAAATTTCACACAGAACAAAAAGAAAACTACTTCACAAATTGAGCTATATGCCCCGGTTTTTATTGTTGTTGTTGTTGGTGGTGGTGGTGGTCTCTTTAAAACAGGGTTTTCACTGTGCAGTTCAGACAGCCTTGAACTCACTTTGTATCCCAGGCTGGCCTCAAACTC
This sequence comes from Hydrochoerus hydrochaeris, assembly GCA_004027455.1. NCBI lineage: Eukaryota > Metazoa > Chordata > Mammalia > Rodentia > Hydrochaeridae > Hydrochoerus > Hydrochoerus hydrochaeris. Next base: position 272,583 of record PVLA01001276.1, on the reverse strand, counting down.
ACAGCAATCCTCCTGCCTCAGTCTTCTGAGTGCTGGGATTACAGGTGTGTGACACCATGCCTGGCTATACCATGATATTTTTAAATTTTATTTTGAACTACAGTCTTGCTAGGTTGCCCAGGCTGGCCTTGAACTTGGGACCCACCTACCTCAGCTTCCCAAGTACCTAGGATTAGTTATACTGTATAATCTATGTTCACTCTAGCTTGCCCCTGTTATTTGTAACTTTTGGTGGTTTTTTTTTTTTTTTTTCTGAAAGTGATAAATCTGGCTCTCGAGAATCTGATAAATTTATTGACTTATTTGTTCAATTCTATAGTTTTAGAATGGCCCACAATATCCTTGTAAGAAACAAATTTATCAAGTAAAATGTATCATTTATGTACAGTTCCCATCTATTACTTTAGCCTCATGATAAACAGTGAAAATACTGAATTTCCAAAGTTACATCTATAGGTCATCCCTTTAAGTTACATCTTTAGGTATCCTTTTGAGTTACATCTTTAGGCTACATCCCTTTAAGTTACACATCTTTAGGTCATCCTTTTCTTTTCCTAATCTCTAAAAGTGAAATATAAAAGTTTTAAAGAGTTAACAAGAGTCCAACCACATTAAAACTGCTGGTCATTAACTGCTTAGACTATAAACGTAAAGTAAAAGTTAAAAACAAGTACATACCTTGGGTGGTATTTGCAACGGATAAAAATAAGGAAAGCATAGCTGGAGAGAGCAATTAGGAATTTATGGAAACAATCTATAAAAGGAACTTGACTCTGAAAGGGAAAATTAGAGTAACAAAGCAACTTTAAAAAAGAACTACTTGAAGGACTTACATTACCTACCTAGCTCTATAATAAATAACAATCAAGACTGCATGATATTAGCATGAAGATACATAAACAGATCACTGAAACAGCAGAGTTCAAAAACAGAAGTCAATAGAAAAGTACAAAGTCAATTCAATGGAGAGAGGTATCTTGTCAACAAATGGTGCTGGAACAAAAAGACACTTCCATGAAAAAAAACTTCATATTTTGTACCACATAAATATTAATTCACAGTATTGTAGACTTACGAAATATGTAAAATCAATTCATAAACCTTCAGAAATATAGGAGCAAATTCTTTGTGGCCTCGGGTTAAGCAAAGATTTCTTAGATAAGACACAAACATGATTTCAAAAGAGAAGTAACTGATAAAATAGACTTAATAGAAATTAAACATTTCTCTTCAAAAGACATTATTAAACTGGGTGTAAAGGCACATGTCTACAATCCCGGTACTTGGAAGGCTGAGGCAAGAGGAAGTGAATTTGAAGCCAGACTGGGCTACATAGTGAGTTCAAGAACAGCCTGGACTACATAGTGAGACTGTCTTTAAAAAAAAAAAAAAAAAAAAAAAGGACAGTGTCAAAAGAAATATGCGAGATAGGAAAAAAATATTTGCAAATCACAAATCTGCATCAAGGATTTGTATCCACAACATATAAAGGAATTTCAAAACATAGAAAATCAACAACCTAATAATAAATATGGTCTAAAAATTAAAAAAAAAAACCCACAGTATTACATTTTACCATGTAGAATAAATATCTATAAAGTCATACTGATGTAAGTAGTAGGGTAATTGAAAGAGTAGGGACAGCTTTGCCTTAAAGTTCCAATTACTAAATGGAATTTAGAAAGAAAATGATGGAATTATCAGGTAAACACCATTTATTCATAACAATTGCAGATAAGATATAATGATGGATGCTAAAATTAGTAAGTTTCAGGAAGTAAAAAGATTATACATTATTTCACCTGTTACTTTTTATATTCCACTACAAAGGGAAAGAGAGTCACTTCACAGTGAAGAAACTTGGCAGACACATCCAACTTAACCAAGTGATCAAGGTAAACATCAACCAATAGCATCATGAGCTCTTTGATATACACTAAGAAGGACACAACTTTTTGTCAAAACTTACACGCTCTTACTTGTGAGATAATGAAATAGGTTCAAAATTACATACTTGGTACAAAGTAACTGATCAGCATTCTTTTTTAAACAGTCACCATCATAAAAAAAAAAAAGAAACAGGAATTGTTTGTTAAAGGAACTGTCTTAAAAGACTTAAGAAATAACTATAAGCAATGTAAAATCATGAATAGAATTCTAGAACAGAAAAAGAACTTCAATAAAAAAAATGGGGGAGAGCTGGGGGCTTAGCTCAGCAGCACAAGCAACTGCCTGGCAAACGCAAGATCATGAGCTCGATTCCCAACACCAAAAATAAAAAAATAAAAGATAAAAAAGAAAAAACTGGGAAAAATATCAATCAGATCTGTGGTTCTGTTAGTAATATTATACCAATAGCTCCTTCTTTATAATTATGTTAAGTGAAAGATGCACATCAACAAAATGAATATACACTATGTAATTCCACTTAAAAATTCTTAAAAATGTAAATTAATCCATATACAAGCAGATAAGTGATTGCCTAGGGGTGGACAGTAGTGAGACATAACTATAAAGGGACAGGGTGGAACATTTAGGGGTAATGCACATGTTCATTATATGATAAGGGCTTTATGAATAACACATGTCAAAACTAATCAAATTCACACTGTAAATATGTGCAATTCACATTAGGTCAATTATATCTTAAGAAGTCTGTTAAAGGTTAAAAAGTTATATTGGATGGTCTTTTGGAGAACTGACAGAAAAAAAACAGATTGGAAGAACCATTTAAAGTCCATTATAAAAGCCTTAAAAAAAAACCCTGCGGGCAAGCAACAGCGACCCAGGGGAAGAAACAGCCAGTGTTTCCCAAGATGCACGCCATGTTGGAACTTAGGGTGCTGAGAAACCAAGAAACCAGTTCATCTCCCTGGTAAGCAGCCAGGCTGAGAATCAAACATCCCATCCCCCCCGCACCCTCCCCTTGTTAGCAAATGGGAGCCAGAGATCTGAGCATCTCTTGGGAGACTGACCATATGCATTATAGCAAATAAGGGGAATTTCCTTCTACCATCTCTTTGAAGGTAAATATTGTTATCACTGTTTTGCTTTGTTCTTATTAATTGTATTGCTCTATTCAATATTCTGTTTTGGTGGGTTCTATAATGTTCTGTATTTGGTTTTGCTAAACCTGACTGAAAAAACACTATTGTTAAGACGAGATATACTATGGCACCTATTCCTGTTATCCCGGTAACCTGTTGTGACATTCTGTACCAATTTCACTGCACTGTCTCAACTGGCTGTGTTCTGTCTTGTTCTGATGTATGTCATTACCTTAAAAAAAAAAAAAAAAACTAAACAACAACAAAAACAATAGAATATGAGAAAAAAAGGTAACTACCTCCAAAAACTCCCAACTCCATCAAAGCTGATCCATGGTGCATGGATGAGGAGAAACTCAAAAACAAAACAACAGAATTATATACAGTGATTAAAAAATAACAATAACAAAACAGATTGGTAAGGTACTGAGCAAGCTGAAACATGATATAACTAAACAGATAATGGACTTAAAAAGCAAGAGAAGGAAAAGAAAGTGCTCTAAAGGACATAACTGCATGTATGTTTTAAGTGTGTAGGATAACCATATTACTAAATTTTTGTTAGATGATTGAACAGAACTGTTCACAGCTTCACTGTCTGAATGTCCACTTTGTATGCTTTAAATTTGTATCTTGAACAACTATTTCTAAGAGGACAATATGTAATTTATCAACTAGTGATTTCTTTTTTTGAAATTCTGTATTACTTTCTACCTTTTTTGTTTTGCTTTCTCTTTAAATAAAATTAAAAGAAAAAAAAAAGAAACCTGAACTGTGACAGAATGGATAGCAGAAAGTATTGTCACCTCTGCAATAACTTCAATAAATACATATGAGATAGTATAAGTTGTTTCTTTACATTTATTTTTAATGTTTTGAGATTCTCTGATTCTTTGGCCTAATTACTTCGAAAGACTACGGTTACAAAGGAGACATGGAGCAACTAAAATCAGAAAAGGGTCTCTTAAGACTGAGTATTACAATTGGTATTGATGTTAACTTTACTGGATTAATAAATGTAAAATCAGAGTCTAGCACTGAGTGGTAATATTTAATCATTTATTTTCTTTTTGGAACCAGGGACCAATCTCATGACCTTGTGCCTGCTAGGCAGGCACTTGTGCTGCTGAGCTAAATCCCCAGCCATAATCATTTATTTTCAAACCACATGTTTTGGTATTTACGAATTTTTAATAATGTTTCAATTTAAAATTTAGTAAAGTTTTAATTTCTAAATATAAATAACTTAAATGGATATGGTGGCATGCATCTGTAATTCCAGTAATCCAGGAGGCTGAGGCAGGAAAATCACAAGTTGGACTCTAGCCTGGGAAACCTGGTGACTTAAGGAGATTAAAGACAAATACAGTCTCAAAATAAAAACAGACTTGCCTCCAATACAAAATAAAATGACTGGGATGTAGGTCAATATAAAGACAATGGGTTCAATTCCTAGTAACAAAAAATAGTAAGTTGGTCTGAAGAGTTAGAATGCATATTAAAACTAGGCTTTCTATACTATGTGTATACATATATTGAAAACATATTTAAAAACGGATAATAGCATGGGTCTAAACACTAAAAATTTTTGAGCTAAAGCAAAAAATAGCTGTCCACAGTCTCAATTCTCCCCTCGTGACTTTCATTTTGCATGTTAATGAATGTTAGTTCGTAAAATGGAAGAAATCAGCATGTTTAAAACCCCAATTAAATGTTAACTCTATTTTAAAAACCTTTACCAGGTGACAATTTTACTCCTTGCAGTACTCTGTATCTTAAAAGTCTGCTACTTATTTTACAACACTTTCTCAGAAAACTAAGAAACAGAAAACTGCAACAACATAGAAAATATAATCTGAAAAAAAAAAAGAAAAATGAAACTATAGTCTGAAGATAATCCACAAGTCTTTTTATATGAAGTTTCATCCTACGAGAATAGATTTTCTTACTAATTCTGTTTCATCAACTAATATACCTTGAGTTTTATCTTCTTAAAAGAAGTCTGGGCATAGTGACACACACCTGTAATCTCAACACTCTGCCAGGCTGTGGAAGGAGGAGTTCAAATTTGAGCCCAGCTTGGCCAATTTAGCAAGACTCTGTTCAAAAATTTTTAAAAGGATTAGAGATGTAGCTCAATGGATAGGCCCTGGGGTCAATCCCCAATATGACGTGGTGGGGGACAGGGAAAGAAAAAGAGACAGACAGACAAAAGAGAGACAAGGAGAGGCAGGAAAGGAGAGAGGGAGAAGCAAAGAGGGAGGAAGAGAGGGACTATCTAAAAATCCATAGCCAATTCACCATAACCTTGAATTTTTTTCTACATACACAGATAGTTACAAGTTGGTTTTTATAGTTGACAATCAATATGAAACATATATGTGATAAAGAATAAAATGAACACTACAAAAACACCAGCCAATTTAAGAAATGGCTCACTATGCACACTGAAAACCTTTCTAATCACACCTATGTACCTTTTCTTCAAGCTATAACCACTATCTTCAATTATGTAACTCTACCCTCACTCTTCTGTAATTTACTTATTTTTGTACTAAATTAATACATTATTTACCCATTTTCCTGTTGAAAATTTTCAGAAAAACATATTACTGTTTCTGATGAAAATTAATTTCAAAATGGATGAGTTGGGGGAAGGGGTCTCTGACCATACACAGTCCCATTCAATGCACTATATAAACTAAAATATGATAAATACAAATGGTGCTACGATTGATTATAAAGGCATACAGGGCACATTTATGTTCTCAAAAGAATTGCAAAGCTATGATATTCACACACTTCCTAATGTAGTTATGGCTGTACCTGATAAATACTTTCAAAAGACATTTCAGTTTAATTTAACTCTTACAACATACTTGTTTTTGCAAATTAGTTCACTCAGCCAGATGTGGTGATGCAGGCCGATAATCCCAACTCTAGAACTACCGAGAGTTCGAGGAGGCCAGTATGTGTTACATAGTGAATTGAAAGCCAACCAGAACTACATAGCAAGACCCTGTCTCAAAAATAAACAAACAAAAAAATTAGCTCACTCAAGATTATGTAACTAATATGCTTTCTATAGCAGCTTTGGAGAGCTGCTGTTCAAGTACCATAAATTAGCTGACTTAAAAGAAAGTGACATTTTCTCAGACTCAAGTCTAGAAGTCTGAAACTACAGTGTTAGTAAAATCATGGTTTCTCTGACAGCTCTAGGGGAGGATTCTTTTCTCTTGCTTTCAGAGTTTGCAGACAGTGGTGATGAGCCTGTGGCATGCATGCTAGAGTAAGCTGTTTGTTATCACTGAGAGCTCTAAAAGGTTCACCATCACTGTTGGCAAGGCAATCCTTGGTGTTTCTTGCCTTAAAGATGCACTGCTCTATTCACCTGTTTTCACTATGTACACTCAGGAATTTTCCTTGTCTCCAGACATGCTATAAGCCAGAGTTCACAAGCAGAAGAGCTAGCATACTGAATCCCCAAAACTCTGGTAGGGACAAAAAGCTTTGTTGACTTGACTTAAAAAGGTGACAGTTGGTAAGCAGCTGACCAAGGTATTCCTGTGAATTCCTGACCTGCTCCCTTAATCTCAAAGATACACATTCTTCACCTAAGTCTTTCTTCTATGTGTGTTTGTTTGTGTGTCCAAAATTGTCTTTCTTATAAGGATGTCACTAAATAAAGTAACAATCTAATGACCTCACTTTAACTTGATCCCCTCTGTAAAGATCTTATTTTCAAATAAGGTCACATTCTGAAATATCAGACATGAGGACTACAACATATTCTTTGTGGGGAGAATGATTCCACTCGCAACCATCTCTGTTTATAAATGCTCCATAATTGTGAGTTGTGGAGTATTAACATTAAATAAAAACATACTATGACTTTCTATGTCATACTGTGTATAAGGTCATCCAAAAAGCTTTTTGCATTGATAAAAATGTCATGTATCTATATTATTCAATGTAGTAGACCCTAGTCACATGTGGCTACGAGCTCTTGAAATGCAGCTACTAGGGCCGGGGTTTTAGCTTAGAAGCACAAGCACCTACTTGGCAAACACAAGGTAACGGGTTCAATCCCTGGTACCCAAAAAAGAAAGACAAGACAAGACAAGACAAGAAAAGAAACTACTACAAATGAGAAACTGACTAAAAATTTAATTCAATAAAACTTAACAGAATTAATATATTAAACTTAGTTTTGACTTAACTACAATAATATATAACAGCCGGGTGTGGTGGCTCACGCCTGTAATCACAGCACTCGGGAGGCTGAGGCAGAAGGATCATTGAGAGTTCGAGACCAGCCTGGGCTACAAAGTGAGCTCAAGGCCAGCCTGAACTGCATAGCGAGACCCTGTCTCAAAAAAAAAAAAAAAAAAAAAAAAAAAATATATATATATATATATATATATATATATATATATATATATATGACAAATGGTCTCCATAATGTATATATACAGTAAAGTAGGGTTTTATAGAATGAGTTTTATAGAATGGGTACTTAAATAAAGGACTAGAGATCAATTTAGTTTCAAAAATACTGCATTCACCATACAATTTAAATATATCTTTAGAAGGATGATGAATATAATAAATTTTTAACAGGATATATCCTAGGTTTATTTAACTAAATATAAATAGTTCATTATTCTCTTACATAATCATACAATATCAAGCGTATCTTACACCTTTCCTAATTACCATCAAGAAATGCTACTCTACATTTCTCAAACAATTTTACACATTATTGTGTCTGATAAAAATCAACTTTTTAAGCTTTTATTTTTACATTGAAAATTTATTAGTTTAGTGTATAATTTATTAGCTTTTACAAACTTGTGCAACTATCACCACTATTTACTTCCAGAACATTACACAAAAAGAAATTAGTAGTCATTCTCCCATTTACCCCTCCCCTGATCCTTAACTACCTTTTTTGTCCCTCAATCTATGGATTTGCTAATTCTGAACATTTAATATAAATGAAATTACATAATATATGCTCTTTTGTGTTTGGCTTCTTAAACCTGGCAAAAATCTTGTTTGAAGATTTAGCCATATTGTGGCACTTGCTAGTTTTTCATTCTATTTATGACATAATAATAATAATGTGTAGTTATATCCCTCTGTGTTCATTCCTTTGCTGAACTTGGCTTGTTTCACACTTGCCTGTTATCAATAGGGCTACTTTGAAAATTCATGTAAAAGTTTTATTTGAAAAGCTTATCAATTGTTTAGGGCATGTATACACTTAAGAGTAGAAATACTAAGTTATGCAATAACTCTGTTTAACTTTTTTAAGAACTGTTGAACTGTTTCTGCAGGAACTGCACCATTTTATACTCCCATTCCAACCAACAGTGCACAAGGGTTTGAAGTTCTTCATGTCGTTGTATTGTCTGCGTTATTCTTTTTGTTTCCGGTGGCCATTTTAGCAAAAGGAAAATGATGTCTCCAGGTTTAGATTTACAAACCTTTAATGGCAAGCGATACTGAGCATCTTTTACATGGTTCTTGACCATCTGTATACCTCTGATAGAGAAATGTCCACTCAAATCCATTGCTCATTTTTAAAAACTACATCAATGAAGTTTCAGACTTTCTGTTCCAATATGTGACTATATAAGCTCATTGCTGGAGCTCTTAAAAACATTTAAATAACTGTTTCTATGAGAAAATTTCTTACAGACACTATTTAGGTTGCTTGGTCAGTTCACAAAAATCTACTCAGTACATATATACCAGAAGGAATATAAGGATATAAACTCTGAAGTATGAAAGTGTTTGAAACATTAAATCTTCTATTTATATATTAGCTTTGTGACTTTGGTTATATTAATTTTTTTATGTGTCACTTTACACATTGTTAAAATAAATACAATGGCATAACCTCTCAATGGATCTCACCACTATAAAAATTAAATAAATATCACAACATCTGGCACTTAACACTGTAATTATGTTGTTTTATCATCATTTTAATGTTTTAAGATTATGTTATAAAACATGCTATAGTACAAAACTCCCAACTGGTCAAGAAAATTCATTTAAAATTCCTACTGAAGATACTGTGTAATATACTGTATTGCTTCCTATCAGGCATTATAAGGCTAGGATGAAGGCAAGCCATCAGATCCCGGAGAAGAGGCACAACAGAGACTATAGGTGGAAACAGGAAACTTTCTGGTATGTAAAAAATGCTATGAATCTTAATAGAATAGTGGTTACATAAGTATATATTTATCAAAATGTACTTAAATTCATGTATCACTGTAATGTCATGACACATGCACACTCATGTTTATAACAGCACAATGTATAATACATAAATCTTGTAAACAGCCTATATTATGGATAGAGAAAATGTATTTATACATAATGGAACACTACTCAGCCACAAACAAGGATAAACTTCAGGCACATGTCGATAAATGGATGCATCTCAAGACCAGTGTTAAGGAAAACAAATTATAAAATATGGTATTTATACATGATGGAATAATACTCTGCCATAAACAAGAATAAACTCTAGGCATTTGTAGGCAAATGGATGTATCTCAAGACCATAGTGTGTGGCCTAGCCCACCGCAGGAGGTGTCAGTCTCCCCGCAGGTGCCAGGTGTCTGCACTGGCTCCATTGAGGACCTAGCCCTGTCTCACTGCCTATAATATTTCTAACTAACTCAGCTGCCTGCAGCAATCAAAGATTATACAACATGATGAAGGAGGCTTCATCTCACTCACTGCCTATAATATTTCTAACTAACTCAGCTGCCTGCAGCAATCAAAGATTATACAACAGGATGAAGGAGGCTTCATCTCAGGGATGCAAGGATGGTTCAACATATGCAAATTAATCAGTGTAATTCTCAATAGTCAGAAAAAGCTTTAAGCAAAGCCCAACATCCATTTATGATTTTAAACAACCTGAAGAAAACAGGTATAGAAGAACCTCATCTCAATCTGATAAAAAGTCATTTATGATCAACCAACTGCCAACATTATATTAAATGGGGAAAAACTAAAAGTTTTTCCTTTAAAATCAGAAACAAGGTTTTCACTATTGCCATTCTTGTTTAAGAGTCCTAGAAAGCATTAGCCAGAGCAATCAAGCAAGCAAGCAAAAGAAATAAAAGGGATACACATACGTGTTTGCAGATGCTATAATCCTCTATTTACAAAACCCAAAAAATTCTAGCAAAAGACTCCTAGAATAAATTCAGTAATGTAGCAAGATTTAAAAAAACTCTCAAAAATCTATAGCATTTCTATGCACTAATAATGAACTCAATGAGAAATTAGAAAAATAACACAATCCACAATTCCATAGAGAAAAATTAAATATTTAGGAATTAATCTAATCAAGGAAGTAGAAGACCTGTATAATGAAAATTACATCACTTTGAAAAAGGAAATCAAGAAAGACATCAGAAAATGAAAAGACATCCTCTGTTCCTGGATAGGCAGAACAAATATAATCAGAGTCACTACACTTGCAAAACTGATTAATAAATTTAACACAGCCCCAATCAAAACACCAACATTTCTCACAGATCAAGAGCAAACAATCCTAAAATTCACAAGGAATAAGATATCTAGAATAGTAAAAACAATCCTGAGTAATAAAAGTAAAGCAGGAGGCATTAGAAGCCCAGATCTGAAGTTATACTACAAAGCTATTGTGTCTAAAACAACATGGTACTGATACAAAAATAGGTATGTGGGTCAATGGAACAGAACAGATGATGCAGAAACACCACTAGGCACATTCAGCTATTGATCCTTGACAAAGGAGCCAAAACCATACACTAGAGGAAAGACAGCCTTTTCAACAAAAGATGATGGGGAAACTGGCTAGTCACATGCATAAGTCTGAGTACAGACAATATATCTCACCATGAACAAACAAACAAAAAAATCAAAATGTATCAAAGATCTAAATGTTAAAACAAGCATTTAATTTGTGGGAAGATAAAATAGGAAAACTCCTGAAGACAAAGACATAGTCAGGGCTTTCTGAGCAGAACCCCAGTGGTACAAGCAATAATACCAAGAATCAACAACTAGAATTACATCAAGTTAAAAAACTTTTGCACAGCAAAGGAAGTAACAGAATGAAAAAGCAACCTACAGAATGGGAAAAAAAAAAATCTGCCAGGTATTCCTCAGACCAAGGACTATCATCAAGCACATAAGAACTAACAAATATTAGACAACTCCCAAATAAAAGACTTAATCAAAAAATGGGCAACTGAAATGAATAGACACTTCTCAGAGAAAGTACAAATACCCAATAAAAATATGGGGAAAATGCTCAACACCACTGGCCATTAGAGACTTACAAATTAACACTACAAAGAGAAACCATCTTACTTCAAAAAGAATAGCTATCATCAAGAAACAAAATAATAACAAATGTTGATGAGGATGTGAGAAAAAAAACTCTTCTACACTGCTAGTGAAAATGTAAACTAGTACAAACACTATGGAAACCAGTGTGGCGATACCTCAAAAAACTAAAACTAGAAATTCTGCTTGACCCAGCCATTCGTCTTCCAGGCATCTTCCACAAAAAAGTTTAAGTCTTAATACTACAGGGAAACATGTACACCCATGTTTGCAGCAATACAGCATGGCAAGGATCTCTTTTTTTAAAATAAAGTTGACAATACATAGAATCTGAAAATCTACATATAAGTCTTCATGAAAATGCAAATGAACTAGTTTAGGCAAAATAATTTTGAAAACCACAAGGTAAGGCTTTCATTATCCACTTTCTAAACTTACTAAAAAGCTAAAGTGAGATGCTATCATGACAAGAGACATATTAAATAATAAAACAGAGTAGAAAATCAGACATAAACCTTTATTTTTATAGTCAATTGTCTCTTACAATGGCACCAAAACAATTCAATGTAAAAGAACAGTCTCTCCAGCAAATAGATCTATGTTTAAACCAAAATTGACTTAGATCTTAACCTTATACCATACATAAAATCAACTCAAAGTGGCTAACAAACTTATTATCAAAGCACAAAACTTTTAGAGGAAAACATAGAAAATGACCTTGACTTAGCCAAAGGTTTCTCATGATATGAAACACATGACTGATGTGAGAAAAATAATAGTTAATTACAGTAAAATAATCTTTTCCCCTAAAAAGATATCATTAGCCTAAATTAGATATCTGGTTAAAGAACTTGTGTCCAAAATATGCAAATAACTCCTAGAATTCAAGAATTTAAAATCACTTCAATTTTTTACAGTAGGCAAATGATTTGAATATGCTTTTCATTAAAGTATATAAATGGCCAGTAAGCATATAAAAATCTGCTGAACATTATTAAGAAGTGACAAATTAAACTTAGAAATACAAAACCATTATAAACCCACTAAAATGGTGGGGACAAACAGATATCATATTAACCTGTAAAATACTAGAGCCACTTTGGAACACAAACTGACAACTGCCTAAAAAGTTAAATGTAATCTTATTATGTCAATTTCACTTCTGAGTTACCCACCAGAAGAAGTAATAGCATATTTTCCATACAAAATAGCATTATTCAAAATGATGAAAAAGTACAAACAATTCAAACACTCATCAACTGGTGAACAATTTTTTAAAAAGTGACACACTGCTATAATGGAATGATATCCAGCAATCAAAAGAAGTAACTGTACATACCTTAAAAACTTTAAGATACAACATACTGCATAAATGTACTGAGACAAAATTTCTAGAAAAACTAAAACTATTGCTAAAAAACAAGACAGTGGTTTCCTGAGGATGAAGTCAAAGGAGAAGTGGATTGTAAATAAGCATAATGCTTTGTGGGGTAACATAAATAATCTAGAAAAAATTGTGGTAATGGTTGCAAAACTCTACAAATCTAAAATCACTGTAGGTTTACACAAGCAAATCATTTAAAGAGGAAAAAAAGAAACTAAAGAAAAGCAAGCATATTGAACCAACCAACTGGCCTGCTGATCAGTAAGAAACTTAAGGAAATGTCAGTTTTGTTTTGTGGCAAGTGTAAATCTTGAAATCTTTTAGAATATCTTTAATTTTAAATGTATGTATTCTATTTAAATTGTCTAACAAACTAATACAGCTGAAATGCTTTAATGCAGCAGTTCCTATGTTAACCATTTTAGGTCACACACAAGTACTATACTGAATACATAGCAAGTAAAACCTTTTTTCAACTCTTTGATCATTTTTTACTTAGGCAAGGAGGAAATTTGTGACATGATAATTTATTTGTAAACACCTTATATATATCTGTTAATTATCCTTTTTTGACAAGGGAATAAGACTTAGGCAGAAAACTATTTTTATAACTGTATTCAACATACTTATTCATATGGTAATCTTCTAATCATACAAATGGTAATAGATTTCCACATGTAAAAAAATCATTATAAATATATATTTGTTGAAGATGTAGAATACAAAAATCAACACATAAAAATCAGTTGCTTTTCTATGCATTATTGACCAGCTGAAAAATAAAACAATCCCATTTACACTAGTATTAAGAATACTTAGAATAAACTTAATGAAGGATGCAATACTGAAAAATACTGATGAAGAAATTACACATAACACAAAAGGCAAGATATCCCATGTTCTGCAGAAGACTTACTGTTAAAATGTCCACACTACCCAACTACCTAAATTGATCAACAAATTCAATACAATTCCTATCAAAATTCCAATAATATATTTCACACAAGTTTAAAAACAACCTTGAAATTTATACAGAATGCAAAGAAAAGAAACAGCCAGAATAATCTTGAAAAACAGAAAGCTGAAAACATCACACTATCCAATTTCACAACATACTATAAAGCTACAGTAAACAAAATACTACAGTACTGGCAACAAAACAACACACATAGATTTATGGAACAGAAAGCCCAGAAATAAATTCATATATGCACATACAGTCAACTAATTTTCAACAAAGCTACCAAGATTGCATAACAAGCTAGTATTCTTCAATAAGTGATGTTGGAAAAACTGGATAACCTTAATAAACATAGATGCAAAAATCCTCAATAACATACTGGCAAACAAATTCAACAAACTATTAAAAAGATAATACACAGTGACCAAGTATGATTCATCCCAGGGATGCAAGGATGGTGTGATATATGATAATCAATAAATGGATTGCACCACATTAACAGGACCAAGCACAAAAAAACCACATGATCACCTCAATACACGCAGAAAAAGCATTTGACAAAGCCCAACATCACTTTGTGATAAATATCCTATAGAAAACTGGAATAGAAGATCTTTACCTCCATCTAATAAAAGCTGTCAATGACCAAACAATAGCCAACATCATACTAAATGGTTAAAAACTGAAAGCATTCATTCTAAAATCAGGAATAAGAAAAGGATGCCTGCTGTCATTACCACTCCTACGCAATGTAGCCCTGGAAACATTATCAAAAGTAATTAGTCAAGAAAAAAATAAAAGGAATTAGGATAACAAAGAAAGAAATTATATTATCATTATTTGGTCATAGCATGATACTACTCTACATAAAAGACCCCAAAATCCCCACCGGAAGACTCCAAAATTTAATAACCAAATTCAGTCACATAGCAGGATTCAAAGTCAGCACTCAACAACCAAAAGCATTCTTGTATACAGATAACAAACTCATAGAGAGAAAAATGAGGGAAACTATCTTTCACAGTAGCTTCAAAAATTATGAAATACTAAGGAATCAGTTTAACAAAGGAAGTGAAAAAAAACTTTACATTGAAAACTACAGTACTCTGATAAAGGAGATCAAAGAGGCTATCAGAAAATGGAAAGCTATCCCTTGCTCTTGTGTGTAGGAAGAGCCCACATAGTGAAAATAGCCTTGCTTCCAAAACTGTTATACAGATTTAATGCAATACCAATCAAAATACCACCGACATGCATCACAGAACTAGAGAAAACAATCCTGTAATTTATTTGGAACCAGAAGAGACCTAGAATAGAAAAGTGATTCTGGGCAACAAAGGCAAGGCAGGGAATATCACAATCCCTGACTTGAAATTCTATTATGAAGCTACTGTGATAGAAACAGGATAGTTCTGAACAAAAAGCAGGCCTGACGATCAGTGGGAGAGATCAGAAGATGCACAAACAACTCCACACACACTTAGCCATTTTAATCTTTGATGAAGTGGCCAACACCTCCACTAGAAGAAAGCCTCTTCAATAAATGATGTTGGGAAAATTGGTTTTCCACATGCCAATGATTAAACCCAGACCAGTATCTCTAACCATGCACTACACTAAAAATGAATAATATATAATAGATATAAAATATATAGATATAAATATTAAAACAGAAACACTTAATCCACTGGAAAATAAAACAGGTAAAACTCTTAAAGACATAGAACAGGCAGACTTTATAACCAAACCACAATCACACAGAAAATATTACAAAGACTCAAAAACTGAGATCTCATCATATTGAAAAGCTTTTGCATAGAAGCCACCAACAAAGAGAAGGGAGTACACAGAATGTGAAAAAATTTTACTAGCTATTTGTCACAGGACCAACAGAATATATAAAGAACTAAAAACAAAAAAAATTAAGACCTCCCCCACCCCCAAATTTAAAGACTCAATCCAAAAATAGGCATCTGAAATGAATAAACACTCTTGGATAAAAGTACAAACAACAAATAAACATACAAAAAAATGTTCAACATTATTGGTCATTTGAAAGATGCAAATTAAAACAATGCTGAGATTCCATCTCACTCCAGAAACAATGCCTATCATCAAGAAATTAACCAATAACAAATGCTGGTGAGGCTGTGGGAAAAGGGAACACTTCTCAACTGTTGATGCAAATGTAAATTGGTGAAACCAATATGGAAATCTGTATGGAGACTCTTCAAAAAACTAATTACTTGAGGTTCTATTTGACCCACCTATTCTCCTTCTTGGTATTTTCCTGAAAGAGTTAAAACCATCATACCACAGCAATACATACACATCCATGTTTATAGTGGCACAATTTGAAATAAATAGTTAAATCTTGGAAATTGCTCAAATGCCCTATAGCAGATGAGTGGGTAAAGAAAATGTGGTTTTGGGGGAATCCTCCTACAGGTAGCCTACACAGGCCCAGAGAAGCAGCCTGTCATGCCCCCAAGCACCCATCTTTGGGGACCTTCCAACCAGTAGCCAGCATAGGCTGGGAGAAGCAGCCTCAACCCTGCACATCCACAGCCATTGAGGAAGCCTTGGTGTAGCCATGAGAGTCTGGAGAAGCCAGCCCTGTGCCCCACAACCTCCCCAAGAAACTAGGTACAGAGAAACCCAGGTATCTGGCCCATTCCCATACATGTTGGACAGGCAATGTGGGAAATGCCTGGAACCCCACAACCAGCTTATCTGGAGGACTCCAGGAAAATGTCAAGGCAAAGGAGCAAAATGTAATCTCATACTTCCAGCCCACACAGAACAAGTCCAGAAAAGTCATAAAAGAAATGGGAATCTGTGCACCTGAAATTTTTGAAATGATAGCAATTGAAGTCAAGAAATAACTTTATAAGGCTGTAAAGAAATCAGATCAAAAGCTGGGTGTGATCAGAAGCACACACCTGTAATCACAGCACTCGGGAGGCTGAGGTAAGAGGATTGTTGCAAATTTGAGACCAGCCTGGCCTACAAAGTGAGCTCTAGGCCAGCCTGAACTGCATAGTAAGACCCTGTTTAAGAAGACAAAAAAAAAAAAAAAATCAGATCACAAATAATACTTCAGGTAGAAGAAATGACAACTATAATGAGAATCCCTGAGCATATCTAAAGAAGACATTGATTAAAAAAAAGATGAGCATAGGAAAATGATGGGAAGCTTGAATGAACAATACAGGAGAGCATTAGAATGCATGAAACAGATTCAGAGATATCCAGGAAATTAAAAACTCCACTCAAAGCTGGCAAAACTGCTTGAATGCAACTGAAGAAACACTTCCAAACCTTGAAGACAACACTGCAGATAGCAATCGCAAAAAGAAAGATTTCCTAAACATAACAAGGAACCAGGAAATAACGGCTACAAGTTGATGCAAAGAAAAATAATTTAGAAATGATAGGTGTCAGTGAAAAAGCAAGGGTCAACATAAATGACATAAAAAGACTATTCACAGAACTACTAGCAGAAAACTTCCCAAGCATGGGAAAAGGATCTGACAGAGGAGTAAAGCATATAGTACTCCAACTAGCTATAACCAAAATAAACCTACACTCTGACATAATAATCAAGACCCCAGAAATTCAGCACAAGAACAGAATATTAAAATCTGTTAGAGAATAGAAACAGATCACCTATAAAAGACCCACCAGAATCACAACAGACTTCTCAACACAAGCCATTAAGTCCTTGATTTCTTTAAGAACATGGAGTGAAGTATGTTAAGTACTGAAAGAAAACAACTTCCAACCCAGACTAATGTACTCTGCAAAGCTATCTTCCAAAATTGATAAGAGAAATGAGATACTTCCATGATGAAGAACAACTGAAGGAATGTGTGACTACCGAACCAACCCTACAAAGAGTATTGAAAGATATTTCAGAGAGAAACAGATGACTATAGAGTTCCAGGAACAGCAGCAGAGGGCATCTCCAAACAGGGCCGGCAACTGAACAGAAAGGAAAAGTAGGGAACCAACGATAGGACAATAACATAGCAGACACAAGCCAATGCACACTGGTCATAATCATTAATATAAATGGCCTCAATCTACCAATAAAAAAAAACACAGGCAGAGTGGATCAAGAAACAAGACCCATCAATATGCTGTACACAAGAAAACACATTTAATGTGAAAGGAAATGCATAGGTTGAAAGTCAAAGGAGAGATAACAATACTCCATGAAACAGGGAACCAGAAAAAATCAGTTAGATTGCCCATCAGCTGTGGAATGGATAAGATGTTGTTTTTATATAAGGGAAAGCAACTCAACTGTAAAGAAGGATAATCTCAAGACTCTTGTAGGAAAATGGATGCAACCTGAGATCATGCTCATGGGTGAAACGGTTCAGATTCACAAGAGTGAACATAGTGCTGTCTCCCTAGTGTGTGTGTGGGGTGTATATATATATTTTATATATGTACATATTTATGTGTGCCTATGTGTGTACAAGACAGAGAATTATACTAATAATCTCTGTTAGCCCAACAAAAGGAATGGTTTGTGCTTTTTGATCATTTTTGATCAAAATGTTTGATCATTTTTTCATCAAAATGTTTGATCATTTTTTCATACACGTCTGGTAGTCCAAAGAACTACTACAATAGCAACAATATGCAACACATCGATCGTTGTTCCTCTAATATTGTTTTGAAATTCTGTATCATTTTTACTTTTGTCATTTTAAAATTTAAAAAAATGTGGTTTTTTTATATACAATGGAATACTACTAATAAAGGTAACTTGAGATATTCCTAGGTAAATGGATGCACCTTGAGACCACACTTTTAGGTGAAATAAATCAGACACACTTGTTTAAATATCACATCATTTCTCTTGTGTGAGAAACCCAGAAGATAAATAAGGAGCATAATGGAAACTAGATATTGGGAAGTAGGAAACACATGTTCAAATGAGAAAGGGAACAAGGGAGGAGAGAGTGTGCAGAGAAAGGGGAAAAAAGAATAGAAGGGAAAATGGAGACAATGCTTTTTTCAAAGAACAGAAGAAAGACTGATGGGAGGGGAGATGGATGGGAAAAAAACAAAGAATCTAGATATATTATGTACAGGTACTAATTTCCTATGATGAATGTACCCTTACATATATCACAAGTGTAACAATAAAATTAATTTAAAACAAATAAAATGATCTTAAAAGTGGATATTCATATGAAAAATAAAACTGAACTCTTATACTACTTACAAAAAGCAACTCAAGATGGGTTAAAGACTTAATTAAGCAAAAGACCTGAAACCATAAAAATTCTTGAAGAAAAATGGGGAAATGCTTCTTGATGCTGGCATAATGATTTCTAGATGACACCAAAAGCACAGGAAACAAAAATATGGCATGGCAGAGGGACAACAGTTTATGGTGGCATAAGACAGCAAATGTAACAAGAACCAAAAAAGGAGGGCTAAGCCTCTTCCTCTCTTATACTGCATGCAGGCTACCCACCCTAGGGCTGGCATAGCACTCACGCCACCAATCTCAGCACCAGACAACAAACAAGTCACAAAGTCTAGATTCAGACACCTCTGAAAAACCCACCCACCATGATCACATCAGGCTTTAGAGGGACATCCAGACACAAACCATAACAAGATATTTCTCAAAAAATTGAAAATAAAACTATATGATCTAGCAGAACTACTTCTGGATGAAGATATATATGTATATATGCATATCCATTATATACTTACCACATATATTTACGTATTTTATATTTCAAAGAAACAAAAATCAGTAACTCAAAAAATTATGTGTATTCTCATTACTCTCTGCAGCATCATTCAGAACAGTCAAAATATGGAAACCTAAGTGACTGACAATGGACAAATGGATAAAATGTGGTACAACTGATGATGACTACAGTTAATAATAATGTATCCTGAACTTGAAATTTTCTGGTTTTGTTATTTTTGTGGTACTAGAGATTAAACCCAGGGCTTCACAAATGCTAGGGAAATGCTCCACCCTTGAGCCACATTCTTAGTCATTGTTATTTTGATAGGATCTCGCTAAATTGTCCAGACTGGCACTGAGGTTGCAATTCTCCTGCCACAGCTTCCCCAAACAACTAGGATTACAGTTACATTACCACCCTCACTTTAAGAAAGTAGGTCATCTCACACACATAAAGGTCACTAGATTAGAAGTTGATTATTTTTATTATATTCATTTTTGTATTCCTTCAAATATGTATCAAAATATCTCATTGTACAAATACGTATGATTTTTATTTGGCACTTAGACCTCAGTGAAGCTGAAGGCAGGGATAAGGTAAGTGATACTTTATCCACAGACATGTCTAGTGATAGCTAGTAAAGGGTGACTCAAGGAGAAAGATTTTCAGAGAAGCTAAACCATAGATGATATTCTAATAGGCAGAGATGGGGCAAGAGAGCATTCCATGAGGCTATCAAATTAAGGAGCTTGAATTTCATTTTCTAGCAAAAAGCAAATCCTACAAGACTTCCAGAACAGTAAATTTATAAAGAAGTTCTTTGGAGGCAGTAATAGAATCGAGCTAAAGGGTAAGAAAGGGGAATATTGGGGAAAAGAAGATATAAATTGAGCAGCTTTCCTGCGGTCACACAGTGTATCATATACCCAATCTTGAAACTTGGTTCTTCTGACATCTCATTGTTTTTCTATTATTAGAACACCTGAACAGGAATATAATTTTCTGCTCAAGGTCACTCAAAGACATACAATTTATAACCCCAGTAATTACTTGCCCACTCCAACTTTTCACTAAAAGTGAAAACATAAAAATAGTGTAACTCATAAGATTTGCATTTATCATATTAACATCATTAAACCAAATATTTTCTACATACAACATGCCTCTTTACCCCTTCCATAAACTGCCTATTTATGCTATCTTTCACAGTAAGTATTCAAAACATTTCAGAGTAAATATTTGAAATCATCATTAACATGTTCTCACTGGCTTTTTAAAGTTAAGTTTACTGGTACAATTTTTATATATATAATGATTACATTCAGCACAGAGAATTTGTATCTGTACATGCTATATCTTGAGCCTTCATTTTTTTCCCATTCTCCTTCTCTCCCTTCAGCCTCTCTTCCCCTCATTTAAAAGCTTTGGCTCCATTTTATCCTCCGTTTATTGTTTTTTTTCTTTTCCCTTCTTTCCTTCTCCTTCGCCCCTCACTAATTCCCCTTCCCATTTGAATATTTTCTTCCTGTTTCACAATATCTATTATACATTTGGTCCTTACACTTTCAGTTTCTCACACCAGAGAAACAATGTGATATTTACACATGTCTAATTTATTTCACTTAAAAATAGTCTCAAGGTACATCCATTTACCTAGAAATGCCTCAAGTTTATACTTCTTTTTGGCAGAGTAGTACTCCATTGTACTAAAAAATCTCTTATTTATCTGTTCACTGGAGGGTGCTGGGAAACCATACAGCCAACTCACTGCCCTGGTAAGTGGCTGTGGCCTGGCAAGCTGTGACCACCCCAGGGCAAGAACCATCAGTGTCTTCTGAGATCCATACCATGTTGGAACTTAGGGTGCTGGGAAACCAAGCAGCCAGCTCGCCTCCCTGGCAAGCAGCTGTGAGCCTACCGGTGCAGGAGCTGAGAATCAAACATCCCTCCCTCCATTAGCAAGTGGGAGCCAGAGATCTGAGCATCTCTTGCGAGGCTGACTATATGCAATATAGCAAATAAGGGGGATTTCCTTCTACTATCTCTTTGAAGGCAAATATATTTTATCACTGTTTTGCTTTGTTCTGATGAATGGTATTACTCTATTCAATGTTGTTTTGATAAGTTCTATAATATTCTGGATTTCCTTTGATTTTGCTATACCTGATTGAAAGAACAACTATTGTGAAGAAACTGAGATATACTATGGTGCCTATTACTGTTATCCTGGTAACCTGCTGTGATGTTCTGTATCAATTTCACTACACTGTCTCAACTGACTTTATTCTGTCTTGTTCTATTTTACTACCTTCAAAAATAAAAAATCTGTTAAATGGCTGATGGACATTTCGGTTGTTTCTAAGATGTAGCTATTCAAAACTATAATATAAACATAAGTGTGCATATATTGCTATGGTATGATGCTTTTAATTCTGTAGAGAAGATAACAGGAAGGGAATAGATGGACCAAATGGAACCTCCAGTCCTAGTTCTTTGAGGAATCACCACACTGATTTCTACAGTGGTCGTACCAGTCTACATTTTCACCAACAGTAGAGAAGGTTTTTTTTTTTCTCACAGCCTGAGTGATTGTTATTGATTTTTTTTTGATGATAGCCATTGTTTCTGGAGATGGAATCTCAACATTGTTTTAATTTGTATCTCTAAATGACCAACGATGAACATTTTTTCATATCTTTATGTTTGTACTGCTTCATCTGAGAAGTGTCTATTCATTTCAGATGCCCATTTTTGGATTAGATCTTTAAATCTGGGGGGGGGGTCTGATTTTTTTTTTTTTTTTTAGTTCTTTTTATATTTTAGGCATTAGTGCTTTGTCTGAGGAACAGCTGGGAAAAACTTTCTGTGAGTTGTCTCTTCATTCTGTTAATTGCTTTTGCTATACAAAAGCTTTTTAATAAAATGAGATCCTAGTTGTTCTGTGATATTTCCTGTGTGATCAGGGTTTTGTTCATTAAGTTTTTGCATATATCTATGTCTTCAAGATTTCTACCTATTCTCTCTTCCAACAGATTTAGAATTTCTTTTAATATGTTTGACCCATTTCAATTTTAGTTTGGTGCATGGTGACCGATATGGGCCTAGTTTTACTTTTCAACAAGTAGAAAGCTAGTTTTTTTCCAGCATCATTTATTGAAGAGGCTTTTTTCTAGAAAAGGTGTGTGGCTGAGTGTGTCTGGAGTTGTTTCTGCATCTTCTGATCTCTCCCACTGATCGTCAGGCCTGCTTTTTGTTCAGAACCATCCTGTTTCTATCACAGTAGCTTCATAATAGAATTTCAAGTCAGGGATTGTGATATTCCCTGCCTTGCCTTTGTTGCCCAGAATCACTTTTCTATTCTAGGTCTCTTCTGGTTCCAAATAAATTACAGGATTGTTTTCTCTAGTTCTGTGATGCATGTCAGTGGTATTTTGATTGGTATTGCATTAAATCTGTATAACAGTTTTGGAAGCAAGGCCATTTTCACTATGTGGGCTCTTCCTACACACAAGAGCAAGGGATAGCTTTCCATTTTCTGATAGCCTCTTTAATCTCCTTTATCGGAGTACTGATTTTTTACTTCCTTTGTTAAACTGATTCCTTAGTATTTCATAATTTTTGAAGCTACTGTGAAAGATAAGTTTCCCTCATTTTTCTCTGTAGGAATTATTTGTGTACAAGAATGCTACTGATAGTTGAGTGCTGACTCTGAATCCTACTATGTGACTGAATTTGGTTATTAAACCTAGGAGTCTTCCGGAGGAGGTTTTGGGGTCTTCTATATAGGGTATCATATCATCTACAAATAATAATTTATCTTCTTTCATTCCTATCTTTAACCCTTTTATTTTTTTCTTGACTAATTGCTCTTGCTAATATTTCCAAAACTATACTGAATAGGAGTGCTAACAATTGTTCCCACTAGCTTAAAATACCTGTGGGTATATGCATAATTGTCCCATTGGGTGATTTGTACTAGTGGTCCAAACAGATGTAATCACCTTTAACAGTGCTAATCATCTAATAAAATTAATAATAAAAAGTCTAATTAATTGCTTGACTTTGAAAAATTACTTGTCAAATATAACTATTAATACCATTCATACCAACTTAAAAATTTTTATAATAGTCAACAAATACATTTTTCATTAAACTAAAAGAAATTTATAGTCTTGAATAGTTTATCAATAACTCTAAATTTTAACACAGAAATCTTACAAGGACCCTATTCTTAGTATATATAATATGCTCCTACAATTTCACCAAAAATTAGCTGCGTTACAATTTTTATACCATTTTAATGTTTTTTTTTAAGCAACTGTAATATATCTAGTCTACTAAATCAATGTCTTTCTTTGCATTATAGTAACCAGAGGCTCCATGAGAAGCAGTACAACCTGCCCACTGGATCAGACATGCACGTACCACTAGTTCTTCAAACCATGGGAACTACTCAATTCAAATCAGAGCCACTTGGCAGCAAGACAAAAATTATAGCCCTATGGTGAATGTGTTAACCTGAAAACTGAGGCATAACATATCTAATTTAGAATGATAGCATTATAAGATATCATTTTGAGGTTCACATATGTAGACTTTCACATCACAGTTAAGTAGTATATTAATAAAACACAATTCATTTCACAAAAAAAACATTTCAAGCATAAATCATAACCTGTTTTATACAGCGGTTTCATTCTCAAAGCTCAATCTTTTCATGATACTATGGAAACATCAATTATTCTCTCAATAAATTTCTAGCCTCTCAATCTAACAATAACATCCTAACTAATTAACAGTCCTTGTTGCAGACTTTTGAGTAGTCTTTAGAACTGTTAAGAATCACAAAATATGGAAAGCAAATTTCCAGTAACACATTACACTAAAAACAAAGCAATAAAAACAAACCTTTTCACACTTTAATGATGAAATGTACTATTTTTAAATATGCACCAAGAGCAAAGTAAATATCTACAGAAACTTTTGTTCAACGGTATATCTAAATGGCACTATGGTATCTTTCTCAAATTTAAGGTAGAAAATATATCTGAAGGGATATGATTCTATAACACTGGAATTCCAAATAGCTACTTAAGATTTGTAACAGCAGCTGTAAGAAGTACATACAAGTTCACTACAATACCCATAGAACATATAAAACTTATTCTTAGAGATTTAAAATTTTCTGTATCACCCATTAACAATTTTAGGGATACACTAAACCACCATCTTACACTATTAAGTGCATGTTGTTTTAGTTTTAATGCCTTCATCCTAAGAGAGCTTAATATACTAAGAACCCAACAATATTTTGACTAAGCAAATCTTGTAATACCCTCTCAACTCTTTGAGCATGTATGTCCCTCCTTTGAAATGCTCTCAAGCAGTAATAAAACTTCAACTATGTAAAAACCCTTTAGATTTTCAAAATTCACTTGAATCCATAAAATTATTTGGAACTACCTTTCCAAAGTCAAAGCTTTCATGTTCTCATTGCAAACATTTTAAATCAACTGATTCAAAACTGTCAATATAACTGATAGCTCCTTAATTTAAATGAGGTTTTTGTACACAGTTTGTTAACCTAAATTTATTTCAACTTACTTAGTTTCAGGAAGTTTAGACATTTGAAAATCAAAATTTTCACCATGTTAGGAAAGGTATAATACAGAAGGAAAATATTAGAAGCTTAGAACTTAGCACTTTTCCCCCTACTTACCTGGTCATATAATCACAGACCTTAGAATCACCTGGTTCAGTAAGAACAAGGTTAACCACCATGTACCCACAGTTAACCTACAGTACCTATACAGTTTCCCCTAAGCTATTCCTAAAATCCATTTCACTCTATACCTCTCAATACACTCCCTAAAATCTAATTCTTGCATACTAGATCTTAATAGCAGTAGCC
The DNA here is from genome assembly GCA_004027455.1 of Hydrochoerus hydrochaeris. Classification (NCBI taxonomy): domain Eukaryota; kingdom Metazoa; phylum Chordata; class Mammalia; order Rodentia; family Hydrochaeridae; genus Hydrochoerus; species Hydrochoerus hydrochaeris. The sequence continues at coordinate 247,190 of PVLA01001276.1, read as the reverse complement.
TCTGGATTTACAAAAAGAAGGAACTGTGAGTACAGTGACAGTTTAAAGATAAGGAGTATCAGTAATTTTAAATCCCAAGCCTGCCTTGGATAATGCTGTATCTAACTCCAAAACCAGACAGTATTATTTTAAGGTTTTTTTTTTTGGGGGGGGGTTGTTTTTTTTTTTTTTTTGCAGAGACATGGTCTTGCTACACATTCCAGTCTAGCCTTGAACTATGCGGCCCAGGCCAATCCTAAACTCAAATACTCCTGCCTCAGCCTCCAGAGTGCTGGAATTACAGGAATGGGCTATCACACCCAGAAAAACTAGACAGATTATTAATATACAAATGTCCTGAAAAGAGCTGAGGTACATTTTTATACTCCTTTAAGAGGCAAATGATGAGGTTCACAGGTTTCTCATTCAGTCCTTATATCAAGTTTTCTTTTATCTAAAATTATGTCAGGTCTGTCTTTCTAGAGGTAAGAAGTGTTCAATTTTAGGCTTTACAATTTGTTATATTAAAATGGAATTGCATACTAAATCCAGAAAATAATTTAAAATTCAAGTTCTAGTTATTTTTTTCTGCATGTGTTTTAAATGTTGGATAAACAAAAATTATTCAACAGGCATGTACCTCATTTAAGAACCAAATATTATACACATTTGGAAAGGCAATTAAGTACAAGACAGAATATCATATTGCTGGTATTTACTGTTTCATAATAGTGTTTTGTTCTAATACATATTTGAAAAGTAGGTCAACTTTATGGCAAATAGTGTGATTTACTACCCAACTATGATAGTCTAACAGAATATATACTAAAATTATTTAAACCCTATCACCAGTTTTTCCAGGGCTGTCTGTAATGACAGTCAAGGGCAGTATAAGCATTCCAACTTGAGATTTGAGGCTAACCAATATAAAACAGGTGTTTTATATAGATCTAATAAGGGCAAGGTCATAACCTATTTCCACATGGCCAAATTAGCTTTAGAAAGAGATCACTCTGACATCGATTAGTAGTGTCTTCTTTGGAGGGGGGGAAAGCATTTTTTGTACTCTGAATTCTATAGGTTTTTTACAGACAGACCTACAGCAGCATTTTTAGAGTATCCCATGTATCACTTAATTTTCAAGTTATTTCTCTTAATTACTAGACAATTAGATACAAAAAAGAAAAAGGTAACCAGGATTTAAAGCAAAAACAACTCTGCCCCATGCTCCAAGAATTATTTCCAGGTGTTTTAACAGTTGAGTATCACAGACAGATTTGACTTCTACTTCCGCTCCTCCTCACATGCCTTTAAGTGTTTAGGAGCATCGAAGAAGTTGGGAAGGGATGTCAAGGCTAGGACAGGGGGATATTCACATACCAGAACTTTAGTAAAAATAACTCCAGCTGTAAGTTTCCACAAATAAGCCATCTCAGGCCTGTCACGTCTGACACTGGGTAAAGCTCTCTCTACAGGCTTTCCTATACTCCAAAACTACTTCTAAAGCAAGGGAGCTGAGAACACCACGGCGGCCAGATTTCTGAGCAACGTTTAAGTAAATCTGCTCCGAGGATGAAGGGAAGGAGGAGAGGGCAAGTCTGGGCTCGGCCAAAGGAGCGCGCGCAGAGTGTGCACGGTGCGCTGGTGTCCCTGACACACCGGGACGCAGGGGTTTCGGCAAGAGCGACTTCCTCCACACCGGAGCGCGGCAGCAGGAGGGCGACAGGGTCCCGCACAAAGGGATAGGGGTCCCCGTGCTCTAGGTGGAAGTTGGGGGCGGGACGGCTCCAGGACGCCGGCGAGGAAGCAGCCGAAGACGGCGGCGGCTCTACTTACTCGGCTGTACCAGATGCTGAGGCGGGCCGGGGCTAGCACGGCGAAGAAAGCCCTCTGAGGGTCCGACTGGATGTGGAACGGCGCCTCGGCCGGGCTCCCCACGGGGCAGAGCAGCCTCTTGGGCCAGCCGCTCAGGAAATACATGGTCCGCGCGGAGCCACCAACGCCGGAGCGCCCGGTGGCCCCCGGCCCCGTCTGCCACACTCAGCGGCCCCGGACCGGTCGCCCGCCTTCCACACCGCCACCGGCGGAGTCGGCGGCGGCGGCGACAGCGGCAAGTCGGGGCATCTGCCCGCTGGCCAGGCCGGGCCAGGCCGGGCCGAGACGACGCTACGAGAAGGGACCCCGGCGCGACGGGGCTGAGGGTGGCGGAGGGAAGGAGAGTCCCGACGGAGAGGGCGGGAGGAGCGTGGAAGCCCGCCCCGGCCCCGCCCCTTCCTCGGGCCGCGCGGGCGTCACCACGCCGCGCCGCGTGGGTCGGCAGGGAGGGCGCGCGCGCCCCGGAGACGTCTGCCCACCTCCCCCACCTCAGGTTCTGAAGCCCCGCCCTAGATTTGACCGGCGCCGCCGCGCCGCGTCAACACGCATGCGATGTGGCTCTCCTCTCGCTTGTCTCCTCCTCCCGCTTGTGATTGGAGCGAACTGTCAGGGGCTGGAGGAGGGAGGGTGGACAGTGCTGTGAAGCTCAGAGACAAGTGGGGGTCTAACGCTTCGGCTGCGGGACAAGCCCAGGCCTGACCGATCCAAATTTGACTTCCGCTCTGGATTGGCGGAACGGGGCGGGGCGGAGTGGGCCTGGCGCTGCCAAGCGGATGGCTGGGGGGGGGGGGTCCGCCAGTCACGTGACCCTGGCGGCTCAGGTTCTCAGTGGGGGATCCAGGCAGCGGCATCCCTGGGGAGTCCTGGGGTCTTTGGGAGGGCGACCGTTTGATATGCTTGAGTCCGCAAGGCGAGCTGGTGGTGAAATTACTGCACCTTTATGGAAGTTGCATTCTCCGCACGGCTTTTATTCAACCAGTAAACACTTTACCGGCAAAGTGTTTGAGACCTGTCTGCTGCCCTTCGGTTCACTTTGCGTTCATCTGTCTCTGCCCACCATAACGTTAGACAAAGCCAAGGCTGTCTTTTGGCACCCACTGTACAGTATGTTCTGCCAAAGATGTGGAGTTAATTTTAGAGTTGGACTGCACAACAGATACTGTATTTTGGTATTTAATTTTTGGACCCCAGAGATCACCTTAATAAGTACCTTTTTCAAAGGATTCCAAAGGGGAATATACAGTGTGGATTGGACAGTGGAGGAAGGGGGTTCTTGAACACAAAATTTTTTTCTCATTTTTCTCCTTGTTTTGTACAGTTTGAGTTTTTACCTATGGTTAAATTAACTTTATCAACTAAAAAGACCAGAGATTTAAAATGTTAACAAAAAGTAGCAACATTAATGAAACAAGGAAACAATTATGCTTATCAGATACATTTGTAGCTGGTATTCAAAACAAAATCTGTAACTTTCCATAATTTTTCTAAACATCTGCATTCCTAGAAGGTGATCAAAGGATCTCCTCCGCTCACCAATAACTTGTGGTCAGATTGTGTCTCCTTCCTGGCTTGCTGCCTGGCTCTCAACCCAGCAGCCTGGAATGTGGCAAGCATAGTCAACTTTGAAAATATTTGTCAGATGAAACGCTCATCCAGCTGAACCACACCATCAGCCAAAGAAGCCCAGAGAGGTTTCTTGACCTGACAATATAAAACTATAAAATAACAAAGTCGCATCTTATTTGTCATCTTAGATTCAGTTGTGCACTTGGCAGAGAGGAAATGAAAACGTTAGAGCACAGCAAATTGCACTGGCAATCTCACTGAGCTCATACTTGCCCCAGCCCTTTGTTCTCTGGTGTCACATAAACGTGAATATCTTCCTGAACTTACAAGCAATTTAAGGAACTTCTAAGTAATTTTTATTGTACTCAGTTTTGACTTTATTTGCTATCTTTAGAATCTAACCCCCTACCACTTTTCTCTGTGGCATTTAATGTTTATAAAATAATTTCAAATGCATGATTTTACTAAACTCCACAGTAAACTAAACCTTTAAGGTCGATAATACTGGTGGGATATTATTTTATTATTTTTGCTTTCATAATGAGGAAATAGGACTACAGTGGTGGATGTGCCTATAGTTGTATGATCTTCAAAGAACTGGTTATCCTTGCACAGATCCAGTGGGATTAGACTGGATTGAACTGAGTTGTAATAATCGTTCTGGACCCTGGGGGTGGGATGTATGGTTAGCACTGGTAGGAGGTAGGAGGATCCTGGGTAATTTAGAGACCTCTCAACAAGAAGGGCTAGGAATATAACTCAGTTGTAAAGTACTTGCCTAGCATTCTTGAGGCCCTGAGTTTGTTCTCTAAATAGAAAAACAAAAAAGTTGGAAAAGAATATTTAATCATATAGAACTATATTCCCTGTATGTTATATAAAATATGATCCCATGTTTATGAAAAAATGCATTTATTATGTGCCTAGGAGGAAAAATGGAAGAAAATATACTAAAAGTTAGTGGGGTCTTATTTGGGGTTTTGGGGGTTTTTTTGGTGGGGGGTTTGTTGTATTGTTTTGAGATCAGACTAGCCTTGAACTTGCTATGTAGCCCAGGTTGGCCTTGAATTCATGGGAATCTTCCTGCCTTACTCTACCAAGTCCTAGAATAATAAGCATGATATGCTTTTGTCTGTGGCAAGACAAAACTTGGTGTTGAAAAACCACCTTAAAAATAGATTAAGTTTTTAAAAACCATCTTACCTATGGTTGCTTAATTTGTACTTTAAAGAAATTTTTTTGATGTGGGTGTGATGGCGCATACATGTGACCCCAGCCTACTGTGGAGACTGAGGCAGGTGGGTTGCTGCAAGCTGGAAGCCAGCGTCAGCCAAATAGTGTGTTCAAGGCGAGTTGAACTTCAGTGAGACCCTGTCTCAAACAAAACAAGACAAAACAGAACAAAACATTATTCTGAGGCAGGTTTTCACTGATTTGCCCAGGCCAAATTCAAATTTGCAGTCCTCGCTCCAAGTCTCCCAGAGTGCTGGGATTATAGGCATGCGCCACCATGCCCCGCTCTTAATACTAGGTATTTCTTTAGACCTTATTTTCCAAACTATCTATAATGAATTCACATTACTTTTGTGGTGAGGAAGAAAAAATATTTAAAACAGTGAAATTGTTAATATTTCAAAATGTCTCACTTTGTCCTACTTTCAATAGAACCTTGCAGTGTTGGCAAATCAGAGAGACTGATGTAGTAACATGGAGTTTCAGGCACAATCCCAAGACTAATGAAAAAAGGATTAGGAGAAAATGGAACCTGAGTCATTAGACTTAAAGTAGGCCCTGTGTACTTTTACACACACTTACAGGCTTTTGATGGGAGCCGTGGATGGATTTTAGTTCAGATCAAATCCACTCCCAATTAGGGGACTGCCATAAGACTAAAGGCGAGACTGGTTTAGTTTATGACTCTGAACATTCAACGTTGTTTTTTCCTTTTTCTCCCCGTTTCTATCTTTTGTTGCTACATGTTTGCATTGTATAATGTTACTGTATTTGTATCATGTATAAATGATGCCTTTGCTTCTGGGCTGGTCTCAATTATTTATCGTCTCTGAAAATTGGTTATGAATAACTCACCTGAAAAGATATTATGTCTTTATTTTGTGTGAAAATAATGTGGAGGTGAGCAGAGCAGGTGGAAATACATATGAAACAAGATTGGTCACAGCTTGCTAAATAAATCTTTGATGTTGAAAGATGACTGCCTGGAAATTTGTCCTGTTATTCTACTTTAATACATGTTTAAAATTGTGGGGTTTTTTTTATAGTATTGGGGAAATGTACCCAGTGCCTCACAGTTGCTAAGCATGCACCCTACCATGATTCTACCCATTTTTTTTTCAGTTGGTCTCATGGAAGAAATTGTTTAAAAGAAAAGACAAACTATGATGGGAGAAAAGGAAGAGTAAGAAAAGGAAAAAGAAAAAAAATATGTATACCCAAGATAGTTAAGATAATTATACAGCTAGTTTCTCTTAGTTCATTAAAAAGAAAGATTTGTGCTAACATTGTTTGGACAAGATATCATGCCTATATGTACTCTGAATAACTATTATGAAGACAATATGCAATGTATTAATTATCGTAGATGTCCTACTAACCTGTTTTGAAATTCTGTTTCACTGTGATTTTTATCTTTTTTCCTCTTTTAAAAAAGAGATGGTCTCATTAAATTGCCCAGGCTGGACTTAAATTTGAGATCCTCTGTCTCACCTTCTCACATAGCTAGAATTACAGGTGTGCGCCATAACACTCACCTAAATCCAAACAGTAGCTAAGTTATATTTTGTGATTCAGTAAGATTTTGCTATGTAGGTTTTTTTGTTTAATTTTCTTTTGTTGCTGGTAATCACTACCAGGGCCTCACACATGCTAGGCAATCTCTTTACCCACTGACTTATATATCAGTTTGTTTCTGTCCTAGATTTACTGAAAATATTACAGCATATCAGAAAGATTCAAAGGACTCCATATGGTGTTTCATGTTGGGAGTCACTGAAGCTGAAAATTGACCACACGTGCAGGGCTATGGTATGGCCGGGACATGAACTTCCCAAAAACAAAAGAGAGCCCAGGTCAGCCACATGAAGAAGTTGCTACACCGCAGAAAAACACCGAGGCCCTTGATGATCCAAGCAATGGGTTGCTAGGCAGTGGGGTTGAAATTGAAATCATCCTTCCCAGTATAAAAATAAACATGCTCCATTGATTAAGCAGTACCTTTCCTCCCATCAGGAGGATGAGGACTCCACCTGACCTCAGCTTTGTCTCTTCATTTTCTCGTCCTCTCACAGTCCTTCACCCCAAGAACCTCAAGGGCTGCACGGGTTGTGGCAGTTTCAAAATTCATTCCAACGTAGGTGGAGTGACCTGCAGTTTAACAAACTGCCCATGGTGGCTTACATGTAGAAGTTCCCCCAGAAACCCATATGCTCATAGATGGAGCTTTGGGGAGGTGACTGGATCAAGGGTGTGTGATACTAGATTGGTCCACTGATTGGTTGACCATAGTTATGGGTGAAGGTGATGGATTTACTGAAGAAGGAAGACCAATCCTGGGTGTGGGTGGCACTAAATAAACTTGTAGCTTGGATAAAATAAAAAGGGAAAGCAGAAAGAAGGCCACTGCTTCTTGCTTCCCATGCCATGAACTGTTTCTCCTCTGCCATGCAGCCCTATCTTGGAGATAGCAATTATGAACTGAAACCTCTACAAGCTATGAGCTAAAATTAACCTTTCCTGTTGTGCATGGTGTAACATTCCTGTAATCCCAGCATTTGGGAGGCTGAGGCAGGAGGATCATGGCCAGTTCAAGGCCAGCCTGGGCTACATAACAAGTTGAAGGCCACCATGAACTACTACATAGTGAAAAAGCCAAAACTATAGTTTTAAAAATGTATACCTTTCCTCCTGTAACTTGTAGATGTTGTTTGTTTTGCCTCAGCATCAAGAAAGTAACTAAGACACTGCCAAAGCCCAAAAACTGAGGCGTTAATTTAGTGTCAAGATCTATTTCAATAATCTGATATAGGATGAGAGGCCTCAAGAATATATTTAATCCCTATTTGCTCTTCCTACAGTTCAGTAGAGATACCCCTTACCTGACCTCTCTCCATCGACTCCATCAGATGCATGACATAATCAGCTTCCTTGATGCAGAGCTTCTTTCCTGGAATAATGGTGATTTCCTCACACGTGCTTGTTCATGTAGAAGTTGGCCCAAGTGCACAGAGTATTTCTCAGTGATAACCCAGGCCTCCTTCTTCATGTGGCAAATGCAGTGCGTGTTAGTTAGTATGTCCTTGGTAAAAGGAAAATTTTGAACAATAAAAAAGTAAAATTTAATCTTAAATATGTATCTCAGTAACTGTGGTCTTATGTTATTAACCAGTCTATCTTGTCCATAATTCTACTCACAAATCACAGTGTCAGATATTATTTGGAATAATTTAATTAATCATAAAGGCAGAATGGCTTACTATTAAGAACCTTTAGTAGATACAAATGAGAATTCCCAACTGGAGCACTACACAAACTAGAAAACAAAGTGAAGGAGAAGAAGCCTATTGTTCCTTTTATCAAGAAAAATGAGGAAAAAAGTCACTAATTTTCTCTTTACATTAAAGGTTGGTTCAGTTTGGAGACAAGATCTCCTTATGCTGCTTAGGGTGTTCTTGAACTCCTGGGCTCAAGCAGTTCTCTTCCCTGGTGTCCTGAGTGCTGGGACTACAGGCACATGCCGACATATGGAGCTTGATGTTTTTAGGAACGAAACCTTGGTGGGAAACATTTAAATTGACCAATAACAAAAACTGTTCTGTTTGACCATGTTCCAGTTATTAAAAAATTCCTGAATTTTATGTGTATTCTTTTGTAAGATAACAAGAGGAATTAGAAAGTTTTTTTACTCCAGGAGCACAGGTGTCATGACTCTATTCAGATGCCTCCTTCTCTCAATCTCTCTCCCTGACCCTCTCTGTTTACATAAGCCTTTATTCATTTAGACAAATGCATTATCTCTATATTTATCAGTAAATTTACAATAAGATTTAGTGTCCACTTAAACCATTCTGGACTATAATAGTTTTCTGTCCTATTCTTATGCATTATTGTTATGTTTTTTGAATGACTTAATCTGATCCCTTAAGAATTATAAACCTCAAGTGAGTGAAATTCCAGGAATAAAAGTTTTTATGAAAAAAAGTTTTATCAATCCAAACCTTAATCATATTAAGATTAATTAAGAAAATGTTATGCAAGGGCATCATTGGCTTTTTAAAACTATGTGTACTTTTATTATAGTAAAAACATGTTAAGCTAAGCATGGTGGCATACATCTGTAATCCCAGCACTTGAGAGGCTGAGGCAGGATGATCGCCATGAGTTCAAGGCCAACCTGGGCTACATAGTGAGTTCAAGGCCAACATAAACTACATACAAAGACCCTGCCTCATAAATAAGTAAATAAATAAATACGTGCATACATACAAGTTTGTAAGAATGGCTGTTCTTGAAGCAGGTGTGGCAGGGCATGCCTGTATTCCTACAACTCAGGAGGCCGAGGCAGAAGAATTCGTGCAACTACAAGGCCAGGCTAGACTACATAGTGAGTTCAAGGCTAATATGAACTACATACCAAGGCCCATAAAGGTCCCATAAAACCAAGTAAATAAATGAATAAATGTTATCACTTCAACCACTTTTAAGCATACAGCTCAGTAGTGTATGTTCACATGGTCATGAAAGGGAGCTCTAGAACTTTTGCATCTAGCAAAACTGAAACTCTACCCTTAAACAATTTTCCTTTCCTGTCTTTCCCCTAGACACAGACAACTACCATTTTACTTTCTGTTTCTATGAATTTGACTACTTTAGATACCTCATAAAAACTGAGTCATACAATATTTGTCTTTTTGTTACTGGCTTATTTTACTTAGCTTAATGTCCCCATGTCCATGTGATTGTTGGTGATAATGTAGAAAACTGGAACCCATGTGCAAGTGACAGGATATTCTTTTTATTATTTATTTATATAGTGTTTTTTGGGGGAGGGAACAGGGTCTCACCTTGTAGTTTAGGCTGGCCTTCAACTTGCTATGTAATCCACGCTGGACTAGAACTCACAACGATCCTCTTGCCTCAGTCTCTTGAGTGCCAGGATTAGAGGCATAAACCACTACACCCAGCAGCATATCCTTTTTAAATATCCTTTTTAATATTCTGCACCTGTACCACATCTGCTTAAAGCATTCATCCCTCCCTAGATGCTTCCACCTTTCGCTATTGTGAATAATGCTGCTATAAACATAGATATGCAGCTATCTCTTTTTCTGATTTAATTTCTTTTGCATATTCACTTGGATGTGGGACTGTTGGATCGTATAGTTCTTCTTTATTTTTTTCAAGAATCATACTATTTTGTATTTTTTTAAACCATAAAATAGTATATTGCTACACCAACAGCAGCCCCATTTATCTTGAGTTTACAAGGTGTGTTAATTTTGCAATTTCACCAACAGTGAAGAGGGGCTCCAGCTTTCTATAGTCTCACCAACACCTGTGGTTATCAGGTTATATTTTTTAAGTGAAAGCCATACTACTGGGTGTGAAGTGATACCCGTTTTTGAGCTCCATTTTTCTGAAAATGAGTGATGCTGAACATCTTTTTATGGGCTTGTACATCACCTTTGGAGAAATATCTATCTCTATTATTATTATTATTATTATTATTATTAGGTACTTGGAATCGAATACATGACTTTGTACTTGCCATGCAGGTACTTGTGTCACTGAGCGATATACCTGGCCCCTGGAGAAATCTTATTACAATTATGCACAACATACTGATGTTCTGGTCAACAATAGCCTATATATCCAGTGATGATCTCATAAAATTATAATATAGCTGAAACAGTCCTGTCACCTAGTGATACTGTATCATTGGCATGTAGCATAGTGTATTACTGATGTGTTTGTGATAATTTTGGTGTAAATAAACCTGTACTTTCAGTTGCTACTTAAAAATAGCTTGTATAATTATACACAGTACATAATATTTAATATTGATAATAAGCAACCATGTTACTGGTTTATGTGTTTACTATGCATTAATATCTATTATTATTTTAGAATTTATTCCTTTACTTATTAAAAAAATTTTTTACCATAAAATAGTATATTGCTACACCAACAGCAGCCCCATATATCTTGAGTTTACCAGGTCTGTTAATTTTGTTAAGAGGCTGCATGGAGTGATTGCCCTATACCATCTAGGTTTGTATAAGTACCTTCAATGATATTCATACAATGATGCAGTTACCAGACTGTATCCCTGTCTTTAAGTGAATCTTGATTGTATTACCTTTGAGAGCATCACAAAGAGTTAGAGTTCAAGAGCAAATCTTTTGAATTTAAGTTTTGGAGGACATACCAGGTGTGATCAAAACATACGTAATATTTAAATAAAATTTTAAAAATGCATTACCATAAAAGACACATTGCCATTAATTCCCTGCAAAATACTTTTATTCACTTTGAACACATTTATGCCATCATTCTTGCCACTTTCTGGAAGTCCTCTTTCATGAGTGTCTTTTCATGACTATTTTGTTCCTGGATCTATTCACAATGTATATGACGATTCAAAACACTACAGTGTGTCTTCTTCCATATTATTTACTGGATCTGATACCACATGACTTTTGGTTCTTTTGCAAAGTTAAAATGACCATGAGATATGAGGGTTTTAAATTGATTCAGGACACTGAGGCAGCCACAATAATGCAAGTAAACACACAAGAAAGAACTTCCAGAACTGCTTCAGAAAGTGACAGTGACATAGGAGATTAGGGTGTAGTGAAGCTGGCTGGGGAAGTAGGCCTGACTTGTTAATTACAAAATTTCATGATGCAAGTACAGAACAATTCCCAAAGTCCCACATGTGGACTTCTCAAGAAACTCTAGCAGGCTTTCAATAGGATGACCTAGATTTGACGTCAGCCAGAGGGTTGGGACCCCGACACCATCTCTCAGGACTCATTTGTAGAAGTTTTCATGGGTTTCCTTGAGATTTGAACAGTATTCAGACACCAAGAAGAGCTTGTTATCATGGCTTTCCTCACAATAGCCCACCTTGCTTCCTCCAAGGTGTATTTTTATCTTGCTTTTTCCTTTTATTCAGCCCAAGTTTGCTCTGCAGAGCTAATTTCTCTCACACTTTTCACTTTTACTTTTCAAATAAATTTTGCTACTGTTTTTTGCTCATTTCATTCAATTCTTTGTTCAAGATGAGAAGGACCTAGAATCCAACTCTACAAGGATTGGTGAGCAACCCAGGGACATTTGATTGGTGAATCACTTTTAGGAGCTAACCAATAACAGCAGGAGCAATGGATAAGGATGTTCAAAGTGAGAAGTATTTTGAAGGGATTGGTTACAATGTGTCTTTTGTAATAAAATTTTTTAAAAATTTAAGCATTCACCATATTTTTTGTCATACCTCATAATACAATTTTCTATCAAGTTTTGGATAAGGTTATTCCTTACAGTCAGAGTTACAAGAAGGACACAACATGACATAATAGTCAAAATTGGTCTTAAATCTCCAATTTTCTGATAACCCACTTAGGACCCCTCCTCTTAGGAGTTATTTCTAGTCCCCATTCCTTTTCTCCAATAAATTTTAATACTCTTAAAAATATATATCAGGGATGTAGCTCAGCTGCATAGCATCCACCTGACAAGTGTGAGACCCTGAGTTCAATTCCTGGTATCAAAAAAAAAAAAAAAAAACCTCCAATCTTTTGACCCCAACAGGAGTATCAGTAAATTTTATAGAATAAATCTACATGTAATTCAAACATAGAGATAATTTCTAACACCATTAAGATTGATATAAAAGGTATATGATTATAAGTGCCTGAAAATAGATTGGAAAAATAACCATCAAATGTCCCCCAAAAGACATTATTTATTTTCCTTAATGTCACTTATATTTAAAAAAGATTAGATGGGCAACTACAAAATGTTTGCAATTATTTCTAGAAAGCATAATTATTTTTAAAATTTTATTCATATTCTGAGCATTTTTCAGTTTTTAAAATCAGATAGTAAATACTATTTTTAAAATTATGTAAATTGGTTATCAAGATCAATTTTTCCAAAGTGATCCATTCAGTCACCAAATTAGAATTGCCTGGAGCTATATTAGCAGTACAAATTCCTTTTCCAGATCCCAGGCTTCCTGAATCAGAATTTCCTGACAGTATGAGCTAAGAATTAGCCTTTTAAACAAATACCACAGATAAACACATGCATATTGTGCTGGGGATGTAGCTCAGTGGTAGAGTACTTGTGTAGCATACATAAGGCCCTGAGTTCAATCGCCAGTACCACACCCCTCAATAGGATTGATAGACCTCATCAGCAGTAAAAGTAGTGAAGAAATCCCTGTTATTACTCTCTTTGTATGTAGTCTACAGTCTTTATACCTGTAATAGTTGATACATTGTGTCAACTTGAAAGGTTTAGGAATTTAACTGAGCAACTCAGCAGGGGGCCAGGTTCTGCACTTTGTAAACATCCTGAGCCTGTGGAAGAGGACAGGGAGATTTTGTGATTGCTACACCAGCCCTGGTGGGGGGGTGGTGTATGTGGTAGCTTGCTTATAATATAAGGGAGGAGAAGAGACTTGCTCTCCCCTTTTCTGCTCTTGCTGCTTATGCTGTCTTCTGCTGCCTTGAAATGTTGCCCCTGTGGCACACCACTCTGTGTTGGAGCTAGCTGATTAGCACTGAAACCTCCACAAACTATGAGCTAAATAAACCTTTCCTTCCTTACTTTTGAGTTTTCTTTCAGCAATGAGAGAAAAGTAACTGAGACCAACCTCCTGATAATCCTATCAGCATATAAACAAGTCAGGAAGTAAACTGGACTCCAGGGAGTTGTGGGATATGATTCTTCACTTCACCAACTTGAAATTATTTTGATTTCCTAATGAAAGATATGTGTGAAGGATGTAACATGTATGCTGTGGATCCATATAAGACCAAATGTTGAAATGACTTTAGTAGCAGTCATTATGGGTAAACTGATCCTGGCTGCCTGACATGCTAATCACCTCTATAATGTCCTTCTGGCCCTCTAAGCTACCTACCCCTAACTATTCCACACATGTACATGGAAATAATAATAATATCTACCTTACCAGTTGTTATTTTTGTTGGAAATCAGCATTTAACACTATAGACACCTTTAACAGTATATTTTAGGTCAATGATAAAGAAATTCAGGCCTTATGTTTGGTGCTGTTATGTAAATAATAACAGCTTTATTCAGTCCTTTGGTGCTAGGTTCTGCTCTAAGTATTTAATCTTTATTGGTATGATAATAACATTTTTATCCCATTTTACAGAGAAAAAACTGAGACTTAGAGATGCGCAAAGTTTACAGAATTAGGAAGTAATGGAGTCAAAACTTGGATACCAGCCTCCAAAATTTAACAACTTCATTATAGCATCCTCTCTTACAAACTTATTTTCTCTCTACATATACATAATAATTTATGCCAGGATGATTTATTAACTAATTTTTCAATTCGTAAGAATATTTTTCTTATTTCTTTATTTTGCTAAGGAAATTAATGAAATCAGCACCTTCTAATTTACCAGAATAGCATCTTTTGGATCTTAAGCAAAAATGGGAGCAAATATATATTCAAAAGATTAGGTGAGTTCTCACAAATAAGCAGTTTCTCTAGAACATTCTGTGGTAAACAGGGATACAGAAGGATAAGTGGGGAGAGGGAATTAGGTCTCCCATATATGATGTTCAAAGCTATAAATGAATCAAGGAATTAACACTTACGATGTTAACCCATGCATATCATTTAATGTAGGATGCACCAAAGAAAGAGTCTTCCCCTGCCTTAGACATTTCCAGAGGATGTCCGGTGTAATTTACTTTGAGCTCCTACTTTCTTCCCTAATCTCCTAGCAGTTGATTACGTTCTTACCTTATGCTGTCACTGCCTGTTGCTTTCCAGCAGAGGAGAATCTTCTCAGGTGTCTGGCAGAGGAAAAATAGCATCCCAGCTTTTACTCTTAGTTTATACCTCCCTAAACAAACCCAAGCAAACCCATTGCTCTTAGCTTTCTCAGAACTCTTGGGTAATAAAGACGTCCTGGACCCACCCCTCCTCCAAAAAAGTTGGCAAGTAAGGCAATACTCCTGTGTTTTTATTTGACCAACAGGGAAAACATAATATTTTAGATCAGCCGTGTGTGTTAGAAAAGGAACTTTGTTATATAAACTTTGTCATTCAACCTATGTCCTTCTGGAATCAAGCAGATAAAAATTAGTTTCCTTGTTAGTGTTTGTTAAAAAGCAGTGAGGGTTTATCTATCTCTGTAGTCCAAATCTCTGATGGCAACACTGGCTAAGATGTGGCAAGCATACTGGGAATCTTCAAAACTTGAGAAATGAGAATTGGGTATTCAGATCCCTTAAAGATGACCTCAAAATATCCTATTATTTATCACTCATACAGTTCCCTCTTGTGGATAAAGTATTCAGCTGAAAAAAATGTCTACTTAAGATTATTACTATCCTTTTTGAGTCTAGTTTGTTCATTACAAATGCAGTAATATCTCCAAGCAATTGTTTGAAACTTACCAGACCATTAGAACAATATGACACATTTTAAATATGATGTCTAGATTCAGTAAAATCCAGTTAATGAAGACATGAAGTTGAACACATGAAATCAAAGACAATCAAGGAATTTAAATATGTGAATGCAAGAGCTAATGCATTACAACACAATTACCCTTAATAAAGCAAGGATAAGCAAGATTTTCCCAATTTGCATATTTAAAAAATATTTTTTAAAACTATATTGGAGAAGCCAGGTATGATGGTGTATACCTATAATCACAAATACTTGGGAGGCTGAGATGGTCCCAAGTTTGAGGTTACCTCTGGAAACTTAATGAGACTTTATCACAATGTAAAAAATAAAAATGGCTAAGAACATAGCTCAGTTCTACATTGTTCCTGGGTTCAATCCTCGGTATACCCCCCCCCACCGTTTTAAAAAATTATATGTTTATAATTTTGGATATATAATATCCACACAGGAAGTCTAATTAATTAACAGTGGTCTCAGAGTCACACACTTTCAAGGGCAGTATACTTAGTATAAAAGCGCCTCATTCAGTTTTGTTAGTATAAAACATTGTAGTATTGTATGAAATTATGTCTTTTTGTTTTTACTTTTTTTTTTTGTACTGGGTATCAGACTCATGACCTTGCACTTGCCAGACAAGTTCTTGTGCCACTGAGCTAAATCCTTGACCGTGAAATTATAAGTCTTACATTCATTTACTTATGACTATTTCCTCCACGTTCTTTTAATAATGTGTTGCCATTTCTATCTTATTTTGCTATTTCTATTATGAGTGGTTACATTTTCAGTGATATTTTACTTATTAAACTTTGGGCAAGTATAGAACAACAACAAGAAAATAGAGCAAAAGATTCTGTCTAGTGTTTTCTATCATGACTGACTAGATAGTGGTTCCAAGACATGCACCAGAGGAATGCAGTGATCCAGTCTGATTCCTTTAAACTGAGTAGGTTGAAGAGGTAAATAAATACAAAAATGCAACTAAAATCAGATCACATCACTGGGAAGCAGATATTAACTAAAGAGAGTTCCATACAAGCAAAAATGTCTTTCCATCCTAATCAATTATCAACTGTCAGTACACACACATACATGAGAAAGCATCCAAAAATTCCTAATTCCTCCAAAGTTGATCTAGTAGGCATTGATGGGGAGGAAATAAAAAAAAAACAAATGGTTGAATTGTATGGAGTGATAGAAGAAGAAACAAACAAACCCAAACAGATAATAAGGTGTTAGGGAGATCACACGTGATGTATCTTAACAGACAGTGGACTTAACAAAATGATTAGTGAGTTTAAAGAAGACCCAAATAAAAAGCTATGTGAGCTAAGCCAACTGCTTCAAAATATGAACAACCAGTTTAGCATGGAAGTAGAGTCCATAAAAAGGTAACAAACAGAAAAATTCTATTGAAAGTATGGGCAGCAGGGCCAGGAATATAGCTCAGTGGCTGGCATAAGCGACTACCTGGCAAGCCCGAGGTTGTGAGTTCAATCCCGGGTACAAAAAAGAAAAAAAAAGAGTATGGGCAGCAGAAGAAGTGACAAATGTGTGAAGAGAAAATCAGAACTAGACGATACAGCTGATACAGATAACTATAACAATCAGAGGTACCTTAAAAATTGTGTGATCATGGAAGATGGATCAGAGAGCTGCTAGATAGCACAAAAAAGCTAACCTAAGAATAATTGGAACAGAGAAAAGTTAAAAGAGGCATGGATGGCATAAAAAATCTGTTTACAGAAATCATAACAGAAATTTTCCAAGTATGGGGGGAAATTCAACATACAGGTAATATACAACTTCAAATAGCTAAGATCAGAAAAGAACTTCTCCACTGACTGAAAATCACAGGATGGAAAAAATATTTCAGAAGTAAGTAGCCATAGCTCTT
This sequence comes from Hydrochoerus hydrochaeris, assembly GCA_004027455.1. NCBI lineage: Eukaryota > Metazoa > Chordata > Mammalia > Rodentia > Hydrochaeridae > Hydrochoerus > Hydrochoerus hydrochaeris. The sequence continues at coordinate 230,178 of PVLA01001276.1, read as the reverse complement.
CTCTATTCAGACAATGTAGACTTCAAGGCAAAAGTGCTCAGAACAATTTTTAAACATTACTATTTGTATTAGTACATATTTGTCATACATATTGATCACATTCATCATAAGAAATTTGACCTGTACATAACACATCTCAATTCTTTTTTCTCGTTCCCCTCTACTCCCTTCTGCCCTTCTTCCCCTCCCCAATTACACAGCTTTGTTTCCATTTTTTTCTTCCATTCTTTTTTCCTTTTCCTTTCCTCTCCTTTCCCCTCCCTGCTCCCTTGTTCCCCTTCCTATTTGTTCTTCCTACTTCCCAGTATCTATCCTACATTATTCTCATTTAGCCTTTGACTTTCTCATGTAAGAGAAACACTGCACATTTAAACTTGTGTGACCTATGTATTTCACTTAAAATTATGGTTTTAAGGTTCATCCATTTTCTTATAAATGATTCAAATTTATCTTTCTTCTCTTTTGTTTGTTTGTTTTGTTTTTGTTTTTTTGAGACACTTGCTGTGTAATTCAGCTGGGCCTTCAACTTACTATGTAGCCCAGCCTAGTCTCAAACTTGCAGCATTCTCCCTGCCTCAGCCTTCCAAGTGCTGGGATTACAGGTGTGAACCACTACTCAAATTTATCTTTCTTCATTGCAGATTGGATACATTGTGTACACTCCATTGTATACAAATACCATATTTTCTTTATCCATTCAACTTTTGATGGGCATATTGGCTGTTTCCAAGATTTAGGTATTATAAATTATGCTACTGTAAAGATGAGTATGCATATATCACTATGGTGTGATGATTTTAACTCTTTTGGGAAGATACTTAGAAGGGAAACAGCTGGGTCAAATGAAATCTCTAGTTCTGGCTTCTTGAGGATTCCCTCTTCTGAGCTCTACAGTGGTTGTAACTGTTTACACACACCATCAGTAATGGAGAAGGGTTCTTTGTACCCCACAACCTCACCAGCATTTGTTATTGATTGATTTCTTTTTCTTTTCCTTTTGAAGCAGGGTCTTGCTATGTAGTTCAGGCTGGCCTGGACTCACTATGTAGCCTAGGTTGGCCTTGAACTTGTGGCAATCCTCTTGGCTCAGCCTCCCTAGTGCTGGGATTACAGGTGTGTACCCTATTCCTAGCTGATTCCTTCCTTGATGATACCTATTCTTTCTGGAGAGAGATGGAACCTCAGTGTTTTTTAAATTTGTATTTCTTGAATGACCAGTGATGTTTAGCCTTTTTCCATATATTTATTTGCTGGTTATATTTCTTCATTTGAAAATGTCTATTCACTTTAAATACCCACTTTTGGATTACATCTTTAAATTTGGGAGGATGATTTTTTAAAAATTCTTTATGTATTCTAGATGTCAGTCTTTTGAGGAGTAGCTGGTAATTTTTTCCTCATTTTGTGGATTGTCTCTTCTCTGTTGTTGGTTTCTTTTACTGTGCAAAAGCTTTATAATTTCATGTGATTCCAATTTGGTGTTGATTCCTTATGATATTTCCTATTTGATCAGGGTTTTGTTCATTTTGTTCATAAAACCCTACACTTATGTTTTTTAGAGTTTTTCCCTATTCTTCCAGCAGATTAACTGTTTCTATTTTTATATTTAGATTTTTGATGCATTTTTAATTTAGTTTAGTTTCATGGTGAAAAATACAAGTCTAGGTTCAATTTCCAGCATCTGGAAAGTTAATTTTCCCAGCACTATTTATTAAAGAGACCATGTTTCATTTGTGAGAGTGTTTGGCCCCTTTGTCAAAGATAAGGAAGTTGAGTGTACTTGGCATTGTTTCTATATCTTCTATTCTGTTTCACTGATTCTTTTTTTTTAACTTTTTTATTTAAAGAGAAAAAAACAGGAAAAAGGTAGAAATATTACAGAATTTCAAGAAAAGAAGATAAACAGTAAGAAATCACTAGTTGATAAATTACATATTGTTCTTTTACAAATAGTTATTCAAGTTACAAAATTAAAGCACACAAAGTAGACACTAAAGCAGTGAAAGTGCAAACAGATCTGTTCAACAATCCAACAAGAACCTAGAAATATGGTTATCAATCCCACAAACCTAAACATACATGCAGCTGTATCTTTTATAGCGCTTCCTATTTCCTCTTTTTTTTACAATAGCAATTATACATTTTAAAAATTTTATTTAAAGAGAAGAAAAATAAAGCAAAACAGAAAAAAGGGTAGCAACAATACAGAATTCTAAAAGAAAGAAAGATAAAGGAAAATGAGAAAAAGCCCTACTAAGAAATCAGTAATTTATAAATTACATACTGTCATCCTGGATGTAGTTGTTCAAGTTACAAAGTTAAAGGGTACATAGTAAATATTCAAACAGTCAGACTACAAACAGTTCTGCTCAACGATCCAACAAAGATTCAGCAATATGGTCATCTATTTTATATACTCAAACATACATGCAGTTATATCCCTTAGAGCACTTTCTTTTTCTCTCTTTTTTACAATAGCAATTACACATTTTGGTTTTATTACTCTTGTAGTTCTTACTTACTTTTTACACTAGAGAAACAATGTGATATTTATAAATATGATTCTTATTTATTTCACTAATAAGGATAGTCTCAAGTTGTCTCCATTTGCCTATGAAGGCCTCAAGATCATCCTTTTTTACAGCTGAGTAATATTCCATTGTATAAAAATGCCACATCTTTTTCATCCACTCTGCAATTCATGGGCATCTTGGTTGTTTCCAGGATTTAGCTATCACAAATTGTGCAGCTATGAAAATGGGTGCACATATATCACTGTGATATGAACTTTTCAGTTCTTTGGGGAAAATACCCGGGAGGGGAATAGCTGGATTGAATGGGGCTTCCAATCCTAGTCTTCTGAGAATTCTCCACATGGATTTCCATAATGGTTGCACCAGTCTACATTCCCACCAACAGTGGAGCAGTGTTCCTTTTTCCCCGCAGCCTTGCCAACATTTGTTATCAGTTGATTTCTTGATGGCAGCTATTCTTTCCAGAGTAAGGTGGAATCTCAATGCTGTTTTAATTTGCATTTCTCGAATGACCAGTGATGGTGAACATTTCTTCATGTATTTATTTGCCATTTGTATATCTCTGAGAACTGTGTGTTCATCTCAGATGCCCATTTTTGGAGAGGGTCTTTGAATTTGGGGGGCTTGGTGTTTTTCAATTCTTTATATATTCTGGACACAAGTCCTTTGTCTGAGGGTTGCTGGTTAAAATTCTTTCCCACTCAGTTGGTTTTCTTTTCACTCTGTTGGTGATTTCCTTTGAAGTACAGAAACTTTTCAATAATGTGAGATCCCATTTGTTGATTCTTTGAAGTGTTTTCCGTGCAGTTTGCATTTTGTTCATGAATTCTCTGCCTACCCCTATGTCTCCAAGACTTCTACCTACCTTGTCTTCCAGTAGATTTAGTGTTTCTGTTTTAATGTTGAGGTCTTTGATCCATTTAGACTTTAGTTTTGTGCATGGTTATATGCATGGATCTAGTTTCAGTCTTCAGCATGTAGAGAGCCAATTTTTCCAACACCATTTATTAAAGAGGCTATCCTTCTTCCAGTGGACATATTTAGCCCCTTTGTCAAATGTCAGGTGCCTGAGTGTCTTTGTAGTTGTGCTTGCATCTTCTAATCTGTTCCATTGATCCTCAGGTCTATTTCTTTGCCAGTACCAAGCTGATTTGATCACTGTGGCTTTATATTACTGTTTCAAGTCAGGAATTGAGATGCCTCCTGCCTTGCTTTTGTTGCCTAGAATTGCCTTGCTATTCTAGGTTTCTTCTGTTTCCAAATGAATTTTAGTAGTGTTTAATCTAGATCTGTGAGGTATGTCAATGGTATTTTGATTGGGATTGTGTTAAATCTGTGTAACAGTTTTGGGAGTATGGCCATTTTCACAATGTTGGTTCTTCCTAACCAAGAGCAAGAATGTCCTTCCATTTTCTAATATCCTCTTCAGTCTCCTTTTTCAGCGTAGTATAATTTTCAGCATATAGGTCTTGTACATTTTTAGTTAGGTTGATTCCTAAGTATTTCATTTTTTTACATGTTATTGTAAAGGGCGATATTTCCATAATTTCTCTCTCAGTGAGTTTTTTGTTTGTGTACAGGAATGCTATTGATTTTTGAGCATTGACTTTGTATCCAGCTACACTACTGAACTTGCTTATTACCTCTAGCAGTCCTTTAATGGAGTTTTTTGGGTCTTCTATATAGAGTATCATGTCATCTGCAAATAGTGATAATTTAATTTCTTCCTTTCCTATCTTTACTCCTTTTATTTCTCTCTCTTGTCTGATTGCCCTGGCTAGTATTTCCAGAACTATATTGAAAAGGAATGGTGATAGTGTTTCACTGATTTTTGAGTCTGGTTTTGTGTGTGTGTGTGTGTGTGTGTGTGTGTGTGCTTGCAAGTACCATGCTGTTATTATCGCAATAGCTTAGTTGTATAACTTCAAATCAAGGATGCTGATACTGATTGCCTTGCTTTGTTGCATCGAATTATTTTTTCTTCTGGTTCCAAGTGAATTTTAGGATTGTTTTGCCTAGTTCTGAGGTATGCTATTGGTATTTTGATTAGGAATGCATTAAATCTGTGTAAGAATTGTAAAAGTATGGCCATTTTCACTACATTGGTTCTGCTTATCCAAGAACAGAGGATGTCTTTCCACTTTCTGATATCCTCTTGATCTCCTTTTTCAAAGTATTGTAGTTTTCAATATATAGATCTTTCACTTCCTTTGTTAGAGTCATACCTAATTTTCTCATTTTTCTTGATGCTATTGTGAAAGTTGTGGTTTCCCTCATCTCTCTCAGTAAGCTTGTTATTTGTGTATAGAAATGCTACTGATTTTTGTATACTGCTATGTTGATGGATTTGGTTATTAAATTTAGGTGTCTTTTGGTGAAGGTTTTGGGGTCTTCTGTATAAAGTATCATGTCACCTGCAGATAATGATAACTTAATTTCTTCCATTTCTATCTTTATTACTTTTATTTCTTTTTCTTGTTGAATTGCTCTGGCTGTTTCTAGAAATACATTGAATAGGAGTGATGACAGTGGGCATCCTCAACTTGTTCCTGATTTTGGAGTGCAAGTTTTCAGTTTGTGACTATGTAGTATAATGTTTGCTGTTGATTTGTTATAGATGGCTTTTATCAGAGTGAGATAAAGTCTATTCCAATTTTCTAAAGGGTTTCTATCATGATTAGGTGTTGGACTTTATATATATATATATATATATATATATATATATATATATATATATATTTTAATTGGTACCAGGGATCAAACTCATGACCACACGTTTGCAAGGCAGGTGTTCATGCCGCTGAGCTAAATCCCCAGCCCCAAAGTGTTTTCTTTTGTCTTTTTTTTAAAATCGGTACCAGGGATCAAACTCACGACCGCATGCTTGCAAGGCAGGTGCTTATGCTGCTGAGCTAAATCCCCAGCTAGACTTTATAAAATACTTTTTCTACTTCTATTGAGATGATCATGTGGTTTTTGCCTTTGGCTCTGTTAATGTGGTATATTACATTTATTGATTTGCATATGTTGAACCATATTTGCATCCTTGGGATGAATCCTATTTGATCTTGGTGTATAATCTTCTTGATGGTTTTCTCCTTTCTGTTTGCCAGTATCTTGAGGAGGATTTTTGCATTCGTTAAGGAGATAGGGTTATAGCTCTTTTTTTAAGTTGGATCCATCTCTGGTTTTAGTATCAGGGCAATGCTTGCTTCAAGGTGTGAATTTGGGAGTTTTGCTTCCTTTTCAATTTCTTTAAAAAGTTTGAGGAGTAGTGGCACTAGACTTTCTCTAAATATATTGTAACAATCAGCAGTGAATCCATCAGGACCTTGGCTTTTCTTTGTTGGCAGTTTTTTCATTAGTTCTTCAACTGCATTGACTGATATTGGGTTATTTATAATTTTTATACTAAATGTCAGTGCTAAAACATACCACAGTAGTCATGGAAACACCAAGACATTAAACAATGCACTATTGAATAATCAATATGACTTAGAGGAGAAACCAAGGAAGAAATGAAACAGGTCCTAGAATAAAATGATAATCTCAGTGCAATATATCAGCACCTACCGGACACAATGAAGCTTTCCCAAGAGGAATGTTTATAGCTGTAAATACCCATATAAAGAAAACAGAGCAACTCCCAAAAAATAACCTAATTATGTACCTCAAGGGCTTAGATAAACAAAAACAATGCAAATCCAAAACTGGTACAAAGAAGAAAATTATAAGGATCAGAGCAGAGGTTAAAGAAATTGGGACAAAAAAATATGAAGACTTAATGAATCAAAGAGCTTGTTTTTCAAGAAATAAACAAATAGACAAACTTATTAAAGAAAAGTAAAACAAACAAAAAACAATACCAGTGAAATTAGAAATGAAAAAGACTAAATAACAATAGACACTTAGAAAATCCAGATGATTTTAAGTAATTACTTCAGAAACCTGTATTCCAGGCTGAGCATGGTGGTATACACCTGTAATTCCAGTACTTAGGAAGCTAAGGCAGGAGGATGGCTATGAGTTTAAGACCAGCCTGGGCTACAAAGTGAGTTCAAGGCCAGCCTGAATTGCACAGTGAAACCCTATCTCAAAACAAAAAACAAACAAACAAACAAAAACAACCTATGTTCCAATAAATTAGAAAATCTAGCAGAAAATGGAAAGATTTCTAGATGCATCTGAATTACGAAAACTGGATCAAGAGGATATTTTTTATTTTAAAAAGAATAAAACCCAACAAAACAGAACAAAACAAAACAGAGTAAAGTCAACCAGGATAAAGCAGTGAAATTGATATAGAACTTCAAAGCAGGATAACAGGAAATCAACAATGGCTACCATAATACATTTTTTTATGTTTACAAAAGTTGTCCATTCCTTTGGACATAGTAAAATCAAATAAAATGAAACAGAATAAAACCAATCAAAACAGAACATTGAATAAATCAAAATAATAAATCAGAACAAAACAAAACAGCGAGAACAACACTGGATTTCAAAAACAAGACAGAAGGCAATTCCCAATATTTGCTATACTGCATAGTTATCCACCTAATAGGTAGGTGCTCATATTGCTGGCCTTAGGCTTACAAAGTCAATCAAACAATACAAGCATTTAGTTGTTTTTGTACCTCAGTTGCTACCAACTCAGCCTGTCCTCTGAACCAGCTGTTTAGTTAGCACTGGGGGCAGTTGCGGGAGGTTTCTTGATTCTCAGCCCACATGCCTGTCACTCACAGGGAGGATAATCTGGCTTCTCTCTTCCTGGGCCCCAAGTGGTTTGTGCAGCTTACTGAAAGGGCAAACTGGCTTCTTGATATGCTTCTCCCAGGCCCACCATAGCTTGTTGAATCAAGAAGATATAAAAACATTTAACAGTCCAATAAAGGCAATGGAATTCATGCAATAATTTAAAATATACCAACTAAGAAAAGCTCAAGACCTGATGGATTCTCTGCTGAATTCTAAAGAACTTCAGGGAAGAGCTAAGGACAGTAATCTTTAAACCCATCAATGAAATTGAAAGGGAAAGAGTGGTGCCATACTCATCCCTGGCAGCTAGCAAAACCAAATTTAATAATATAAAAAAAAGATAAGAGAAAAGAAAACTACTGGTCAATCTCTTTAACAAACATTAACACAAAAATCGCCAATAAAACATTGGCAAACAGGATGCAACAAAAATTTTTTTCAACCTTAACAGAATGTATTTTCAGTTAATATGCAAAATTTACATCAATTACTATTTATACTCAACATGGTACATTATAAAGTTTAACACTGCTGCTAGTAATTCTGTCTTATAAAGCAAATGACCTGTAAATTAACATTGGATTGCAAGTGTCATCAGAACAGCTTTGGAAACATGATTAGGCTGTACAAAGACATCACAAATCCAACAATATCTAGTGTAACCAAAGCCTAGAACATACAAGACAAGGTTTATTGTGTGCTCAGCTCTGCATTAGGGGCGCTGCAGCTGCAACAAATTATCAACAAGGTCATACTTCATGATCAACTTGGCTTCAACTCAGGGATGCAAGGATGGTTCAAACATGTAAATCACTAAATGTAGTACATCACATAAACAGAAGCAAGGACAAAAACCACATCATCATCTCAATAGATGCAGGAAAAACCTTTGACAAATCCCTTACCCAGTTTTGATAAAAGCTTTGTAGAAAATAGGCATACAAGTATTTCATCTCAATCTGAAAAATCTGCTGCCAATATCATGAACAAGAAATGATTGTCCACTCTTACCACTCTTGTTCAATACAGTACTCAAAAATTTACCCAGAACTATCAGACAACAGGGAGAAATAAAACAAATTGTAGGAAAGAAAAACCTGAACTACCCTTATTTGTTGACAACATAATTCTGCACATAGAAGAGCCCCAAATTTCACCAAAACACTCCAGGAACTTATAAACAGACTCACCGAAGTAGCAGGATACAAAATCAACATACAAACTCAGTGACATTCCTGTACATCAACAATGAACACACATTAAAAAGTCCAGAAAACAATACCATTCACAACTGCTTCAAAAAAATAAATATCTATGTATTATCCAATGAAGTAAAAAACTTTTATGATAAAAACCATAGTACTCTAAAAAGAGAGAGAGAGAGAGACTGAGATTGAGACTGAATAGGACACTAGAAAATGGAAATAAATCTGCAGTGCCTGGATAGTTAGAATCAGTATTGTCAAAATGGCCATATTACCAAAACTGATATATAAATTCAATGCACTCCAAATAAAATACCAATGGCACCTTCACAGAGCTAGAAAAAAAAATCCTAAAATTTACATATAACCAAAAGAGACCCAGCATAGCAAAAACAATCTGGAACAATAAGAGCAAAGCACTGCAAATCCAAGTGATGCTATATTATAATTCTATGGTGATAAAAATAGCATGATTCTAGCTCAAAAATAGACATGGGACTTTATGGAACAGAATAGAGAATTCAGAAACAACTCCAAGCACACTTAAACATTTGGTCTATGACAAAAGGGTGAAAAACATATGCTGGATTGAAGATAGCCTCTTTAACAAATGATACTGGGATAATTGGCTATTCATATGCAGAAGATTGAATCTAGACCCATATCTCTCACAATGTACCAAAATAAAAATAGAACAAAGTCTAGATATAAAACAAGGACACTTAATCTGATGGAAGGTAAAATAGGTAAAACTCTTGAAGACATAGACATATGCTAGGACCTTCTGAACAGAATATGAATTACAGAAAATATAACACACATAATCAACAAATGGGATTACATAAATTAAAAAGTTTTTGCATAAAAAAGGAAATAACCCACAGAGTGAAAATGAAAGTGTACAGAATGGGAAAATATTTTGCCAGCTCCTTAGGCAGAGATCTAATCTATATAATATATATAGAGGACTCAAAATAATTAGACCTCCCAAAAGACTGAATCAAAAATGAGCAATTGAAACAAACAGACACTTCTCAGAAGAATAAATGCAAATGTCCAATAATACATGACAAAGTGAAAATGGCCAATAATGCAAATACCCAATAATACATGAAACATCTTTGGTCCTTAGAGAAGCGAAAATTTAAGAAGTCTGAGATTTCATCTTGTTCTAGGAAAAATGACTATCATCAAGAACTCAAAAAAACAACAAATGCTGGTCAGGTTGTAAGGAAAAAGAATGCCTTCCACACTATTGGTGAATGCATAAACCAGTATACTCACTATGGAAATCAGTAAGGAGAGTGCTTTAAAAACTAAAATAGAAACTCATTTTACCCAGATATTCCTGTTCTACATATTGTCCTGAACTAGTTAAAGACATCATATTACAGTCATACATGCATGCTCATATTTATAGTAGCATAGCTCATATGTAATAGCTAAATCTCAGCAGTGTCCTATATGTCCATTAACAGATGAATAGATAAAGAAAATATGGTATGTATACAGAATGATGCACTAATTAGGCATAAGGAAGCATAAATTTGAGTCATTCATAGGAAAATAGTTGCACCTTGAGATCATAATACTGAAATAAAACAATCACAGAAATTTAAATACTACATGGTTTTCACTAATATGACAAACTCAAAGGATAAAGAACAAAAAGCAGCAGGCCCTCGGTTTGCCTGCTTTTGTATGACTGCTGGCAAGTCACAGCTAGGGGTGGACCTCTATGGTGCCCTGTTGCAGAACCAGGTACCCAGGTTGCAGGATGAGAACCTGCAGGGCTCCTGGTCAGAACTGCACTTCAGGAATAATGGGAATGGGAATAGCATTCCAGCTTCAATTTCTGTTTCTAAGGGTGACATGGAAAAAACACCGCTAGATGCCCAGCATGAATGTGGATGGAGTAGCTCCAGAAGGTTCTCACTGTGGCAACCCACCTTGCTCACAGACACCGCAAGATACTAATAGAGCTGCTGAAACAGATGTACACAGCATTGGAGAAAAGAATAGCTCTCAATGTGAGGAGTATTATATTGAGAGAAAGAAAGTAGAAGAAAGCATCTGGAAGAAAAACTCAGATTGGATATGGAAGTGGTCAAGTTAGCCAGAAAGTATTTCCCCTAAGCAGTTCTTCTTTTAAACACCTGCCGTGCACAGCTACTCTCAGTATGAGAAACAGTGTTAGGAAGAATGGAAGCATTTTCTCAGCAGAATTTCTGAAGGTTTTTCTTCTGTCTGTGCTGCTGTCTCATCTACTAGCCATTGGATTGGGGATCTACACTGGACTGTTTCTGACAACCTCCACCAGCACTTTTTTTTTGGTACCAGGAATTAAACTCAGGATCTTGCACTTGTCAGGCAGGTGCTTATGCCACTGAGCTATATCTCTGGCTCTCCACCAGCACTTTTTGATGAAGAATTGGATCCAACCTTACTGATATGGCAGGGATTTGTATCTGAGCTTGTAACAGCTGACTTGAAGAGCTACATGATCATTGGGTGCCTGGCTGAACCACTTGTTTATTCTGTACATACTGTGTTCCTGAGTAGCAAAGTGAAAGAATAGACATTAAAATCATGCTGATCTAAAATTATACTGATGGGATCCACTAATAGGCATGACAGACTAATATCTACTGTAAGAATTTAGTAGTAAATTTTCTTTGGATATTATATATAAATAATTTTAATATACTAGTCATAATGCATGTAGTATTTAAGAATGTCTAACCTTATTTCAGTTAAAACACTTTATATTTCAAAGAATGAATAACATTGATATTAAGATCATTGTATTGTTGGGTGTGGTGGCACACATGTAATCCTAGCACTTGGGAAGCTGAGGCAGGAGGATTGCTGTGAGTTTGAAGCTAGCCTGGGCTACATAGTGAATTCAAGGCCAGCCTGAACTGCATAGTGAGATCCTGTCTCAAAACAAAACAAGAACAAAGCAAAACAAAACAAAACTACATTAAGGGGTTTTCCCAAAAGAAATATTGTGGCCTTATAATTACATTGCTGCAGAATATGTTTAATTTAGATGGATGCAGATTATCTACAAAGACCACTTAATTATATAAATTATTCTTAATAAATAGAGTACCAAAAACAAACAACTAAATAGAGAACAAGATACAATTACAAATTCCACTGAGCTGGTACACTAAGCTGTTGTTGCTTTTCCAATGTGAGGACTCCAGGTAGTCACGTTGGGTGGTCAGTTTTCTGATGAAGGCATCTGTTCAGTATCTTACTCTTCATTACTCTGGATTGCTGGATTTAATCTTGTTGTTGTGGTTAACTTTTGTGTGCTCTTACAATTAGCTTTATTGTAAGCAAATCTGTGTCTACTTGAGAAGACTGGAAATAGAAAAATAAATTATTGCCAAATCCTTTGGAGATTATGGTATTTACACAGGATTAAAAATCAAGTATCATGAAAGTTTCTTCATTAAACCAGGTCTGTTCCCCATTGTGTCATTCTTTATCTTTTCTACAGCATGATTTTTAGAAAGGCTGCATCTTTGATATATTGTGTACACTATGCTGTATTTTTCACCTTTCCACCCTTAATTTAGGCTTGGTAAAATAAATGTAACATTTTAACTTTAAAAAGAAAAAGCAACATTAAAAATAGATAATGGGATGTCTAGGTTCTTGTTGGATTGTTGAACAGATCTGTTTGCACTCTCACTGCTTGAGTGTCCACTTTGTGTGCTTTAATTTTGTAACTTGAATAACTATTTGTAAAAGAACAATATGTAATTTATCAATTAGTGATTTCTTACTGTTTATCTTCTTTTCTTGAAATTCTGTAATATTTCTACCTTTTTCCTGTTTTTTTCCTCTTTAAATAAAAAAAAAACAAAAAAAAATAGATAATGGGAAAAAGCCAGAGGAACAGGGATCTAGAGATGGTGGAGATGAAAATAAGGGCGAGAAGGGGAGGGAGAAGGAGAAGTAAAGAGGATTCAGATGCGTTCCAACTCATGATAAGTGTATTCATTCTGTATGGCAACTATGTACTAATAAAAAACAGATGATTTCTAAAAGATGCCCCTACTCCAATCAAGAGTATGAATGTAAAGACATTCAATAATCCTCAAAAAAAACTTTCATTTCTATTTCACAAAGTCACTCTCAACTTTTACAACAGGAAATCAGAGGCTATTTCCTACAAACTGCAACCCCATGATTTCCTTCTAGCAATAGAGCACTTCTTCCACTTGGCTTCTCCACCTTCATAGATCCATCTTTACATATTATCCTAGTTTGGGTTCCTATAGAAGCAGATCCTGAGATAAAAATACACATACAAGTAGTTTATTTGGGTGGAAATCTCTGGAAGTTTTGGGAAGGGGAGGAAGGGAAGACAATCAGTGAAGGATGTGTTTCATTTGTAATATGCTAAAACTATGCAAATGAGGACTAACTCCTTTGGGGAATTCTGGGTATTGGCATAGGATTTATGCCCCTGATCTATTTTACTAGAGAAGCAAAGGTACTGAAATACTTATATAACTTTTAATAGTCATTAGTTAAGGGTTGCTCTTGGGAAGCATTCTATTTGCACACATCCTACACCCAGAGTTGAAGTTCTAGTTAACAAAAAAAAGTCAGTAGTGCAACTGCTGGCCATTGGTAAGGTCCAAGAAATATTCAGGACAATATCTATTCTACTGTTATCTGAGACCACAATCAAGAACACTAAGATACGTTATGTAAAGCCAGAGCCCACAAAATAAGGAAGAAGATAGAAAACTCTGGAGATACACCTTTGAATTTCAAAATCCAGTTTCTTAGCTACTCTAAGCCTCAGAATTCCATGGAGGGTATTTGTAGGGATTAAATAATATAATTCAAAAGTACTGTACTATACTTAATATTTCAACTGGTATGCAATATACATTCCCCAAAATGCTAGTTATTGATATTGTTAATACTTGATCACTTTGCATAAACATGAAGATGAAGAGGATGTAAATTGTTTGATTGGCTAGATTACCCACAGAGACTCAGAAATTCTAATCTGGCTACAGACACAGTTTTTACATTGGTGCCGGTCAGCAGAATTGATGAAACCTGTGGGTCTTGGTTCAAGTAGTCTTGAAGACATGGCCAGATGGAGCCCTGGATTAGCATCCATGGGGGAGAAGATGGTCTGAAGCTCCATGGGGTTATACAGAGTCCAGAAGAATAGACAGATTTTCCAATAAAGAATGAGGTTCCTGAGGCCAACTTGCCCTCTCCGTATTATTTTCCTTCCCAAGAACCCAGTCTTTGTTTTATATTTATTAGAAAAAGTTAGGGAGGAAAGAACTAGTACTTATCCTTCTCCATAACAAGTTCCAACACAAAAACATAACTGCCCTTGCGATACCCAAGTATTTTTGGAATTCCTTAGTTCAAACGAAATTACATGGTTCACATGCTGGAGGCATTTTTTTTTTCAACTGTTTTTCCTTCATAGTCAGTGAAGATCAGACTTCTGGAAAAACTCAGGCTTTCATTAAAGCTCAACAGTGCAGGATACAAAAGCTGAGTAGGTCTTCTTGGGTTTTGCTTTGCTGTTTAACATCTTTACTTAACTGACAGCAAGAACAGATTTAGAGAGAGGATGCATGGGCATGAAGAGTGCCATGCTGTCACATCAAAACCACAAGAAAAGGAGACCTGGTGAAGAGCATTTATCATATTTTCCAAAGAGCAGGACATACTATTTTTCAATTATTAAGATAGTGCCTGACATAAATGGAATAAATGTATTTCAGTATAATGTAGTGCTTTTCTAAATCAGTCACTGATTGTGAAGATTATAACTAAAGTCAAATTTAAAAAGCTTTAGCCACTAATATTTATAAACTCCTAATATAGTTGCCTTTATTAATAAAAATAAACACTTAAATTGGCAGTAGAAGGCAAATCTCCACATGAGAAAGATTAACTGAACCTGACATCTCCTGACATTTGTCTTCCCTTTGCCTGGAGTGGGAGGCACAGTTTTTCTCTTTAGGGCTGCTCTAAACTCAGGCAGTAGACTTCTTTTTTTCATACTCTTCCCCTGCCTTTTCTTTCCCCTCCCTCCATTTTTTAGTTCCCTTCTTATTTGCAAAAGATCTCCCTATTGCTTATTATCTAGGAAAAAAGAACAAATTTAAGTCATTACTTTCCAATTCATTACATTATGAACCTGGATTTCCACTCACAGGATTTAAAATATTGGAATTTTGTTTCATTGTAATTGCTCAAAAATAAGTGCACAGCCAGACTTATTCTTTCCTTAAAATAACTGTAATTATAGTGCTACACTTTGGTAATGGACTTAGTGTTTTTTGTTTTGTTTTTTTTTTTTACCAGAAATTGAACTCAAGACCTTGTGCTTGCCAGGAAGTCACTGTGCCGCTGAGCTATGTCCTTAGCTGTTTAGCCTCTTCCTGAATGAGTGGTCAACAATAAAGAAATGAAGTTTAGGAACTTATTTTTTCCCTCTTTCAGTGTTTTCTTTCATCCCAAGGTTAGTAGTCACAGAATAGATATGGATTAGGATTACCAAACTGGTATCAAATTTTTACAAAACATTGGGAACTTGACCTTAGCTCAAAGCCAGCAATTGGTATTTAAATAAAATGAACATTTGGATGTTGTGCTCAAATTTAGGTAAGATTATATTACAATGATTCTACAGGAAGTCAGTCCTAGAATCACATCTATTTGCAAAGGAAGGAGGATAAAAAGTATAACTGCCAAAGCCCTCGAGGGTATGTGATATTAAGTACAAGCACAAGAGTCAGGAATATCCCTTAGAAAGAAACAATGACATGTATCTCTTCAAAAGAGTTTCAGAACAAAAGGATAATTTTTAAAAAATTGTTTCTGGATGAGAAGTCACTTCTCTGGGGCTCTCAGACTTCTTATATGAGAACATCACATGGACTAACTGTGATATTTTGTACCAGACATGGCAGGTAGTAAGGAGGCAAGGCCATAATTTTCTTACACTCAAGAGATCTGTGCAAGTCCATGATTGTGAAGGAGGCTTCTGGATCTTCTATTTCATTTTTTTCAACTCTTGAGTCAAATGTGTATTTAACTCCATGATAAATGGTCATAGCTCTGCTTTAACCAGTTCTCACTCTTGCATAACTGTCTGTAATAAAATTCCCTTATGTCTATTTCTCTTAGTGGTTCTACTTCTCTCAACAAATTCTGACTAGTGCATTTGGTTGTTTTAAACTATCACAAAAAATTCTTTTGTGAATAGTCATGTTTGTATTTTCTGGGGCACATATATAAGAAATCCTATACAGTGTATACCCAACAGTACATTTTGCTGGACTATAAAACATACAAATGTTCAGTTTTTAAAGATAATTTTAAATTCTATTTCAGAGTGGTTGCATCAGTAATCATACTGCATTATGACTTCTCCTTGATCCATGTCTTTGCAAATACATAATATAGTAATTTCTTTATTTTAGTCCATTTGCAGATTAAATATAATTTCATATCATAATCTTAACTTACATTTATATGATTGCCAAATAAGTGAATAATCTTTTCATATTTTTATTATTCATTCATACCCTTTGCTGCAAAATGACAATTCATTTACCCTTATACTTTTCTTTTTGATACCAGGAATTGAACTCAGGTATTCAACTAGATCTCCAGCCTTTAAAAAAATTTTGTTTAAATTTTGCTAATTCATTAAATTGTCCCATCTTACTAATTCACAAAACTTTTGCAATCTTCCTACCTCAGACTCCCAGAGTGCTGTGCAATTTCTTTTCCTGGTTGTGTGTGTGTGTGTGTGATACTGGGGATTGAAGCCAGGGGGTGTTGAACTATTTCCCCAGCCCTTTTAAAATTTTATTCTGAGATAAGGTCTTGCTAAATTGCTCAGGCAGCCCTTAAACTTGCAATTCTCTTGCCTCCGCCTCCCAAGTATCTGGTATCATATAGGAATTTGCCGCCATATCTGGCTCTCTTTACCCATTTTTCTGTGGCATTGTAGGTTAGACAATTAATAACATATAGGGAGAATTCTTTATATATCTTAGAAACAAATCCCTTAGAGTTTTGTAAAATTACATGCTGTAGCTGGCCTGTATAATCTTGTCAGGGAGATTTTGAGTATCTGTTTCTCATCCTATATTTACCAACACTATGTCGGTATCTTGAAATAGGTCTTCCCGATGTGAAAATCATCTAAGCAAATAAACCATAGAGTTTTTTTCCCCTTTGAAATCTGGGTTATAAGCATTTACCAAAATTAGTTACATATGTTGCAAGTACCTTATTGGTTTGCGGTTTGTCTTCAGATTCTTTTGTGGGGTCTTCTGAAGAATATAAACATATAATTTTAACATAGTCAAATCTATCCATCTCTTCAGATTTACATATGTTGTGTGTTTTTGGGATGTGCATGTTTGTATGTGTGTTCTCGCTACCCCGAGGCATAAAGTTATTATGTTTAAAATATGACTTTTCACATCAAAGCCTGAGTATATAGATGTGTGTGTCTTTTTCCAGAATCTCTATTATCCATTAATCCATTCGTCTATTTCAGTATCAGTACCATATTTTCTTCATTTTTATAGCTTTACAATTATGGTCTTCAAATAGGAGGGAGCAAGACTGCAGTTTTACTGCATTTTTCTTCAAGCTTTTGTTCTATTTTTGACATTTGTTCATGCATAAAAATTTTAGAATAATCTTGTCAGTTTCTTGGGAAAATGCAATGGGATTTGGGATTAAATTATATTGAATCTATAGATCAAACTGGAAAGAATTTGCATCCTTATAATAGAAAGTCTTCTTATTGAATACTCTTCTTCATTTTAATCTCTATAATAGACCTTTGGTACTTATAAAATAGAATTGTAGGATGTATTCTATAAAGATCTTTCATAACTTCCTAAGACATTATAACCTGTACTTTTCAGTTGTTATGATAAACTACTTTTTTTCTTTTTTTGGTACCAGGGATTGAACTCATGACCTCACATTTGCCAGGCAGGTACTTATGCTGCTGAGCTAAATCCCTGGCTCTGATAAACTACTTTCTAAAAAATTATATTTTGTATTTGTAGTTGATGCTTAGAAATACCATATATTTGGCTGAATACAGTCTTCTACTCAGCCGTATTGTTAAGGTGTCTGTTATTTAATAATTTGCCTATAGATTCTTTAGGACTTTATATGTAAACGATTTTACATACACAGTAGATATCAATCCCTAGCACTACAATATATTTCTTCCAGAGCCTTGCACAATTATATTTTAAGAGTACGCCTATCATTTTCCTTTTTAATCTTTCTTCTTTTCCTTGCCTTAATGTACCTATTAGAAAATCCAGACTAATGTTGAATACACATAGAGACAGCTTATTTTTCTAACTCCTGATTTTATGCGGTCTGCTTCTGATTACTTCTGCACCTCTTGAGGTTATTGTATTTTCCCCTTTAATTTGTGGTGAATTATGTTTTAGTATTTTCTAATGTTTAACTGCCCTTGAATTTCTAGATATACCCAACTTGTGATGTACTATCCATTTAAATAAAATCCTGGCTTATTTTATTGTTATTTTAACTGTGCAGGTATGTTCATGGTCAAAATTGGCCCAAATTATTATACTGCGTTCTGTGGTTTTGATATCAAAGATACATTAACCTCATAGAATGAATTGTATTATACTTTCCCTTTTCTGTTTTCTGAGATAAAGATTTGAGTGATCTCTTTCTTAAAATTTTGCTATAAGTAATTTTGTAAAAATATCACAAATAAACTTTTTTGGGGGAAGATTTTAAAATTTTGATTGCATGTATTTAGTGGTTATAAGAAAATTCCAATTTTCTATTTTTTCCAGTTCTCTATTTTTAAGTTAGTTTTGGTAAGCTATATTCATGTATGAATTTGTCCACTTCACTTATGCTTTCAAATATATGGCCTACATTGATTTAAAGTCTCATTAAAAAATTTTTGCCTTCTCATTATTTGTGTTCTTTTTAATATTGTTTATACTTTCTATTTTTTCTTGCTTAATCACAAAAGATTTCTCCATTTATATAAGAACATTATTTAATTATGTGGATTATTCTCTATATTTTTATGAATTTCTGTTTTTACCTTTATTATTGACTTCTGTTTTGATTTTTTTATTTTTTATGCTAATTTCTTAAGTGGAATATATAGCTTATTAATTATTAACCTTTTTTTCTTCCTTAAATTAAGCATTTAAATTAGTAAATTCCTGTAACACTAGCACTTAAGAAGCTGAGGCAGGAGGATCACTGTGAGTTCAAGGCCTGTCTAGACTAAAAAGTGAGTTTAAGGCCAACTTAAGTACATAGCAAGACCTTGTCTCAAAAATAATCAAAAAAATTAAACTAATTAATTGCCCTTGAAGAACTATTTTAACTAGTATTCCACAATCCTTTTGACACTAGGGGTCAGTTTCCTGGAAGACAATTTTTCCATGGTTGGGGAGATAGTTTGGGGATGATTCAATTATACTACATTTCTGGTATACTTTATTTCTATTTTATTACATTATAATATGTAATGAAATAATTATACGCTCACAATAATTCAAAATCAGTTGGAGTCCTGAGATTGCTTTCCTACATCTAGACAATCCCATCTAAGGGTGAAGGGGAATAATGACACTAAAGTGTGTTGTTTATATCCAGTTTACTCCATAATCTCATTTTGGTTGCTGTCCCTGAAAGAACAGTTTTTAGTGCTTTTGTGGAAATTTCAGGATATTTTGCCTTGGCTGTAATCCAGAACACATGGAAACTTGAAGTTGTCTCAGAAATTCTTTCAAGGTCACCAGCATTTGTGATCTCAAGCAACTGATCTTCTAGTTTAGACAAAACCTATTAACCTGGATTATTAAAAATGGGTTTCAGAACCATTCCTTCCCAGTTCAGGGATATTTTCAACTAACTCTTGAAAGTTGAGATAGCTGATCATGCACCAGCTGGGAGAAAGACCCTGGCTCAGTCTCTTTCAAAATCTGTTAATGTTTGAAACATGCCAAAAATTCCAGTGTTTACTCATTTTTTTTCCTCATAATTCCAGTTTGTCTTTGAATGCAACTACTTTATCTGCCGATGTGAATACAGCTGTCATTCTTCCCTGAATTGATAAATTGAGCTTGTTGAGCAAGTTGAACATATCATGTGAGTAGGCAAATTTTACAACCTGTTCTGTGTCACTGAAATGTGCTTCCAGTTTTGACTATTTTTCTAAAAGAAATCTTAGGAGCAGCTCTCATAACTCAAAAACTCTGCAAAGGATATTGAAATACCATTATTTCAATACCATTAATGAATCACCATTGTGCAAAATTCAGGTTGATGTAGCTACTCACATTGACAAATAACAATGCTTGTTTTTGTGCAGTGTATTTTTCAGGAAGATGTTCATAAGGATGTATCATGTGCACTTTTGTTGCTAACCATCACACAGCTGTAGAACTACTCAGGTCTTTGAGTGATTACATATTAGGAAAATTAAATCGGTCATTTTGCTTTGATATATGCACAGACAGAGAGGCTGCCAGATTTCTGGTTTCACTAGTTGGGTCAAAATGGTCACTCTTAAACATGAGTTTATGCACTGGGTTCTCAAAAAAAAAAAAAACGTCACCTGAACTTAATAAAGCTTTACAGGACGTATAAAAATTATCAGTTACATAAAGGTATATGCTCTTAGCTCATGTCTGTCCACATAACTCTACAAGGAGAATGACAGGATATCCATGCCTTCTCTGAAGTGAGACCACTTCCTAAAGGTAGATAACTGGACAGAGTTTTTGAGTTATGAGAGCTGCTCCTAAGATTTCTTTTAGTGAAACTCTGTTTCAAAGAAAACCCCACAATATTAGTTCTCTGTCTGAGTAATAGCTGGCAAAATTTCTTCCCATTTTGTAGGTTGTCTCTTCCCTCTTCTAGATATTTCCTTTGTTGTGCAGAAACTTTTTAATTTGACATGATCCCATTTGTTGATTCTTGGTGCTATATCTTGTGCCATTGGGGTTCTGTTCAATAAGACTTTGCCTAGTTTATGTCTTCCAGAATTGTTCCTATTTTATCTTCTATCAGACTTAGTGTTTCTCTTTTAATACTTAGACCTTTGATACATTTTGATTTTACTTTAGTACATGGTGAGAAAAATGAATGTAGATTTAACCTTCTGCATGTGGATAGCTTCTTTCCTAGTATCATTTGTTAAAGAGATGTCTAGGATATGCTAGGTTATCTCTAGCATAACTTTTTTTGTCCCTTTGTCAAACATCAGATAGATGAATGAGCTTGGAGTTGTTTATTCTTTATTCTGTTTCATTGATTCACGTCTTTTTGTTTATTTTCATTTTTGTCAATAACATCCTGTTTTTATCATAGTAGCTTTGTAGTATAGCTTTAAAGTCTGGAATTGTGATGCCTCCTGCTTTGCTCTTGTTGCCCAGAATTGCTTTTCCTATTCTGGATCTCTTCTAGTTCCATATGGATTTTACGATTGTTTTCTCCAGTTCAGTGAAAACTGCTAATAGTATTTTGATTGGGATTGTATTAAATCTGTATGCCATTTTGAAATCGGTTCTGCCTAATCAGGAATAAGGGATATCGTTCCATTTTATGGTGTCTTCTTCAATAGCTTTTTTCCAGAGTACTGTAGTTTTCATTGTAGAGGTCTTTCACTTCCTTGGTTAGTTTCATTCATATCTATTTATTTTTTCTTGATTTTATTGTGAAAGATACTAATTCCCTAATTTCTTTCTCCATGACTATATTATTAGTGTAAAGGAACACTATTAATTTCTGTGTATTGATTTTGTGTCCTGCTGTGCTACTGAACTTGGTTATTAATTCTAAGTTTCTGCTGAAATTTTTTGGGTCTTCTAGATAAAAGATTATGTCATTTGTAAACAACAATGACATATTCCTTTCCTGTATAAATCCTTTATATTTATTTCTCTTGCCTGTGATTCTGGCTAATACTTTGAGAACTATACTGAACAGTAGCAGTGATCACATACATCCTTGTCTTCTTCCTGATTTTTTTTTTTTTTTTTGTACCGGGGATCAAACTCACGACCTCATGCTTGCCAGGCCGGGGCTTAAGCCACTGAGCTAAATCCCCAGCCCTTGTTCCTGATTTTGTAGTGAACATTTCAGCTCCTCCACATTTATTATGATGTTGGCCATTAGTTTGTCATAAATGGCTTCTATCGGATTATCTATTTTCTTTAGAATTTTTATCATGACTGGATGTTGGATTTGTCAAAGGCTTTTTCTGGATATATTGAAATGATCATGTGATTTTGCCTGCTTCCCTTTATGTGATATGTTGCATTTATTGATTTGTATATGTTGAACCATCCTGCACCCTTGGATATTCCTACTTGATCATTTTGTATGGTCTTTTGAATGATTTTTTACATCCTATTAACCAGTATCTTGTTACAAATTTTCACATTAATGTTCATTAAAGACATTGTCCTATGGTTCTATTTTTTCTGATGGGTGCTTACTTTTTTTTTTTTTTTTTGGTACTGGGGATCAAACTTACAACTTTGCACTTGCCAGGCAGGCACTTATGCCACTGAACTAAATCCCTGGCCCTGTCTTAGTTACTTTTATCATTGCTGAGACAAAATATCCAACACCCAAAGTTAAAAGGAGGAAAGGTTCATTTTAAGTCATAGTGTGTAGTGGTTTCAATCCACAGGAGGCTGGCTCCAAATTGAGGGTGGCATGGCAGAGGGCCATTTCAGAATATAAAGATTGCCTGGCAAAGCAGGCAGGAGGCAAGAGGAGCAAGCAGCAAGTCTGTCTTTCCCTGTTACCTCATCCAGGCTACAAGCCATGTGGGTGATGCTACCCACACCCATAACTATGCTAATTCCAATGAGTGGGTTCATTTCCTATCACACACCCTTAATCCCAGTTCTCATACCCTGGATCCGGCCAGCTCTAAAAAGCTCCACCCACTAGCACATGAGGCTTTGGGAGGACAACTAGATACAAGCCATAACAGGTGCTTCCCAGGTTTTGAAATCGGGTTAATGCTAGCTTCCAAGAATGACTTTGACAGTATTTTCTTTTTCAATTTTATTACAGAGTTTGAAGAGTATTGGAAATAGATCTTCTTTAAAATTCTTGTAGAATTTGGGAGTGAATCTACCAGGACCTGTGTTTTACTTTGTTGGTAGTTTTCAAACTCTTCAAACTTGTTTCTTGATTATGGATTATTAAAAATCTTTACCTTCTTGATTCAGCTTTTGTAGTTCATATGTCTGTAGTCATTGAATTCTCTATTTTATGGGAGTACAGGTTCTCAAAGTAAGTACTAATAATCTTTTGAATTTCAGCAGAATTCATTGTGGTTTTGCCTTTTACATTTCTAACTTCTAATTGCATTGTTTGGGTTCTTTCTTCTTTTCCTTTCCTTTCCTTTTCTTTTCTTTCTTTCCTTTTTTTTTGTAAGATTGGCTAGGGAATGTGTCTATTTCATTTAATGTTTCAATGAGCTGATTCTTCATTTTGTCATTTTTTTGTTTTGTTTCTTTAGTCCCCATTTCATTAATATCTTCTCTGATCTTTATATTTTTCTTCCTTGTACTAGATTTGGATTTGGATTGTTTTGGGTTTTTTTTTTTTAGAATCTTGAGATGCATTGTTAGCTTATTTATTTGGGTTCATTCTTTTTCTGATGAGGGCATTGAGAGATATGAACTTACCTTTTAGGAGTGCTTCTAGTGTGTCCCATAGGTTCTTGTATGCTGCAATGTCATTTGATTCTAAGAACTGTCAAATTTCTTCTATGACTCACTGATTATTCAAGAGTGTATTTTTACTTTGCATAATTTCTGTGGTTTCTTTTGCCATTGATTTCTAGTTTCATTGCACTATGATCTGATAATATGCATGGGATAATTTTGATTCTTTTGTGTTTATTTAAGCATATCTTCTTGGTTAGCATGTGATGTATTTCAGAGAAAGTCTCATGTATTGCTGAAAAGAATGTATTCTGTTGCTGATGGGTGGAAATAATCTATCAAGTCTATTTGTTCAAAGTTTCTTGCAACTCTGATATTTCTTCATTGGATTTTTTTCTCTAGTTGATCTATTGTGACAGTGGGCTATTTAGGTTCTCTATTATAATTGAATAATTATAACCTGTTCCTATTAAATTGTCTCCTTCATCAATATTTACTGTCATCTTTTGCCTTCTCTAATCAGTTTTGGTTTGAAATCCACTTTGTCAGGACCTACTCCAACTTTTTTTCCCCAGGATCCTATTGCATGTAATACTGTCTTCTGTCCTTTGATTTTTAATCTGTGTGTTTCTTTTTTATTAAATGTGTTTTTTGTATACTGAATATCACTGGGTTTTGTTTCTTGACTGACTCTTCCATTCTGTGTCTTTTGACTGGGGAATTAAGACTATTGACATTGAAAGTAATTACTGAAAGGTATTTGATTTATTCCTGTAAATGTACTATTATTCTGTTGTTGATTTACCACTCTCTTCTGCTTCACCCTACTTGATGTACTCATTCTACTAGATTTTTTGGGCATTTCTGGCTTTATTGTCTCTTTCTAGGATATTCCTGAGAATTTTTTTAGAGCACTGGTTTAGTGACCATAAATTTCTTAAAGGAGTTGTTTGTCATGAAGATTCCTTATTTCTCCTCTATCATTTCTGAAAGATACTTTTGTAAGATGTATGAATCTACATAGGGAGTTGTTTTCTTTTAGGGCTTGAAATACTTTACTCCAACCTCTCCTGGCCTTAAGGTTTGTGATGAGAAATCTTCTGTAATTTTAATGGGTTTATCTTTATAAATCACTCATTGATTTTCTCTAACAGCTTGTAAAATTCTGTCCTAGTACTGAATTTCTGGTATTTTGATTATGATGTTATGTGGAGAGATTGTTTTTTGATTGTGACTATTTAGGATTATACATGCCTCATTTATCTTATGTATTTTGTGGTTATTTCTGTAAATAAAATTTTTGTGCCCTTCATACTATATTATGACTTTTCACTTATTCCAGTTATTAACCTCACATTAGTCTTCTTTGCTTCATACAGTAGCTGTTGATTTCATTTTTCATATTCTCTTGTTGTTTTTAAAGTATCTATGAGTAATTGGTCTTTGAAAGCTTTCCTATCTTCTAATTCTGAGTGCTGCTGATTATACTTTCAATATGATTTTTAATCTGAATTTTTTAGAAGTATTTCATGGACTCTAGTTCTTTACTAAACTGGTCATTTATGTTTTGTATTGTTTTGTTTGCCTCGGCTAACTTTCTATTACTGTCTTCTTTAAGATCCCTGATTGTTTTATTTATTACCTCTATTATCTTATTAGTTGTAATTTCGGTGAGACTGCTGAGCACCCCATTTACTTGTTTTTAATTTCCTGTTTTCCTTTCAAATAATTTGGCTATATGGCTTTCACCTTCCTCTCCTTTTGTCTTAGTTACTTTTTTCATTGCTGAGACAAAATACCCAACACCCACATGCTAAGGGAAGAAAGGTTTATTTAGTTCATAGCTTCTAGAGGCTTCAGTCCATACTTGACTGGCTCCAAGGTAGAGTGGCATGGCACATAGGCATCTAAGAGGAGAAAGAGTTCATGGTGGGCATAAGGTAGCAAAGCAAGCGACCTTCAGAAAAGCCTTTCTGTCTCTTATATTGTATTCAGACTACCAGGATTAGTACAGTGCCAAATCGGTGGTCAATCAGACCTCCCAGCTGTGCTAGATGTAGCCAGCAGGGCAAAGGTTTTGGTATTTAATGGCAGCAGACACTTTCAGACCCATGTTTTTGAGTGCAACTCAAGCCAGGCCCAGCTTCTTACTGTGGAGTTGGGGCTGTGTCCTTACCAGCCTGAGCTGAAACTTCTTAGGGGGTCTCTTTATGGACTGCTTTCTGTCTGCATCCATCACCCATGGTGATAGCTTTGCCATTTACTACGGGAGGGTAGCACTGGGAGCCCTGAAGTAAAGTTGTTTTATAGTTGTTTTGAGTTCCAGAAACAGGGTTTCTGAGAGTTCCCTTAGCATTCTTTAGGTTAGCTTCATTTTCCTCTTTAACTTAGTTATATGAACACTTTCACATTTATCCTAGAATTTAAATATGAGGTATAAAGTTAATTCCATTAGATTATAATAATTATGCAATGAAATATTCTATAACAGCAGCAGAGATTACCACATACAATATTGATGCCTTTTACAAAAATAATGTTCAATAAAATAGATAAGTTGCAGAATAATATATTCTATTTACAACTTATAATTCTATGTATACAAGTCTAAAAACACAGAAGGGCAAAAGTATGACATGAATAATAAAGCCATGATTGTCTAGCTATGAGCTCTGTTTCAAGGTAGATCTACTACACACAAGGGGAAACTTTTTTCTAATTTACACAAAGGTTCTGGATGGGCTAAATACAACTTCGTGTAAATGTTAATGTAATTGTAATGCTCTAATTCTTATATTTGGCAAGAAGTTCACACTTGTATTTTATAATTTTGCTACCTCAGACCTATCATTTGCAGTTTGCTTCTCTAATCATTAGTGTTAATTCGTTGCTTGTGTAGCTTTCTATAAACATTTAATGCCTTGTAAACATAGATGAATGCATGTTTATTCTTTTGTAATAATTATATTGTATAATATTGTATACCATTGCATTTAATCCTTTTTTCTGCTTAACTTAGAACTATTCTATCTCCATGAATATAGACATACTTCATTTTAAAAATGACTGGTAAGCACTTCATTGTATGAATGTGTTAAATTTATTTAGCCAGTCCTCTATTAATTATTTCAGTTTTTTGTCATCTTTTGCTTTTATGAACAATACTACAGTAAGAATTTCTTCAGAAGCATTATAGTCCACATGTGTGGATATATGTATAATATAAATTCCTAGGAATGGAACTGCTGGGTCAAACAAAATGCATTTTGACACATAATGCCAGGTTGTTCTTAAAAACCACTATACCAATTTATATCCTCATCAATATAGGGAGTGCTTATTTTCCTCACACAAATATTATACCTTCAGATTGTTATAAACTGATAAGTTAAAAAGAAGCCCATAACTGTAGCATAAATTTATAGTATAATATAAAATTAATAATATGTACTATTAATATTATACTATTTCATAATAATAAATATCATAGAACTTGTTTTATAATTATTGGGGAGGCTGGTGATATAGCTTCATGGTAGAGCATCTGCCTAGCACATATGAGCCCCTGGGTTCAATTCCCAGCACTGGGAGAAAGAATCATCATGGATTCTCAGGAGAAACACTTGTTTGGGAAGAAGGGGCAGGGAAATTCTCAGGGGAAGGAGTTAAGCAGACCCTAGGAGAACAGATAGACTGCGACTGTTGAGATGGAGGGAAGGGGTCAAGCCAAATGTGGCACGAGGTAGGGCACAAAGGCTAGAACATTGCTTTATAAGTCATCTGGTTTGTCCAAAGCACAGCAAGTACATCCTAAGTAATGAGGCAAATACACCAAATAGGAATCAAAGAATCACTTAAACTAAGACTCTGAGTTCTGCCCATTACAACTATGGTGGGCCATTAAAATATGCCAGTGCCAAACTTCTCAAGCCAATTAAATCAGAATCTCCATTAGGAGTTTTCTTCTTGGGGGATATTTTGTTGCCAGGATTGACAGTCAATGCACTAAAAACGAATGAAAGAGTGACGCTCAAAAGTGAGTTTACAGAATATTTCATCTTAGATTTCATGCAATTTACCTTTAAACAGTTTTAAATTGTTGGGGAAAAAACATAATGACTTAATTCAAAATTGAAAAATCAACAAATGTTCTGAGTCTCAAAATAATTATCTTTTCCTTTTAGGGAATAAGATCATTCACCAGTGGTTTGTAATTTATAGTAAAAACTGCTCACATAACAAGAGATCTGAGACAGAGGCAGCCTGATTTCTCCACAACTCCCCTACAGTGAGACAGTGCTCAGGACTCATGAATTTGCCTTGACACTAGGTGGAGCCATCGATTGAGATTAAGTGCTTCAAAGGTGAGGAGACTTGGAAACCAAACACTATCACCTCTCATTTGTTTTATTTTTAATCGTGTGTGTGTGTGTGTGTGTGTACAAAGTTATCTACTTTTCATATAAGCTACATATTTCTGGAGTTTGAATGTACAAAATAAAAAGGCTATACAGTTTGTACAGTGGACAGTCTCTGCTTACTATATCCACTCTGCTATGGCCCCAAGAGACTCATCATCATGATTCTTATCTCAAGTAGTGTGGACTGAGTGGGTTGCATTAGGAAGAAGCTGGTAACTCTAAGAACTATTAGCCCCAAAGATCTCTAGAGAGGGATAGAGCCTTAAAGGGCCAAGAGTGACGGAGACCTACAAAGAACTGGGGAGACCCAAAAGACCTGTGAAGTCTAGCAGAGACCAGTGGAGGAGCCTCAGAGAGGCAGTGGAAACTGCTGGAAAAGTTCTTAAAGGTTTCCAAGGGGTCTGTGAACCCTGGTTGCTGAGAAGCTGATGGAGCAGCTGGCAGCTGCTAAGAGGTTATAACACTAATTGCTAAGGGCCACTGACACTCAGGGTCCAAAACACACCAGGGAGACGCACTTTGAGTATAAGTGATTTCTAACTGAATTGGGCAAAAGAACCCCCAGCCAATGGGTGATAAATGCTATATCATAAACACAATACATTAAGATACAGTTTCCTTATATATAAAATGTAAGGGTGAAGTTGAATTCCCATTTAAACCCTACTATCCCAAGGTTTCATATTGCCTTATACAAAGAACAGAAAGGTTAATACAGTGACTAGAAGGTTTTCTTTGTTTGCTTCAATAGTGTTGATTCATCTCCTAGCAAAGGAAATGAAAGTCCATAAGGGTTTATCTCAGTCACCAAGTAGGGTAGTTTTTATAATTCATGATCATTTCCTTAAACCTATGTAAACTTGCAGTTAGCAGTAAAGCTGAGGTAAGAAATTTCTGTGTTGAGAACACATGACCTGTCTTTGAGGCAGACCATGTGAAATTAAAACTCAAAAGTTTTTCACTTGGTGCCAGCTGCAGGGAAGGAAAGGGAAAGGAAAAGCTGTAACATAAGAGACTTCACAGTAAATGAACAGGAAAACTTCCCCTCCACTCTTGAGTAACAGGAGTAAAATTTTAGTTCTAAAGAGACACATTCATATGAGAGAGTGAATAAGATTTTGTGGGCAAACAGCCAGCCTTTCTCATGGACCTTGAGAAAAGGAGTTGTTAGAGAATACACTTTATTGAATGTAACATTCAATTATTTGAGTGGATATACTGAGGGATCAGGGTTAACAGAAGGAATCAATATAATTTTTCAACTAGGAAAATAGATTACTAGGTGGAGCAAGCAAGTATGCTAGAAGTATGACTTTTTCATTGTTGGCATATATTTGCAATGCATAATAATTATATTCATCTTAGGAGATATATATATATATATTATACACACATATGTGTATATATGGATATATACATATATGCATATTTATTTGATAATTTTTACTCTTCTTCTACTTCTTTCCCTCTTGCTCAGATCTTTTTCCCATCTCCAAAGCCTACCTCCCTGTTTCCTATCATCTCTCTTATTTTGTTCTTTAAATGACTTATACCTTGAGTTTCTCATGTGAAAGAAACCATCTAATATTTCACCTTCCGTATCTGATTTATTTCACTGAGCATTATGATTTCAAGATCCACACATTTTCCTACAAATGACTCAGATTTAGCCTTCTTTATAGCTGAGCAGTACTCTGCTGGATATATATACACATTTTCTTTGCCTATTCACCTGTTTGTGGATGTTTAGGCTGCTTCTATAATGTAGCTATTATGAATTGTGCTGTTATAAATATAGATATGCATTTATCATTGTAATATGATGTCTTTAACTCTTTCAGGATGAAATCAAGAAAAGATATAGTTAGGTCAAAAGGAATGTCTATTTTTAGTTTTTTGGGGAATTTTCATTCTGATTTCCATGGTGGTTGTGCTAGTTTACATTCCCATCCTCACTGTAGCAGTGTTCCCATTCTCTTACAACCTCACCAACTTTTTTTTTTTTTTTGGACTCTGGATACAGACTTCCAGGCTTCTATGATGACTTTGCTACCTACTGGCTCAGTGACTTTGGGTAAATTACTCTCTGTGTCTGGTATATAAAATGGGGACAATAGTGGAATCTATTTTATAGAAGGATTATATTATAAAGATTAAATTAAGCAAAATACTAGTTCCTGACACAAGGAGAGAAATAAAAATTGTTTCCTTGTTGCTGCTGTTATTTTTACATGCCACACCACACCTACTGACTTGAATATTTCTTGTGCTTAAATTAAACTTCACAACTCAGCTTCACAGCAAGTTCCATGCTATATAATAAGAAATTCAGTAATCTAATATGTGGTCACTTCAGATTTCTTCTGAGAGGCAGGTAAAGAAGCCAAGAATGAGGAGCTATATTAGAAGAAAAATTATGACACTGAGAAGAAATGTCCTATAACTAGAACTAGAAATGATACATTTTACAGCCAACCGTTTTCAAAAAAGATGAATTTTAATTTGTTACATAATATTCTGGAATTTCTCTAACTTTCCTAAATGGATTGTGTGTGTGAGTACATGATTGTGTGTGTATATATGGGTGTGTGAGTGTGTGCCCACTAGTATCTGAAAAGGTATTTTTAGTTTTTCCTAGAAATGTAGAAACAGTAAATGTACAACTTTTCCAATCTCTTTGAAAAAATAAGTCATAGGACACATCTTAAAAATTGATCTTTTGTTGGAATTATTAGTATTCACATATTTTCTCAAGTTTTAAAAATTTGACACACAAGATTTTTGGATTACTTTTATCATCGTACTGATGGGGGATGGTCAGAAGTGCTGGGTCACTGGAGGCATGACTTGTTTTCTTGTCCCTGGTTCTTCCTTTCTCTTTCTGCTTCCTGATCACTAAGAAGACTTAAGCAATTTTTTTCTCCCCAGCCTTCCACCATGCCATTTCTTCCTGGGGGGGGGTGCTGTCCAACCATGGACTGAACACATGAAACTGTGAGCCAAGTAAACCTTTCCTCTGAGCTGCAGGCGTTGGATTTTTTTTTTTTGTCCCAGTTACAGGAAATGGACTAAAACAGAGTGTAAGAGAACAGCTTGTATTTGACTGACTTAGCAAATACAGATATAGCTTCTCATTTGTTGATTTTTCTCTATAGCTTGAAAAGCTATAGTAAGATACTGATGAGTTTTTTGGCATGTTGGTAGCGTTTGCAGGTATCCTTCTAATATGAATTATTTTATGCTCTCTATAGTTTTCTAAAATTAACCAGCATTTTTTCAGTACTGGGAAATAAACCCAGGGTCATTGCCCTGAGCTCTAGCCCCAGTCCTTTTTTATTTTGAGACAGAATCCTGCTAAGTCATTGAATTATCCATGCTGGGCTTGAATTTGCAATTGTCCTGCGTCAGCCAATTAAGGGCATGTTCCATCCTGTCCAGCTATGAGCAAGCATTTTTAAGAATCAGAAGCTTTTTTAAAAAATTAAATTTGCTATTTGTCTTTTTAAAAAACTGACCTACCTTGATAATTGATTATAAGTGACCCAGGGAATAAGTATAGTATTTTTTATTGCCTTAAAAAGAGGAAACTGTGCTCAGCACATAGCTCAGTGGCACAGCACCGCAAACGCGAGGCCCTGAGTTTGATTTCTGGTACGCCCTTTCCCAAAATAGAGGAAACTGCAATTGTCTAGTTCTGGATTTCAACAGATAGGTTCTTGGGAGGTCATCAATGTTTCTGAGTGACTCACTCAGAAAGATTTTACAGCACTTCTCTTCAATGATGATTTTATAACACCCTGATCACAACTATAGCCTTAGAAATATAGACTAGAAAGTCCCTAAGATGAAAAAGATCAAAGAGGTGTTACAAAGTCCAAAGTGGTGCTGTTACAAAGCTTCCTGCCCACTGCACTGGCTTTGAAGATATGGAGACCTAGGATTAAATTTTGGATTAAATAGCATGGGAAATATGGAAATTTTGATATTTTACCCTTTCTTTTCTTGGCGTGTTTAATTTGGGTTTTGCTTTGAATAACACTTTATCCTGAAGTCACATGGTCACATACAGTTTCAAAATTCTCAGTTCCTCATACTACAGAATGATTGTTGTATGTTCAGAAACCAACCCAAAGGAGAAGGAGATAATATAAAAAG
This sequence comes from Hydrochoerus hydrochaeris, assembly GCA_004027455.1. Classification (NCBI taxonomy): domain Eukaryota; kingdom Metazoa; phylum Chordata; class Mammalia; order Rodentia; family Hydrochaeridae; genus Hydrochoerus; species Hydrochoerus hydrochaeris. Next base: position 198,364 of record PVLA01001276.1, on the reverse strand, counting down.
GCAAAGCCCAAGCTGGGGTTTTGCAAGATGACCATTTGTTTCTTAGAGTAATCTCATGGTCCCAAAGTAAAATTCTGGATATTTTTGGTTGAAAAGTATTACCCCTTTGCACTTCCTTATTTTATAAACGTCATCAATAGCTGTAAACTCCCTGGATATCCAGTAACTCCTGCTTTCCACAGAGCATCACATAGTCACAGGTAGTAAGAGATGGCTCAGTCATGGTCCCAGCTCCTGGGAGCTTACCGTCTTGTCTTGTCTTGTCTTGTCTTGTCTTGTCTTGTCTTGTCTTGTCTTGTCTTGTCTTGTCTTGTCTTGTCTTGTCTTTTCTCTTTCTTTCTTTTTTTGAGACACAGTGTTGCCAAGTAGTTCAGTCTTGAATTCACTATGTAGTCCAAGGTGGCCTTGATTAAACCTGTGGAAATCCTCCTGCCTTAGCCTCCTTAGCACTGAAATCACAGGCATGTGCCACCCCATCCAACAAGTAAGTTACAGTCTTATCAAAGATACATTCAACTGGATGCAGCCAAGGAACTCTTGCAAAGCAGATCAAATAAGCCACTTTAAAAATTGTGTTAAGCACTTATCCATCTGGGTTGTGCCCTCCTCCATGGATCTCAGCAGTGTGTGTGGGGGTCACTTATAATCTTATACATTCTTTGTATTATTAAAAAATTCAAACTAAGAGAAAAGCTTTATTACAACACTCCTGACACCAAATTGTGCCTCCTCCTGATATCAACAACTAATTCTCCAACTCTCTGGATTCTAGCTGGATGACCTACTGACATTACAGGGATTTGCATCACACCACACAAGCTAAGGAGTCAATCCCGCAGGACTCTTCACGTCAGATACCAATCCCAAGCCCAGCCTCCAGTATCTCAGGTCAAATTCAGACTACAACTCAGAGGTTCCATGCCCTCATAGATTGCTATAATGGCTCACAGAACTCGGGGAAATTGTTTATACATTTAATGATTTATCATAAATCATGTGATAAAGGATACAGATGAACAACGTACAGACACACAGAGCAAGGAGTGGAATAATTTCAAGCACAGGAGGTTTTGCCCCTGTGTTACTGGGTGCACCACTCTCTTGACTCATGGATGAGTTTGACATCCCAGAGAATTTCCAAACCTAAAGCTCAGGGAGTTTTCTGAAGACTTCCTCATTTAGGCATGATCAGTTATTGTCTCTATCTCTAGCCCCTTTCCCTTCCTCAGAGGCCAGAGCATGGGGCTAGAGTTTCCAAGTTTCTAATCATGGCTTGGCTTTTCTGGTGAGCAGCTCCCCTCCTGAAGCAGTCAAGGTGGCCACTGAGAGTCACCTCATTAGAACATAAGATGCTCTGTTCTCTCCATCATTATGCAAATTACAAGGGCTTTAGGAACTCTGTTAGGAACCTGGGGCAGAAACCAAATATACATTATTAAGTTATACAGCCCCTATATGTAACTAAAACATCGATTTTCATTTTTAATGAAAAAAAACCATGGTTTTTATCATGACTGCCTCTTCTTTTTCTCGGGATATTTTCACTGTAGAATTACTGCTTTTAGGAGACTGACTTTTATGACCGAAATAGCATTTTCAGAGTCTCCTCCTTTTTTACATCTAAAGTGTGGGTACAGAGACAGGCAAACTAGGGAAGAAACATGAAAATATTGAACTTTTACCTTAGTGTGATCAGAAGCGATTTTAATCTTCGAGAGCATAGAAAACAACAGAGTTATTAAGCAATCATTAGAAAGGAATATAATTTAGACCTTCTTATTTTCTTTAGAAAGTCTTCAGTAATGAAAGCCTTCCTTAATTAGGCCTGTGCTTGCTTGAAAAATTAAAAGAAGACAAAAGATAAGGAGTAATAAATAATTCATCATTACTGTTAGCTGGAGACCACACTGAGCGTGAAGTACTTAATGTCACAAGGAAGCTGAGGTCAAGCTGGTGTAAATGAAAACAAATAGAATGAGTGCTTATCCAAGTGTGACCAGTGTACTTGTGCCAGTCCACAACCTACTGGTGTACAGAGGTGTAAGGACAAAAATTTCAGAATGTTTATAAACCTATAGAAAAATATAACACAGTAACAGGATGACTGACTGAAGATTAAAATTATAAGATTCTATTTGTTATGTCTTTGCTGCTGAATTATTTTTACTGTAATTTATGAAGGTATTGGTCTGTCAAGGACTGAAGACTGGAAAAACCAAACAACAGTTCTCAACCACAGTGCATTTGAGACCATAGGTCTTTGCCAATATTAGTGGCTATTTTAAGGCTGGTGTTGTTATACAACACTAGAGCTGAACCATCGCTATGAGTGACCTTAGTTCTTATCATGACCTGTGCTTCACAAAAGGGCTGTGAATTCTCCACCTGTCAACCACAGATGTGCCTTTACATGTAAACATAATTTAATGGGCAGGGGATATTTTGTAAGTTTAAATTGTTGGGCCCAGTTATGTGATATGACTTGTGTTTGTAACCTCAGATTTTTATTAATCACCTATGCAACTGTTTCATTCCCAGGACAGATAGATATTGCCTTGTACCTGTCATGAAAGAAGATTTATTTTGTTTTGACATGATCTGGCTGAAAATGCCTCGTTTCATTTGTCAGTTTTCTATAGTAGAGAGGAAGCTTTTGAATCCAGGCTTCTTCAGTTACAGCTTGAGGTCAGTGTCCACTGATAGGCAACCACTTTCTTTGCTTAGAAACAATATTCGTTTCTCCCAAAATGTTTTTCTTATTTGTTATAATTTGCTTAGATGAGTCTGAAATTACATTTTCCTTATGGGATGATGTAAAGAACTGTGGAGTTAGATAAACCTAAGTTTGGACTTCAGGGTTGTTACCTACTTACTGCTTGGGTTTCTTTGGACATAGGTTCCCCACCTTCCACCTTACATTAGTAAAGCAGGGATGATTCCACCTGTCTTGTCAAATTGTTGAAAGGAGTTACATGTAATATTTCATGCAGAACACCCCACATACTATACACTGTGTGTTCGGGAGAAGAATGAATGGCAAAGAAGGGAGACAAAGAGGAATAAAAGGGCATCACCTTGAATTGGCCATTTGCAGTCCTTTCAAAGCAGCTGCTTTTGGACACTGTAACAAGCATGTGATGCATTTGTACTTTTATATCCAATGACCTAGTGTCATAAGAGTCCATTCAGCCTCTCTGTTAGGATCATTCAAGCCATTCACCCACAAAGACCATGTATAATAGGGCTGTCCAGAGTTCTCCAGCCTTCAAGGGACCACCCTTCTAATTAATATCCTAGGAGCTCTGAGCCTCATGTCTTTATATAACTCTAATAAAGTCATCCTTCAACTTTTTCTTCCTCGTGATTTTTGGGAATTCCCAAGGAATACTTAACAACAACCTACAGGGAGCCCCATTGGTAGTCCATCTTGTAATTTCCCCAAACAGGGAACAGACAGCAATGTTTAACCCAATTCTACTGGAGGAGATTTAGGAATAATGGACAGAAACAGCAACTGAGAAAAGAAAAATATCAAACTGGATCCTCCAAAATGTGCTTTACATGAGGGAAAACTCCCTTTTGACCCTTATCCTTCTACAATCAATCTTCATACAGACAAGAAGAATCTACTGACAATGACTTCCTTTCTCTGACCCTCTAGAATTAGTCTCTGGGCTGCAATTCTACTAACAGTAAAGAAAACCTTTTACGTAATCAGTCCATTTTATGTTCAATGCTTTGTCTGATAAATGCAACTGGTGATCAATAAATATTTGTTGAACAAATGAATTGTCTTATCCCTCCCATTCCAGATAAGGAACATGGGGCTTTACATATATGTGATTTTTATTTTATTTTTATTTTTAACTTTTATTAGTACATGTTTGCAGTACAGAATGATTACAATCATCATGAGGAATTGATACACGTACATAACACATCTTCTGCCTTTTTATATTCTTCCCTTCTTTTTTCCCCTCTATCTCTTGGTTCTCTTTCCACTTGTAAAAATACGCCTATATGATTTTTTGAAACAAAAGTTTACTTACACTTTCTCCTCAATCTCAAATGCGTACTTTAAATTTCCCTCTGTTGTACACTCGAAAATCTGCTAAAAGGTTAAAAAATCTCCTTTCAAGATAAATAAGCTAAATAAACTGGCAACTGGGAAATGACAACTTTATTCTGCCTTGCATGCAGTCTAACAATTAAAATTTCATAAATATTTGGACTCAGTTTAAACTGGTATATCTCATTGTATAGAGCACTTATTGTTAAAATAATATTTTTGGAAACCCTGTGATTTTCATGTTTGCATAAAGGCTGGCTGAGAAGACTCTACTATCTTACAATATAATTTTGGGGGGTTTTTCTTTGTTTTGTTTTGTTTTATTTCAGAGACAGGGTCGTGCTTTGTAGTTCAGGATCATCTCAAACTCTTTATCCCTCTGTATCATACTCCTGAGTTTACTACCATGCCTAGCTTCACAAGAAGCTTTTTTTTAAAAAAACTATTATTCTAGTAGCTAATCATTACATTAAAATCTAGTTATATGACTACATACTGTGATAGTTTTAATACTTTCAGTAATGTTGTCAGATAAGATTTGTTATTTTATATATGAGGAAACTAGTTCTCAGAATGGGTAACCTATGATCATGTTGCTGGTTAGTGGCACAACTGATTCAACTCAAGCCTGTACCTAGAAGTCTCAAGGAAGATGGGAAACAGTTATATGATAGTCAACTAAGAAGCTTTGTAAGATTGCTTCCTACCTTCAACTTCCATAACATTCTGATAAGTACCTCTAATGGCTGTAAATCTCTGCAGATGTCAGCTGATGTGACTGATGGGAAAATAAGGAATTATTCTGCCGTGTTTTGGGATAGTAGACTGAATAACAAACATTTTCACATGCTACTTCTCCCATCTGCCTTCCTTGTGAAGGGTCCAAAATAAAGTTTTGAGAAATTCTAGTCTTTCACTATTACCAATATTGCCCAAGATGACTTCTACTTAATTCTGTAAATGATTTTTATAGGAAACACAGATCCTTGTAGCAAAAATCCATGTTATTTGGGAAGGGTTCTGCAGGATTACTTTCCCTCTGTTACTCTGGCACCCCAAAGACGAAACCAGCCTTAGTGACTAAAGGAGCTGGCACCTCACCAGGGTAAGGGCCCTATCATGAGCTGCCCTAATCATGCCCATGCTTCAGCTGCTACACCCAGGTCAGTCATTCTGTGACAGTTCTCTTTTTTAAATGAAGGCTATCACATACGTAAAAAATCAGAGAGGGCCTTGTGTGACATTAAGTCAAATTTCTGAGATGATTCTCAGAAATAAAGGGTTATTGAGCCATTAAAGATGTTGGCCAAATGTGAAAGCATCACTTCTGGGACCAGTTCCCTAAGCTCCTACCAGCAAGTCTAGATAAAATTGGAAAAATGTCCACTGGGCCTAAGGAGTTAGGATGTTTTGTGATGAAAATTTAGAAAGAAAGATATTGGCAATAGAGAAGAGGGGCAGGACAGGGAAAAGAGGGCAAAGTCTGGGGCAGGGGCTTAGTCCAGAAAGAGTTCCTTCATGGCTCATTTGAAATTGTTTGATCATTTTTTTCATGCCTGAATCTTGTAATCTGAAAAACTACTTTCAAGACAATATGCAATATATTAACTAGTGTCAATTTGTTTCTTTTTTTAAAATTCTGTATCATTGTTATCATTTTTTTGTTTTTAAAATAAAATTTAAAAACCTAAAAAAAAAGAATATCCAAAACTTATTAAAAAAAAAAAAACACAAAGGTTGAGGATTTAGTTCAGCAGCATAAACACTGGACTGACAAGCACAAGGTCATGAGTTCAATCTCCGATACCAACAAACAAACAAAAAAAGAAACGTATACACACACAAAAAAATCTGGCCTTAATGGCTAACCTCAGTTTACATGAAAGGACAGTGCAGCAGTTCTGTGTTAATTTAGTTTACATCTGTGAGTTAAAATGAATTTCTCTCTTTCCTCTCTCTATTCTATAACCTGTAACTTAGTTTAGGTAATCTCACAATTTTTCTTTTCTTAATAATGGGCATACCCTTGAGAACTGGATGATGTTTTAGTATGTCTGTATCCTTTGTGACTGGTACAGTGCTCAGTGCTACATGAATGGTAAAAATAAAGAAAAGGATAACACGTTGGTTTTCCTAGGATTGTAACTTTCCAGGGTAGCACTGGATTCTGCCATCCTAGAACTGGCCTTTTCCCCCCAAACCTGGAACACTGCCTTGGAACTTCCTAAAGAACTTCTTAAAGTCTTAAAGACTTAGTGCTTAAGAGAAATTATCTCCAAAGGCGAATGATAAGGCAAAATAATGGAGAAAGAAATGGAGGAAGTGAGTGTATGGGGGAAGGGCAGGGACTTTCCAGAACATTTCCTAACACACGCAGATACAGCTATTTGCTTTGCTTACAGTTACTGGTCCCACTGGAGGCAATTCTTTGAACCAGTACTACCTCTACTTACTGACTGAAAGTCCAGAATTTCATTTTCAGTCCTTCCCTTGTCCTGATGATATCAGATAAAAGGCAGATATTCTCCTTGCATTACAAGTTTCTCATCAACCTCATTCTTTCCTTACACACAAAGAGGGTTGAAGACAGGATGTTTAGAAGAAAATATAAGAAATAATTCTATTCATACAAGAATATGGCAACTTAATAGTGTAAACTATGTTCCCACATGTAAACTATGTGGGATAAGATTTCAAAACCTGGCTCATTTTGTATTTCACAGACTAGATTTGAAGGATTTGTGTAAATGGGTTGAGAAAAGTTTATTTGAGGAGAAAATCTTGGAAGTCAAGTTGAAGATCAAAGATTTCTATATCTGTTGTTTCTGTGAAACAGATGAAGCTATACTCAGGACCAAGTATTTCATAGGAAGGGCGAGCTGGAAGTGAGTTTACAAGTCACTTAATCTCAGGAAACTGCGGCTCAGAGAAGAGAAGTGACTGGTTTGAAGAATCATACCGTCTTCAAGCGCGAAGACTAGACATTCACCAGCTAAGGGAGACATTCACCAGCTAAGGGAGAATTACCTTCTAGAGTATCCCAGAAAAATCTCAGTTCCAGGTTGTGTGACTATTTTCAGGAATAACAAAATTAACCTTTGATAAACCCAATAGTTAGTGGGTTCTTTCCAGTTTGGGGCCAAATTCTGTATGCTTTCCCTTGATAATTCTTCTGTAGGAGAAATACTTAGTTTTTCAGATATTTTTAGTCAAGAGGAAGGGGCTTCTATCCCCATTACCTTCTTGGGTACCCCTCCTTCCTGATCTACTCCCATTCATTAATGTTTCAATTAACAAGCAGAGCCCAGAAGAGAACAAAATACTCAAAGGGCAGATTGGTTTAGACACAGTACCATAGACACAATATGACTATTTGTTCCCAGTTCTGATCAGTACTGTATTAGCAATGCTGTTTTGAAGTTTTCTGCAGCTTTTTTAGTAATAGATTTAAATTCAACTTGCTTTTATAGTTATAGGAAATTTATAAATCATAAGTATGTTACTGTTCATATTATTTCATATTAAGCACTAATAATTTGTCTATATTAACTGCTAAGAAACCAAGCTTCTTCCATCTTAGGTTTATAAATCAAAAGTAGGGCTTCACATTTCATCTCTTTAGTTTTGGCCTAGTAACTAAAATTTTAAGGGAGAAACTCTTCTTTCCACCTGATTATCCATCTTGCTTCACTAATCTTCAGAAGTTATGAGCTCATTTTTTTATGTCTTCATCTAAATCATCCATAAGAAAGCGGTAAACAGAAAACAGTTTTAATAGTTGCTTTGTCAGCCTTACCTCATTTCTCAACCATTTTATGCACAAGCATATAAATGCAACACTTTGATATGCCCTTTGATATGCACTTGGGTAAAAGTCAAGATATACTGTCTCTATGGCATCTCTCTAACTTTATATAATCCTTTTTGCATATTTTTCTACTTTTTAAAAAATCCCTCAAGGTGTAGCACATCTAATATGCTACCAAAATAGTAACCTAGAAAGCAATGGGGCAAATTGAGAAAGTTACTTAACTTCACTAAAACTGACTTTATCAACTGTATAATGGGAACATTGACTCTGTTCCCTTTACCAGGTGGTAGAGGGGCACAATTAGTATAATAGGACATTTGAAAATGCTTTTCAAACTTTAACATGTTACAAAAATCTAAATTTCATTATCATGATTTGTTATTAATGTAGAAATTAGCTTAGGTGTGGTTTGCTTCCTTCTTATTCCAGCTTATAATGCTTAGTAGTGTAGTAATTCCTGATTCAACATTTTCACTGGGTTTCTAATCTGCTCTCACCCCTCTGTCAGACCTGTCTCCTCTGATGCCTGGCACAGATGCACAGTCAGATTCTGATTCACTTGTTTCTTTCTATTGTGATTCATGATTTCTGATCTGGCCACATGTCAGAACTTGTTGCAAAGAGGCTCAATTGCTATATGACAATTCTACCTCTGAAGAAACCCTTCAAGAGCCTTCAAGGGTATCTAGGGCACAAAGTTTTCTAGAGGATTGACTGACTGACTGACTGACTGAATGAATGAATGAATGAATGAATAAATGATAAACGAAGGCCACCTTCATTTCCTCTTCTGTATCTTTGCCTGTTTTTTCCTATGGTGGACAGACAGAAATGTAGACAGACAAAGATATAAGCTGATCAAGCAAAATACCATATGTGAAAGTAAGTTCAAAACATGTCTTCTTTACCATTTGCCCTCATTCAGGGCTGACTTTCAGCAGGCAATCACTGGCATGGCTGCATCATTGCAGGAGATAGAAGTAGATGGAAAATGTGTATAGCCCCAAGCACCTTTAGTACCTGCACTGCACTGGCCATTCCCTGGGACTTGCTGCTTCTCCAGGGGACCTGCAGATTCCTTACAACCTACTGGCCAAAGGAGTAGCTCTTACCTTGGTAAGCTTCCAGAATGCTTCTCCAGTGTCTAGGCCAATGCCCATTACTTATCAGCTCCTTACCCATCACTCAAGATGTGCCAAGCTCAGCACATTTTTCATTCCCTCCCTGATTTCCTGTGAAACCTCACACTTTCCACTGGGTCTTACTGTTTATTTCCATTCAGCAGACACTTAATTGTATGTGGTTTTTTCCACGTGTGATATATTTCTCCAGTTTGCTTTAGATTCCTTAAGGTGGAGCATATCCAATACACAGCTGACTAGAGATTCAAATCCCAAGACAGACTTAGACTGATGTTGAGGACTAGATGTACTCCACACAGCCCTCAAAGAGCAGTGCTTCAAAGGCAGTCCGATGGCTTTCTGTATTTCAGTGATGCACAGTCAGAAAGCGGAGTCTTTGATTGATCTGGGTTTGAACTTTTTGTTTTTCAGGAGAGGCAGCTGGAGCCCGTCAGACTGGCATTTTTTGTTTAGAGCTTTCAAATGTCATATTACACCATCTAGCACTTATGCTTAGAAGCTGTTCTCTCCTCTTCATTCTGAGAACAGTAAGAAAATTTGTGTGCTTTGGAAAGACCCTTCTTCCTACTCAAGCATGTTCTGCCTTCAAGATGGTAGTTCCTGAGCACAACTCTCGCAAGCGCTAATTGGGAAAGACACATGCAGCTGTCCTGTCACATGTGCCTCATGAGCCACCCACAGACCAGTCATGCATTGCGTACACAGACCTCTGTGACCTTTGATAAGGCAAGCAGTGTGCTGGCAACCCCAGGGCCGGCTCACACTTTCACCAAGTGAGCTTTTGTTTTAGTTTCTTTTTAGATTCTTGTAAAAAACACAGGTGAAAGCTCGCACCTGACACAATGGAAAAAAAAAGTCGTATGTACAAAATTTTTTCAAAAACCCCATTATATCTGGCATGTGTGTGACTTTTTGATTTTTCAATGGGCAGACACTGAAATTCTAAAATTCAATATATTTCTTAAAAAATCCTTTAATGTTTATTATGTTCAGACTGAAGATGTTAATGTAAGGAAATGAAAACTGCTCATAATCTCGTGAAGCAACAGTAAGTCACTGCTATTGCCACTCTGTTTATACTTGAGAAAGCAAAGGAGAGAAAAGTAGGAAAAAGGAAGGAATGATGAGTTTTTTTTACTTTCTTCCAAAGTTTTATGAAAGGACTCTGTGGAGGAATTATCTCTACGTTTTAAAAAGAAATGACATACGCTTATTTTCCTAATGCAGGGACACAGTTGTGGGAGGAGCACCACAGCATGTCGGTGGTCAGTGAGCTGCACAGAGCTCTAGTTTCCATCTTACAGAGGAAATATATTTAAATTTTCAAATTTTTATCATAAAATACTTTATAAAAGTACTACAAATCTTGGAATTTCTTTACGGGAAAATTGCATACAACTCCACTGTATGAACAAAATTCTCTTGACATTTTAGTATAATTTCCCAAGATTCTTGTTAACTTGTTATTTAGTTATTTGGATTTACCATTGTAGTTGAAAGGGTGATAAAGCAATAATCATTATAAGGCATTCATATTATTGCTCCACTGGTTTACTACCCTTTTATATTTTCTCTCATTCTCTCCCTTTCTGTCCTTTGCTTATTATCTTCTGGGGTCTGGGTCTTTCACAGTATGTTAGAGAGGGAAAAACTGCTTTGCTATTAGTTATCTTATATTTGAATACTGGTTCTATTAATGGCAGAATCTTGGGCAACTTTCTTCTCAGTGCAGTGTCAATTTTATCACCTGTATGATGAGAATCATTTTATATCCAATAGGGTTCTGCAGAGAGGGACATAGATAAGATATGTAAATTTCATGCTGATAGTGTTCAGTACGATATAGAGAAGCTATTTTTACTTAAAAATGATATAACAATTATGTAATATTTCTATGTCATTTTCATAACTGACATTTTTGTGGCTAGAGAGTTGTCTATAATGCAGTCACAACACTATGACTAATTCACTTCCATTTTGTTTGAGAGGTTATTTCCAGTTTAGGGTCATACAGATAAGACCGTAATTAACATTTTGAGGGTTTTTGTTTGTTTGTTTTTGTTTTACATAGTAGTCCTTTCTCTTCAGTCTAGTGATTTTATTTAGAAAAGAAACTTGAAAAAGTATTTCTGGGTATAGTCATGAATCTTGGTATGATTCTTAGTAAATATTCAAGCATAGTTTTTGAGTTCACCTTTTTCAAATTCAGGAGAAATCTGAGTAAGAGTTCTGTACCTTGCTTTTATCATTCAATAGTAAAAGTTATGGCAGCTCACAGCACAACTTCTGTATTTATAATTTTTCTCTACTTTCAATTATTTCCTAAGAGCAAATTTACAAAGGAGTACCATTACTTGAACAGATGGTATAACAACTTGTGTAGTCTCCGCTTTACAGATTATGGTCTTCCAAAAAAGTTGTAGCTACTTCTATGATTGCAAACAACTTATGAGTCTATAGACCTGCAAACATATTCTGGAAGATTATGTGTTAAAATTTAAAAAGCTTTTTCCAATGTAATGGTTAGAAAAGACTATTTAAGTTTAGTCTTGAATTAAATTTTAAGTTACTTTTAAGTCAGGCTTTCATTTTTTGAATTTTAAATCAAGGAGAACTGAGGATATTGGAAAGTTTGCCTGATGTGACCAGTGGACTGATTATATTCCTCTTCAATCTCTATAATTCAACAGGATAGGCATTAGTTGCTTCCTCTTTATTTCTTGCAGCTGTTTTAACATGGAATTCTATTTTTATAGGACAAGCAGAATCAAGAAGTAAACACACCACTCTCTTTTAGTTTACTTCTCCTATGAAGATCTGCTGGAAATTCACCAATACAGACAGGATGTGTGGGGCTGCTGAGGCTCACCATATCATTTTGTAGAATAATAGATTCTTGTTATCATCACAAAGTGGTGTTTCTAAGGTCAGGAAAAGTGATTGGCAGTTCTCAATAAGATACATGCACAAAGAATGCAGATCATCAGAAAGATCATACATTATAACCAAACTGGCTTCATTCCAGAGATGCAACGATTGCACAAAACACATAAATCAATAAATGACATGTACCATATGAATAGAATCAAGGATAAAAACCACATAATCATTTCAATAGATGTATAAAAACTCCTTAAACAAAATTCAATTCTATTTCATGATAAAAAAAAAGAAACCCTGATGAAAATAGGTATAGAAAGACCTTGCCTCAGTTGATAAAAGCCATAAATGACAAACTTACAGCCTAGATCATACTGAGCAGGGAGTAACTAAAAGAATTCCTTCTAAAATCAGTAATGAGATAAGGGTGCCCTCTTTCACCACTACTGTTTAATATAATATTCAAAACTATAGCTAGAGCAATCTAGCAAGTTACAGAAAGAAAGGGATATAAATAGAAAAGGAAGTTGTCAAATTGGTACTGTTTTTGTACACCAATAATGACCTCACTGAAAAAGAAATCAGGAAAACAATTCCATGTATGAATGTGTCAAAAAAATCAAACATCTAGGAATCAGCCTAAGCAAGGATGTGAAAAACCTCTAAAATGAAAACTATAGAACTCTAACGAAAAAGATTGAAGAAGATGATAGAAAATGGAAAGATATCTCCTGTTCTTAAAAAGACAAATTAATATCATTAAAATGACCATATTATTAAAAGTGATATGTAGATTTAATGTAATTCCTAATTTAATGACAAGAGCTTTCTTCATAGAACTAGAAAAACAGTCCTAAAATTTACATGGAAATCCAAGAGATCTAGGATAGCAAAAAACAATCCTATGAAACAAGAGCAAAGTGGGAAGTATTACAATTCTGGATTTCAAATTACATTACAGAGCTATAGTAACATAAACAGCATGGTAATGGCACAAAATAGACATTTAGACTGAGTAGAAATAGAAACCACAGAAGCAACCTTTGGCCATCTGATCTTTTACAAACAGATCAAAAACATATACTAGGAAAAGATAGCCTCTTAGAACAAATGGTTCTGGGGAAACTGGCTATCCACATGCAGAAGAATGAAATTGGACCCATATTTCTCACCCAGTACTAACATCAAGCAAAAATGGATAAAACAACTAAAGATATAAAAATAGAATTAGAACTACTAGAAAATAACACAGAGGAAACACTTGAAGCCATAGCCATAGGCAAGGACTTCCTGAACAAAACTTTGATAGCACAAGAAATAATACCAGCAGTCAACAAGTGGGATTACATCAAATTAAAAAGCTTCTACACAGAAAAGGAAACAGCAAACAGAATGAAAAAGTAACCTAAAGAATAGGAAAAAATTTTGCCAGCTACTATTCTGATAGAGGACTAATATCTAGAATATATGAGGAAATCAAATAACCCCCAAAACAAATGCCTCAATAAAAATAAAAGGATACTTCTAGATACCTCTAAAAAGACAGAGTAAAAGTGGCCAATAAGTACATGAAGAAATGGTTATCATCTTTAGTCATTAAGGAAATTCAAATCAAAACAACTCTGAGATTCCATTTTATTCTGGGCCATAAGAACGGTTATTACCATGAACAAAAACCAAATATTGGTGAGAATGTAGGAAGAAAGGAATACTTTTATATTATTAGTGGGAATGTAAACTAGCACAACTGCTATAGAAATCAGCATGAAGGTTTCTCAAAAAAGTAAAAACAGAAATTCCACTCGCTATTGCTCTACCTGTATTGGGTATATTTCTGAGGGAGTTAAAAGGTGTCATACTATAGTGATACACACATATCCATGTTTATAGCAGCACAACTCATGATAGCTAAGCTCTGGAAGCATCCTAGATGCTCATCAATAGATGAATGAGCAAAGAAAACATGGCATATATACAAAATGGAATATGATTCAGCTATAAAGAGTAAAGTGGTGTCATTCATAGGAAAATGGTTGGAATCTGTGAGTAGTGTGTTAAGTGAGATAAGTCATACATAGAAAGTTAAATATTGTATGGTATGTTTTATATGAGACATCTAAAATATAAATAAATTGAAAATTAAAATAAAGTAGATATAGTAGGAAACAAAAAGGTAGATTTTTGTAGAGATGAGGTTGGAAGGGGCTAAAGAGATTGAAATATTCAAGATATGATATATATATATTGAGATATATATAAATTATATAAATTATATATTTATATAAATTATATAAATTTATAAATTCTCCAAACAAATCTATAAATATATAATATATATTTATAAATATATAAATTCTCCAAACAAATCTAACTTATTAAACCAATGAACATACATGAATAAGAAGAAAAGAAAAAGAAACACTATAGACATGCAGATTAGGTGCTGTTTCAGAACATTCTATTCTTGTACAAAAATCCATATGAGAAGTCAAATTATAATTAGTGTTTTCAGAAATCATAGAACTAGGATGAGGTGAGAGTTGGTTGCTGTAGTGGGGTGGGATGATTTTAATGGCTGATTTAATCAAGCTGTGTGAACCTGATGCATCTGTCAACACTGAGGAAAGACTGGACAGGCTGTAGGCACCCATGGCCCAATGGGCAGAGATCCTTCTCTGCTGGGCTTGAGATTAACTAACACATTTGTTCATTTTGGTCTCTTTCCCCTGACTCCATGTATATTGTGTTCAATTCAGAAATGTAATACTTTTTAAGTTCTTTTGTATTGGATTCTGGGGATATAAAACAATTAAAAATTAATTACTGCTCCTAGGTCCCTTCCAGGTGAATCAGAAAAATCAAAGACATACTGTAGATGATTACAAAGCTTTATATAATGAGGGCTTGATTGTGTTATAGATGTCGGATGTCTGATCTCTTATCATCATGTCTGGCTTACAGAATTTTGGTTTACTTTTAAATTAAACTAAATTTAAAAAAATTGTTTTATAGGGAATTGAACCCAGGGCCATACGCTTGCCAGGCAGGGGCATGCTGCTGAGTTATACCTCCAGCCCCTTGGCTCACAGAATTTTAAGATTTAGCTAGACAAATTACTGTGTGATGTGGAAATTGACTTTACTGGGACTTAGTTTGCTTACATGTAAAACGGAAGTTAGAATAGTTCCTACCTCACTGAATTATGAAGTCTGATACCTGTAAAGTAATTAGAACAGTGTCTGGCATGTGATATGAAAATTATAATGATAAATTCAATAAAACCTCATGATGCATTGGAAATATGACATGCATGAAGGTGCAGTTCAAACTCTTCCTAGCACTTTAACACATCTATATTCTATAAGAAGTAGGAAGTACATGTTCTGACGTGATCAACTTCTGAAAACATATTTTGTCTCAAAATTAGAAATATTTTTTCTCAGGGATTTGGTATGCTAGTGATATTTTTCTCAGAGTAAGTTCTGAATAGGTTCTCTTGTATGTTGTGATCAAAGTCCACAGATGCATCAGGACTCTTTCAATATCTCAGCACAAAGAATATCACTTTGATTCTTAAGCATCTGTCCCAACATCCAGGCAACCCTAGGACTGCATTCATCTTTGATTTCTCTGCTTAGTTGTGAACTCCTCACAGAGAAAGACCATGATTTAGTCCTGCTAAATTTCCAACCTGTCACACGGAGTGTCGTGGAGAGTGACAGCTCATTCCTACTTGACTAAAGGCTTAGATGGACTTAGGTTTCTGCTTCTCCAGTGTCCATTCCTGTTTGGAGGCCATAATACTTCCCATTTTCAGTTCACCTTGTCTGAAGTTCCAGTTCGAAGACATCAGAATCACATACTCTTTCTTCCAGAAATTGTTCCAGAGGAGGACACAAGACATGACATAACCTTGTTCAGTGTAAATTTCAAGATTTTCTTGAGAATGTTCAGAAAAATATTCTGATTCTTCCTTTTTTATGGATTTAAATCTGGAATATTTAGTTCATGGATCTATCTTGTGAGCCTCATGCACCTTGTATGATAATGGAGTCAGCAAAAAGGCTGTGAAGAGTGAAGAGACGATGAACAAATTTGAATCTTGAAGACATTTATTAGACCCCTAGATCCCTAGAGATATGTTAGATCCTTACCTCCATCTTTGGCTATTCAGAACATAAGCCAATACAGTTTCTGCTTTTATCAAGGTTTCATCAGGTCCTTTCCTTTCCTTTCTTTTCTTTCTTCTTTTCTCTTCTCTTTTCTTTTCTTTTCTTTTCTTTTCTTTTCTTTTCTTTTCTTTTCTTTTCTTTTCCTTTCCTTTCCTTTCCTTTCCTTTCCTTTCCTTTCCTTTCCTTTTCTTTTCTTTTCTTTCTTTCTTTCTTTCTTTCTTTCTTTCTTTCTTTCTTTCTTTCTTTCTTTCTTTCTTTTGGGAAATGGGGTCTCCCTGTGTTTCTCAGGCTGCTTTTCATTCCTGAGCTGGAGTGACTCACCTGCCTCAGCCTCCTGAGTAGGTGGGACTAATACGTATATGACACTGTGCAGGCTATATTGGGTTTTGTGTCACATGCAAACTAATGAGTTCTGATATTTTTATAAAATACATTTAAAAATAAATTTATATTGGTCTAATGGTCACAGACAAAGAAGTTGCCCGATTGCTCTTTTTCTTGTTCAATTAATGCACAAATTTATATTGGGCCTTTTGTTGCATGGTCAGATGCTACAAAGAAAATTCCTTTTACTACAATCTAATCTCTGTATTTTCTTTTTTTAAGGAACGCATGTCCATTTTACCTGGATAGCTTTTTAAAAACAGTACTAATGATTGAACCTTTGTATTAAGCTATATCGCCAGATTTTTGTATTGTTTTATTTTTTTAGAGATAGGGTATTGCTAAGTTGCTAACTTGCCTAGGTGGGTCTGAACTTATGATCTTTTTGCCTCAGCCTTCCAGGGAGTTTGGGATTATAGGCAGATGCCATCTTGGTTTTTTGAGACAGGATCTCACTAATCCAGGCTGCCTTGAACTTTCTATGTAGCTCAGACAGGCCTAGAACTTGTGATCCTCCTGCCTCAGCCTCCGAAGTACTGAGATTACAGGTATGCATTACCAGGCCTGGTTTAGGTGGGTTCTTAGTTCCAATCTCATCTTTTTTTCTCTGCTGTGTCATGCTCAGGTTGAGATTTTGGCAAACCTCATTTCCCAATCTCTGCCAGTAAACTTCCTATTCAGTTGAACAAATGAGAAGCCCTAAGGGAGGGAAAGGTGGGATGAGGTAATTATTCCTCTTTTTGGTCCTGAGTATGGAACTTTAGTAACAGGTAGAAGAAGGTAGCTGTTCTGTGCAGTTCTAATGTTTTATTTTTTTCAGCATTCACTTTTCGATCTTTCAGTTTTCTAGTCTATACCAAATTCCTAATGTTAAAGCCATCCTGTTTTCATAAGCAGACTTTGGCTGATTCAGTATTTGATATAAGGTATGGTCCTAGGAAACACATTCTCAAATTCTGATATCCTGGGATTGATTTAAACTGAGATCTGAATCCTTTACTGGTGGAGAATAGGAACTGGTATTCTGTGGCGGGCACTGGCATCATGGTTGATTATATTGTTATCTGTTCTTATCAGCACTGAATACCAATGGAATGCAGGCCTCAGAGACCAAGTTACTGTTACATTTCATCATTATGACAGCAAAGATGATCGCAAGGATGTGAGATGACATGACTGCTTCTGATTACACTATGGTGCTTGAGGGAAGAAAACAGGTCAGGATTTTCATATGCAGAGGGCTTCTGAGCTGTACGGGAAGTATCTATTATGCCTATTAGTTACAGGAATAACTAGACAAGACTGAAGAACTCAGACCCAAGTCAAGCATTCATCAACTGTTGAGTCACATACGTAAATGTTTGGGCTGTCCTTTGGAAAGAACAGGGCTGAGTCTAGCGATGAAACATTTGAATAAACTTGGATGAAGCTGAGAAGGGATGTGTCAAGAAAGAAGCCTTGATAGTGAAAGAAGCCTCCCCTTTCCCGTATTGTAATGCTACCCATCCCCTTTTGAAAACATGTAATAACCACAGATGAGACAATGATGCTGCAAGAGAAATCAATTTTCATTTTAAGTCCCAGTATGCATAGCTGTTATAGCCTTCAGGATTTTTCTAGAATCAATTTCCTACATACTTCGGGGGACAAGGGAGAGAAGGCTTGTATCCAAAAGAATACAATTTTATTAGATTTACAATAGAAGTAACCTGATTGGCTGTGCAGGGTGGTGCACACCTATAATCATAGTAATCAGGTGACCTAGACAGGAGGATTGCTTCGAGTTCAAGGCCAGACTGAATTACAGAGTGAGATCATGTCACCAAAACAAACAAACAAACAAACAAACAAACAAACAAAGTAAAACCAGACTAATAGATATAAGGATCCATTCTAAAGGTATTAGAGCAAGGATAACAGACAATAAAATTGAACTGAGATCAAATTTAGATACTCCAGATATGGTATACTTCCACAAGTTTTCAGGCTTAAGAAACCCTAACCCTAACTCTAACTCTATCCCTAACCCTAACCCTAAGGATGATGACAGGCAATGTCAGCCCTGGCTTTCTGATTTCAGTGGAAATGATGGGATCCCAGAAGCAATCAGATATTCCCCCCATTCCAGGAATCTTTGGTGGTGGTTGACCTTAAGAAATAAACACATGGATAATCTACCAAAGCAGAACTTGATTTGTAGAGTAGAAACCAGACCTGATTTAGGCCTTGAGAATTATAACTTCTTCCTCGATTAAAAAAAGGCGTGAATCAGAATACATTTTACTCAGCTATTTCACAACTAAAAATTTTTTTAAATGTAATTTTTTGAAGATTTTATCCTAAAAGGGTTAAGAATCTCCCAATGTCACAAAATATAAATATAAACAGGAATAATACTGAGCTGTCCAGATCATCTATAGTACTATTTTGTAAGGTAGGTTTTAAAACAGACTTCAAGGAAAAATTATTTTATATTTGGAGATGGGATTTTGCTGTTTTTCAAATTGGTCTTGAACTTCTGGGATCAAGTGATCCTTCTGGTACTAGTTCTGGTACTATAGGTATGCATGCAAATCTAGCTCTATAAAGCTGAAAAAATTGACATAAGTTTTGGTCAAAAGATTGATATGATTTATTAATTGAACTGCATATTTATGAATGTAAAAATAATTTATATTTCTTAGATGACTTTTATGTGTTGGGTGCACATAGTTCCCACAAAAATCTTGTTAAAGAGGAGATATAGGCCATCCACAGACTGTGGAGGGAAGAGAAGAAGAAGTCAACAAGAAGCAATCCCTCCTTGTGAACCAGTGCCATGTGAGGGCCACTGCCTCTGGGGGACAGCCAGACTCCAGCCTTTTCCTGTGAGTTAGTGCCATTCATAAACTGTGGGAGAAGAGAACAAGAAGTCAACAAAGGCAAGTCCTTCCTGTGAACCAGTGCCATGCACAGGCCATGGCTGCCACCAGGGGACAGCCAGACCCCATCTCCTTCCACCACATGGGTTGGGAAAGAAGAGCCACGCACCGAACTCATAAGTGACTGGTGATCCAGAGAAACACAGGCTGTGATGATAGCTATTGAGGTGAATTTCAGTTTGATGCTTGTGGTGTTTTGTGTTCCACTGACTTTTGCAGGATAATGTGTTTCACTAATTTTTGCAGGATAATTGTTCACAGTGTGGCATCTATGGGAGATCTCCTTCTGAAGGTGATAGCCATTGTTGATTCTCTACTGTCTTATTTTGAAGTCCTATGTCATTTTCATTGTTTTCTTGGTTGGGTTTCATTCCATTTTGTTTTGTTTGATTTTGTTGTATCTGATGGCATGGGAGGCTATTTCAAAGATAACAAGGTATATTATGGTAGCCATTTTAAATTTACCATTGTCTTGTTTTGAAGTCCTTTATTGCACTCATTATTTTGTTTTTATTGGTTCTATTCTGTTCTTTTTTGTACGGTTTTTTTCCTATGTCTGATGGTATGGGCAGCTATTTTGAAGACGTCAGAAGGCATTATGGTGACCATTGCTGATCTTGTATTGTTTTGAAGTCCTATATCACTTGTACTAGTTTGTTTTGATTGGCTTTGTTCTGTTTTATTTTTCTTGGTTTTATTCTCTATAAAATAAACAAAATTAAAAGAAGAGATCTATGTAAAGGAAGACATTGAAACTTTAAAAAATGGAATTTAATCTGTGAAAAGATTAAATCATTTTGGCACACTGGTGTTTGAATTTTAAAAAGTTTAAACTCTTGAGCAAATGGATCACATAATTATAGAATGAATGGACAGGGAGGAGCAATTTAAACCTGGACACAATCCAAAGTAAGAATGGGCACAGGAAGAACTCTGACTGAGAAGCAAATTTGAGTGTAGCTCAAAACATGTAATCATAAGTTATCATAAAATACCAGTTTAATCTATTGAATGATTATATTTTAAAATTATATTTTAAAAATATTCAATACTAGAAGGATATACTGGCAGCAATGTAAATAGAAATTTCAAAAGCAAGTTGAAGATATAACTCAAGGAGCCTGAAAAATACTCATATCTTTTACTCTATAAGTCCCTTTCCAGGTATTTGCCCTAAGGAAATTAGATGGAAAAAGTTGTGCATTAATCTAAGGTAGCATGGCACACCAGCTAGGAGCTGAACCGGCTAGTTTGCGTACTTAATTAAAGGAACTCTTTACAAAGGATTTGAGCAATTAAAGGGACTCTTTGCAAAGGTGTGGGCTGGGTATAGGGAACCCCAGGGGACAATGTAGCACCTCAGGGCTGGCAGGAAGAGTGTTGTTGTTGCTCGTGGTGTGTGTATCTGTTGGCATTTAAGCCTGAAAAGGGGAGGAAAGGGAGCAGTTACTGGAACCTAGCAGCAGAGTAAGCCACAGGGTCATTTGATGGGATGAGTGATCTTCTGATTTCTTGCCAATGTCCCCATTGGCTGAGCCCAGCCAGAAGCCAGACAGCAAGGGAGGCCATTATTGTAGTCCTTGTGAGGCAGTATGGTGAAGAGGACTGAGGAGAGTGGATCTGGAGGGGCTGATGGCAAATATCCAGCCCAAAATATTTGAACTAAAATGGCAAAAATTCGACTGCAACTGTAGTCTTTTATTATCAGGAAAATGGCTAATTAAACTTTGTTGCAGCTGCTCAGATTATGCAGCCTTTAAAAATGATCATTACAAGAACTAGTCAGCAATATAATATGAGGTTAAGGTTCACAAGAAATTTTGAGAAGAATGGAAATGCCATATTATGATTGTAACGAAATGTAATACATGGACAGAGAGCAGAATCAAACAGCAAAAATGAAAATACTTGTGATTGAATGAGCTCATCGGTGATTTTTGTTTGTTTACTCTTTCTCATTTCCTCAAACTCTCCCAAATGCTATTTTTGCTCCCTTTAGAAAAGGTACTTTCTTGTCTCTTTTAAGAATTGCCATCCTATATTTTTAAGCCAGTCATATTAATGTCATAAAAAAGAAAGAATGCTTAGCATGCTTAGTGTAGCTGTTCTATTCAACATATAAAATGAACCTCAGCACCTATTATGTATAAGGTACTTATCACCTGCATGGCATTATAGTGTGACAAAGTCCCACTCCCTGCCCTCTAGGAGTCCAGGGGAAGATGAAGCAAGTGCCCAAATCCTCATGATTTGAAACTGAGAAAGATAATTGCTTTTGGAGGTGGAGTTGGGGGTGCTATATCCAAAGGAAAGAAATCTCATACTCAGTTGGAGAAAATCATAAAAGTATTCACTTATAGAGATAATATCTGAAGGATGGGTACATTTTTTCCAGGGAGAATTAAGTCCTAAAAAAGGAAGTATTCTGGGTGAAAGGGACAGCGTAAGACATAAGTGAAGACCAGTTAGCACTTTGATTCTGTTGAAAGTTCAATCTATTCAAGAGCCTGGGACGCAAACCCATGCCATGTCTTTAGGGTAGAAATTTCTCAGAAAGCATAGTTCATTATTGTTTTAGGATTAGGCCGCAGGAGAACTCTCCTGCAGATAAATTAGCTTGCTCACATACTGCAAACTGCTTTTTTGGTAAGAGGTTGTGCCTGGTATATAGTGAAATTACCAGTGATATTTGGCATCTATCAGGAATTACTGTGTGTTACACATGCTAAATGCCTGAGAAAGGAAAGTATTAAGCACATTTCTTTCTTTCTTTCTTTCTTTCTTTCTTTCTTTCTTTCTTTCTTTCTCTCTCTCTCTCTCTCTCTCTCTCTCTCTCTCTCTCTCTCTCTCTTTCTTTCTTTCTTCTTTCTTTCCAGGTATTGAACTCATGACCTTGTGCTTGCCAGGCAGGTACTGTGCTGCTGAGCTTTATCTCTTGCCCTAAGTACCTTTCTTACACTGTTTGTTTTTAGATAAGGAACCTCATACTTATGGAGGTCAACTGATAGATCTAAAGTCATGTAACACATGCATAGTCCAACTGGTGTTTGAATCTCAGGAGCCAGAACCATCACCCCTCTGACCCTTATGTGGTACCTCCCTAGAAAGAGCGAGAGTATAATTAATCATTGACCAGTCAGGATACCATGGGAATATGTAACTGGTAAAGTTCCACCTTAAAGTCCCTTCTGATAGGAAATCAGAGCACATGAAGGGGTGTATTGAATATGGATTCATTGTCCTAAACTGAACTGGTGTCCAAATTGCCTCAAATACAAATTACTTAACATCTCCATACTTCAGTTTTCTCATCTATAAAGTGGAGATATTAAGAGTGTCATTTTTAGAGGGTTTTGAGAAGATTCATCCCAATAGTTTGTGCAAAGTGCTTAACAGCCTTGAACATAGAATATATACTTGATGTAGATACAAAGATGGTGTACTATAGTATAGAACATTTCCCACACTGGGACACCCTGCCTTGTGGTCTCTTCCCATGACAATGATGCCTGGATTTTAGGATACTTAAATTGGGTAATCCTCTTTCTATTTAATATTCTAGAAAATAGCCCTAGCTAGGGACAAATATGGCAGTATTTTGTAAAAATTCATTATGCCATTGTATCCCTAATAGAGTTAAACACAACCACCCAATCTCATTTGGCAATCAGGATTCAGTGTGCCAATTACCCAACTGGGAGGTGGGAGCCAGCATAGGTGAGCTTGCATCCCAGGGAAGCAAACCATAGGTGCTTACTGTGTTCTCTGTGGCATTCAGAAGTGCTGCTCCTCCACCAGGGACTCCAGATAAGACATGGGACCTGCAAAGCAGTTCAGGTATCTTACTCTGCTGAAAATGGTGTCCAAATGTGCCTCACATGTTATCAAATCTACAACAGCCAAACGGCCTGGCAGAAGATAAAATGTACTAACTTGAAAGCCCTGAGAAAGGCATACTGCCAAAAGCAGAACATCTGAGACATTTTAAAGTATAAACAATTAGTTTATGCTTCAAAGGCATTCTCTGATTGGTATAGACAGACAACTGAAATGCTAAGATGTATAATTTATTACTTACATTCATATTCCTTCATTCCCTTTAGTCTCAAATTCTGCTAAACCTACAAGGTTGTGATAAAAAGTATATTGAAAATTCAAATATTATTATAGTGAAAGACACATTGCCATTAATTCCCTTGAAATATTCAAAATGCTCCCCTCACTTTGAACACACTTATCCCATTGTTCTTGGTGATGTGCCTTTTACTGTAGTAAGTTTTTAGAAGTTTTTAAACATTCAACATACTTTTTGATCACACCTTGTAAGTACCAGCTAAACAACTTGCTTTAGGCCTACTAATCTAGGACTGTTATGAAAGTTGTTGGACACATTTGAATATTCAGTGGATCACCCAATGCTCTGGGCTTTGTGACTCTGGGATATATACCAAGTTTAACACAACTAACCTGCTGTGTAGCCAGTCACTCTCCTCCTCAACACATGAACTACAGGACTTCCATGGTGCTAACCATTAACCTCACTAGGGAACATCACTATGTCAGAGTAGCAAAACTGAGGTGCAGGAAAGGTTAAGTTTAAAGTCATGCAGAGGACCAAGAAAGGAGGATTGTTTGGGTTTTATTATGGCCACTCATCTGAAATGTCTGCAGGCACAACATATTACAATACCAATTCTTTTAATTATATATCATTGATTTCTAAGGTTAAGAAAATTTTTTTAAAGGACAGGTATAGTAAAAAAAAAGAAAAAACTCATCATTAAACACTGTGCCATTATCAGTTAAAACAAATACTATGTGATTTATATCTTTAAAAAAACACTCAAGGCTTTTATTCCACATTTTGTGCACTTAATGTGTATTTAAATGCATTTGTTAGTTAGAACAACTTCAGATGCATTCAAGATTCCAGGAAGCCATAAAATATGTCAGTTATGGCTTAAGCTTATACAAAGGCCTGTCTGTGAGATTCCAGTCTCTGGAGGAAATGATAAAAATAACTCTATCGACAATCTGTTTCTGTAACTGGAAATTTCTGCCTCTGGAACTCATTTGGGAGAGTTAGGGAAAATAATTCTCTTTGCTTTCATGTTGGTAGCAAGAAAAAAACCTCAGGGTAAACACTGCATCAAGGATACTATGGGCTGATTTTCTAAAGTTTGATAGTGCTTTTTTGAATTTAGTATGGAGTTACATACTAACATAGTAATAAAATTTCAATATAATAAACAAAAGCTTTTTTCTTGGTCATGTTCTACAGAGTTGAGAGCCCCAAGAGGGAAAGGGGGAGCTGCGTGACCTTCTCTAAGTGCAACATGATCAGGTACTGTGTAGTCTTTTCAGGCTCCTGATTAAAGTGTTGGATTATCCAAGGGCATTGCAAAGTGAAAATGGTAAAATAAGCAGGGCAAGAGACACTTGTTCAGAGTCTAGAAGCTTTATGAAGATATCCCATCATGTCACTCTAGCTCCCAAGACCATTGGTTCAGATCTACGAAGAAAAGTTAATGAATACGAAAAAAAATCACTTTTCTGATTAGAAAATATGTCACTTCAAAAATAGCTTGGAGTGGAGAAAGTACATGTGGAAAAAAAAATGCATCTATCTGCAAGCAGCATGGTTCAAAATGTCTCTTTCCACTCTACCAGTCTCTCTTCCTAGACCTATTACAAGAGCTTTCTTCCTCCAGTCTATGGCCCATGGACAGCTCAGTAATATGGAGCACATTTCACGGGGCCGTCCTATTCTAAGCAGTAGTAGGACACTTATGTAGTGTCCTATTGCATTATGTATTTTTATTGGTTCCTATAAAATTTTATTGGTTCCTATAAAATTTGCTCTCTACACAGCTCTTCCTTGTTCATGTCCCAGGAGGATGATATTGTTGCTTATGACTTATCCTCTGGTCCTTCCTTCTTCCTTATGCTCTGTGAAGAAAGAAAGGAAGCTTGAAGTCAAGAGGCTGGGTGGCATTTCCTGTGCTTTGTGCAGAAAGGAAAGAAAGCTTGAAGCCACTTGGGGTGGGTTAAAGAGGATAGATAAATAGGGTTGGCTTTGGAATAAAAGAATCATATGAGCACTATGTGATTTTCCAAATATGTTCTAAGAACCACAAGGTACCTCAAAGGCCTTTGCACAGGATTATAATAAGATATTTATATCTACTAATCCAATTCCACCACTTTTTTTAGATAAATATTTTTAATTGACATGTTGTAATTGTGTATATTTATGGAGTACAACATGATAGTTTAGTACTGCATACAATGTATAATGACCAGATCAAGACAATTAACATATCTATTATACATGTACTGAAATGGTTATAATTTCAGTACTCTCCACTAGTTATTTTGAAATATACAATTAATTATATATTTCCCATAGTTACCCTACTGTGCTGTAGAATTTAGAAGTCATTTCTCTTATCCAACTGCACCCCTGAATCCATTAATCATCCTTTATCTCCCCACATGCTTCTCAGCCTCTTGTAACCACTACACTGCAGTACTCTCTACCTCTTTGAGATACAACTTCTTTAGCTTCCACAGAAAAATGGGAAGAAGCAATATGTATATTTTATGCCTGACTTACTTTGCTTAACACAATGCCACCAGGTTCTATCCATGTTGCCACAAATTATAGGTTTCATTCTTTATTATGTTTGAATAATATTTCACTGATTATATGCATCACATTTTCTTCATCCATCCATCAGTGAATGTCTTGGTTGATTTTATTTTGAATATTGTGAATGTTGCTGAAATAAACAGGAGGAGTGCAGGGGTTTTTTGTTTTTTGGGTTTTTTTTACATACTCATTTAATTTCCTTCAAACACACCCCAGGTAGAGGAACTACTGGGTCATATAATAGTTCTTTTTCTAGATTTTTTAAAAAACTTCTATACTATTTTCCATAATGACCACTAATTTACATTCTTATTCACAATGTGCAAGTGTTCCCTTTTCTGCATATCTTCATAAGCACTTATCATTTGTCTTTTTTGAAAACAGCCATTCCTACTGGTGTGAGGCACTATCTCATTGTGGTTTTGAGTACCTTAATACTAATATTTGGTTGTGAGAATCTTAGATGGCTGATACTATGCTTAACTCATCCTTATAATTCCTACAAGACCTACCTGACACAGTCTTACAAACAGACCACACTTAAAACAGATTTGTTAGTGGATGAATGAATGAAAGGTGAACTATTATTTTTTTGCTGCTACTTGACTCAAGAAAGTCACTTAGCCCCAATATCACCATCTCTAAAATAAGGAAGGTAGATTACCTGGTCTCACACATGTTAGACAAACATTCTACCATTGAGTTATATTCTCAATCTTAAAATGATTGTTTCTAAAGATATATATATATATACATACACATATTCAGAATCTACTCCTACAAATTTAAACACACACACACATATATGTATATATAGGTGTATATATAAGCATATATATAAGCATATATATAAGCATATATATAAGCATATATATATATATATATATATATATATATATATATATATATATCCATTCCTGTTACTACTTGATGATTTAGCTATTTGCATAAGAACAAAAAGGCACAAAGAATAGTGTGTGTAAAGTTGGATGCAGGAGGAATTTCCACAACTGGGAAAGGCAGTGTAACACAGACAAAGATTCAACTCCAACTCCAGTTTTACCCTTAATTAATAAGATGACTTTATACAAGTCACCTGATCTCTTATGTACTTGAAATGTATCCATTTCTTTTAGTTTAGTTGTGCTAGGAGACTTAGAGAGGCAAGACATTGGTAATTGCCTTTAAAAGAAAGTATAACATTGCCCTCTCTACAGTTGACAAGAACCCACAGAAGCCCTATATCATGCATTTAGCTCTAATGGGTCGACAAGAAACCAGTCAAGTTTGATATAATGCATTTAACTACTGGAATATAGAGAGATGAACAGGGGATGCTTAAAAGACCATCTCTCTTCATCTAACAGGCAGAGTTTGGAATTTAAATATAATATATTGGGGTGATTAAAATGTGTTAAATATGAAGAAAATATATGAAATATACAAGTAGAAAATAATAAAAGGTTCTATAACCAAAGACAATAATTCTGGGAATTTTCATACTTTTACTTCTTCATTTTTGGAGAAAGGGGATGTGGTGAGTATATAAAAATTTTTAATAGAACATGA
The DNA here is from genome assembly GCA_004027455.1 of Hydrochoerus hydrochaeris. Classification (NCBI taxonomy): domain Eukaryota; kingdom Metazoa; phylum Chordata; class Mammalia; order Rodentia; family Hydrochaeridae; genus Hydrochoerus; species Hydrochoerus hydrochaeris. The sequence goes on along the minus strand of PVLA01001276.1, from coordinate 170,764 downwards.
ATCATATAGTAAATATAGTCTTATATATTAGCTTTCTTCCTTTTATTATATAAAAAATAATTCCATATTATTATTCCTCACAAATTTTATATATATATATATATATATATATATATATAGATAGATAGATAGATAAATTTCAGTAGTGGGGATTTAATCTAGGGCCTTATACATGATCAGCAAATGCTCTACCAATGAGGAATACCCTCCAACCTAAAAACAGAATTATAAATTGTAACATATAGTCTACTGAGCAAAGATTCAAGTTCCTCTTTGCTATCTCAGTAAAGATGAATTAGGTAATGCTGTGGCAACAAAATCTCCATGTAATAAACACAGGCTTATACTTGGTCATATTCTATGTCTGTTGAGGGTCAGCAAACATCACTTTTAATTTTTGTTAGCAAAAGACTGAGGCTGAGCTGGGCGTGGTGGCTCATGCCTGTAATCCCAGCACTTGGGAAGCTGAGGCAGGAGGATTGTTGCAAGTTCGAGACCAGCCTGGGCTACAAAGTAAGCTCAAGGCCAGCCCGAACTGCATAGCGAGATCCTGTCTCAAAAAGACAAAAAAAACAACAACAAACCAGACTGAGGCTGATACAGCTTTGCTACCTTAAAACTTAATGGTTACTATGTCAAATGGATGAAAAAGCAGCAAAGCTTCTACATTTCCCACCTAGAAATAATATACATTCTTTATCAGATCTTGTTACAATTGCAGGGAAGTGGAATCCTATCGTGCACAAGGCAAGAGACCTATAAAACAGTGAAATAGAACTATTGACCTCCATACTCAGCATTCAGAAAGTAGGAATAAGTTATTTCTTCAGCAACATCCACATAGTATTAACTGAGATTTTTTATTTCACAATATTAAAGGAATGTATTGAAGGCCAATCTGGGTAGACTGGTATGGAATTCCATAAAAATAAGAGCAGGAAGCAATTTCCCCACGATTGCTAAAAGGTTGGGGGTGGAAGCATGGAGTACCAAATATCACTGAGAAGATACTGCTTAAGTTGCTGAGCTCTGCAGGACACTCCCACGATGACTGAACCTGGCTATAGTCCTTAGTAGAACAAAACCAACAAGCTCCTCCCTGCTTAAGTGGGATGAGGAAATACCCATCTGAAGGAAAATCTTTTCAGAAATATGTGCAATGGACAAGCCACGGCTGAGTGCTAACATCTCATCTCTCAGTGTGATGCTGAGTCAGATTATGAGGGTGTAGGATGACTCTCAGGTATCCTAAAAGCAGACAGTTCTTCACAGTGGAGAGTTTCAGGGTGAGATTGAGCTAGGATAACAGAGAATGGACACAGGAAAGTGAGAGCCCACAGCTGGCTGTATCTAAGTGATATTACAATGGCAATTTCTGGAAAATGAATTTTAAGTTATTTTTATATTATTTGTTACTGCTTATTTTTATAATCAGAAAGAAATTTGTTTAAAGTCAGTTACTTTGTCACAGAATAAAATATAAAACATGCAGAATAATATTAAACAATAGCTGCATTGACACTTAATGTTTCATTACTTTGATGAAGCAGATATAAAATACAGAAACATGGACACATGCAGTAAATAATACTATAATCATGTGCTTAAGAGTGATGAGGACTGGCAGGCCACAGGGAGGACAGATAGAAGCCAACCCCTTTCTGTCAGTTGGTGCCATCATTCACAGACTGTGGGGAGGAAAACAAGAGGCCAGCCACCTCTTGTGAGTCAGTGTCATGCATGGGCCACAGGGAGGACAACCAGACACCAGCCCCCCCCCCCAGCATGTGGGCAACAAGAAGAGCCAAGGTCTCCCACCCTCCCATGGTGAGCAACCAGCTGATTGGAGAAACACAGGCCAAGTGATAGCTATTGAAGTAAAATACAACTTAATGCTTGTAGTGTTTAGTGTTTCACTAACTTTACAGGTCTAAAGCTGGTAATCTGAGCATTTATTTAGAGGCTAACAATATGAAGTATAGCATCTATGAGGGATCTCCTTCTCTGAAGGGAGTAGCCATTGTTAATTCTCTATTATTTTGTCTTAAAGTCCTGTATCATCTTCATTGTTTTGTTTGGTTGGGTTTTATTCTGTTTTGTCATATTTGGTTTTATTATACCTGATGGCATGGGCAATTATTTCAAAGATAACAAGCTATATTATGGTGGCTATTTTGGATTTACTATCATCTTGTTTTGAAGTTCTATATTGCATTCATTGTTTTGTTTTTATTGCTTCTATTCTGTTCTGTTTTGATTTTCCTATGTCTGATGGTATGGGCAGCTATTTTGAAGGCAACAAGAGGCATTATGGTAGCCATTGTTGATTTCCTATTATCTTGTTTTGAAGTCCTGTATCACTTATAACTGTTTTATTTAGACTGGCTTTATTCTGTTTTATTTTGCTTGGTTTTATTCGCTTTAAAATAAAAAAATATTAAAAAAGAGTGATGTGGGCTATGTACCTAACGCACAGGATGTGCTGGGAAGAACCTTACCAATTAAGCAATAAAGTGATGTGTAGGTATGAACAGCTACTCACAGCCAGGCTGAATGAAATCTCCCCATCTCACACTGGAGGCATTCATTCATTACCACACTGCTTGCATATAAATAATTTTTTTTTTTGGGGTACCAGGGGTTGAGCTCATGACCTTATGTTTGCCAGGCAGGCACTTACACCACTAAGCTAAATCCCCGGCTCCTTGCATATAAATAGTCTCTCAAACCATTCTCTATCTGTCCTCCAGGCACACTGGCCTGAGACAAAATCTGTTTGCCTTTCTGAATTTTGTCCAAACTTCTCAATTTACAGAAAACAAAACTAAAACCACAGAGAGGCAATGAACCTTACCTAAGTTTCTGTAGCCAGCTCACAGAAAAATCTGAATCCAAATCTCCTGAATTTGAGTCACAAGCACTTTTTAAAAACTAAAAGTAAATTTTGGGGGAGTTTATTGTACATGCTTTAATGGTACCTATATTTACAGTATCTGCAGAAAGAGTCCCGGGCAAGGCACTTGCACACATCCAGACACACCCACACAGACATGCACACCATGGCCCCACACCCACACCAGTGAAATGCGAGCATCAGATTCCAAAAACTTGGCAATTTCTGTAAGGGAATAAGGGCTGTTGATCTTTTCTTTCTTTTCTTTCTTTCTTTTTTGGTAGAAGAGAAAGAATGAGGGAATGCATCTGGCACCACAAAGCTAATTTAGTTTGTATATCGATATACATGGCAGTTAATGTTGAAGACACCTTTTACATTCTACATATGCAGAATGATATCAAGGTTTTGTGGGCCAACAGCATGTTCCAACTTCAGTCTCAACGCTGTTTGTAGTGACTTCTAAATTCATAGAGGGGCTTTCCCTAAAAATAATTCAAGTCTATGGAAGTGAAACAAGGCACGATTAACATTGATTTGATCTAGAAAAAGGAAGGGAAGAGAGAAATCTGGCTTGGAATTATCTTAGTTGTGGGAATTTCTTTGACTTCAATTCACTTTAAATTCCTTCTTTTTTTCCTTTACCCTGAAATATTTCAAATAAAATGAAGTATAGTAAATGCCACAGTAGACACCTGTATACCATCTCTATACCCAGTCTAAGAGGTTAATTTTGATATTTATCATTTTCATGCTGGTTTTATACATTGTTCATATGAGTATTTCCATAAACACTACTAAAGGATTATTTGTATGCTTTAAAACTCTCCATAATTAGCATTATATTCCTATAATCTGTCATTCCACTCAAAATTATATTGTTCAGATGTATTCATCCTCAAAACACATCTAGTCTTGCTTCTTTCACTTTAATTATTATTCAATATTCCTATGCACTTATTCTATTGATACATTTTGGATTGTTTCCAGTTGTTGCTATTATAACTGAAATTTACTATTTGTGACTCCTTGGGTACATATGGTAAAGTATGTTATGATGCTTAAGTCATTGTGACTTCTTAACACTATGTCAAATATTCTCAGGTAAAGAGCGAGGAGGAGAAAGAGAGAGACAGAGATGGAGAGGGAGAGGGAAAGGGAGGGGAGAAAGAGAGGGAGATAGATTCTGGTTAGAAGGGAGAGAGGGTGACTATACATAATTTAGGAAAATGTAAGAATAGTTGCATTTCTTTATTAGATTTTAATCCAGACAGATTTTGAATTTCAGATACCATTAAAAGAGTGTTGGAGGGTTTTCTATTTATAAGGAAAAAAATTTGTTTAAAATGCTTGTGATACCTAATTAACTCAAATAGCTACTCCCTAATAGTGCAGTATTCAGACCATGTGACAAATGATAAAATATTTAGACCTTTTAACGAGTCATCATGTATTTTTGATTCCTCAAATATGCATCTATGCCATAATTACTCAGATTGTAAAGCTTTTTTCTTTTCTCTGACAGAAGTTGCAGCCAGGTCACCTCCAAGCCATATCACCATATAGGAATATTTAATTTTTTCTTTTTGGTATTTAAAATATTTCTAGCTAGCATTTAATAGCTAGGAGATTTTATATAATTATCTGGATTTCTATCTTCTTGACAGTGACAGGCATAAGTTTCCCCCTTGGCTGAATTTCTACTCCCCCCAGCCTGCCCTTTTCACTCATTTTTATCACCTGCCTGGCCCTTGTGAGCATCTGTGTTTACCACTTCTGTTCTCAGGCCTTTCAATCTTTCTTTTATACTGAGTAGCTGAAGACATTGCTTAGACAGAGACCTGGCACCCATGAAACACAAACACACCTGGTGCTTCTCCTAGGAATCTATCTCTAGGCCAAGAAGATTCTTTTATAGGAATACAGAGTTTCTGTTTCTCAAGGAATGAACATCTTAATCAGCCTCCTAAACATTTTGCTGATTCAGAGAAACTCACTGAAACTGGACCTCAGTAGAGTGCTGTGCAAGCTGCATCTGATTCTTGGTTCTGAGCCCAGAGTATGAATATGCAGGGCCAGGATCCAGTTCTCAAGAATGTTTTTCAGAGCAATGATGGGAAATGGGGAGGGTGCAGAAACCAGGGTCATCCTTTTCTGTCTTATTTTGCATTTTTGATTGCCTCACATCTCCGCTGGAGATCCTGGAATTTGAAGATTTTCTAGGGTTGTTTCACAATGTGTGGATCTGAAGTTGTGGTGTATACTTAGCAGAACTGTAAAATTAGATCTAACTATTCTGAGTTACTTATGCATAGGTTATTTTGAAGTGGCTCTTATTTTTCTGTGTTATTCTGGTGAACTCATGGATTCATGTGTCACACTATATGACTCCTAGATCACCAAGGAAAGGCCGCTTTTCCCAAGAAACCTAGAAGTACCCATTTCCTCATATCATTCAGGCCTGTCTGATCAAAAAGCCAAACCAAACAAAAGAAACTGCTTCTACAGGGTCTACATTTACCTTGCTGGTAAACTTTAACCATGTTCTAACTCTGTGAAGAATACCACACAGATATGCTGTGCAGTATTGCCTAGGAGAGTTTAGGAGTACAGACCAAGCAGGATCTCTCTGGGGCTGAAGAGCAGATACAGAATTTTTACTGTCAAGAGAGATATAGAACAATACAGAATTCTAAGATGGAGCCTTGTGAAAATGCCATAGAACTGAGAGATTTTGTATGAGCTGAAACTATTTAATAGAACAATAGTTACAGTTACTCCTCCCTATGTATGGATTTTGCATTCACAGGTTCAAACAACTTTGGCCAAATATATTTGCAAAAAATTTTGCCTATATTGGACACGTATAGACTTTTTGTTTTGTCATTATTCACAATGGAGTATAACAACTATTTACATTGTATTGGGTATTATCAATAACCCAGAAGTAATTTTAAATATAGGAGAGGATGTATGTAAGTTATCTGCATATATTATGCTATTTTATAGAAGGGACTTGAGAATCCATTGATTTTGGTATCTATGGGATGAGGGGGTCCTGGAACAAATTCCTCATGGATACTGAAGAATGGCTGTATTTCTTAATTCAAACTAAGAGACAAAAGAAGGTGAAAAAGAAGAATTATGCTTACTCGCACCCCTGTTCACTTCCCTCTATATTATAGTGATAGATCTTTCTGTTGTATCAAACAAATAAAAAGCAAACACTATTAATTAGAAAAGTATTCTGTGTATAGACCACAATATAACAGACCAAAAAAAGTAAATCCATATACAGAGCTTCAAATATCCACTATGGCTTGGCTTTCCAGGCTGGGTAATGTATAATGTAAAATCTGGGTTCTTGGCAAAGATCATGAACAAATATGTACCCTATTTTTTTATTTCATTGTCTGCTCTTCATTGTCCCAGGCACACAAATGCTGAGGGGCTGCTAATTTGGGTATTCAACCGAGAAAATGTCTCCAATTGCCCTTCTCTTTTCTGCTATAGTCTTGACTGTCACTGACTGATTGCCTGCTCTGGCATAGAGCAGAAAGTGCTCAAACTGTTAATGGGCAAAAGCACAAGTTTGCCTAATGGATCGCTATTTACCACTAAATTTTTCTGGTTTCATTTTCTTTCTTAGCCCTTGAGTGCATGCGTTTCCTTCTCTGATTCTCTTCCTGGATTTGATGCTCAACTCTTGCCGCTGCGTGGGTTCCTAAACCCAGACTTCTGCTTTTGCTCCACACACCAGGTTTTTAGCAACTCCATCACAACCTTGACCTGGAATTTGAGGGTCTCTGTCCAGCACTCTAATCTTCTCTAAGCAGGTTTACATTTGAAAGGCACCTGATGGTTAACCCAATGGAATTGCTCTTGAATATTGGTATTCTCTGTGGTAGCGACTCTAATGCCAGAGGTCAGTGTTACTATTCTCTGAGGGCCTTAGTTAATCCTAAACTAGCTTCTTTGGACTGTGGTTTAGATTCCTGTAGGGTTTTGACTCAATCTCCTAGGGCAGTGCCACTCAAAGTCTGGACTGTGGACTTGTGGTCGGTAGGCAAGCTATTTGTACCAGTCTATAAGTAATACAGGAATTAACTGTAAACATTTAGAAACTTTTATAACAATTGTCATGTTATGTTCTTCAGATTATATATAAATATGATACTATATTTATTGTATGTAATAATAATTGGGGCTTAACAGCTTTGTGTTTTTATTCTTTCCATTATATTTTTTATTATTTACTTATTTCAATTTTTTTGGCATAGCATCTTGCTATGTAGTTTAATTTGCTCTTAAATTCACTATGTAGCCCAGGCTGGCCGCCTTGAACTTGTGGTAATCTTCTTGCTTTAGCCTCTCAGATGCTGGAATTATAGATGTGTGCCGTCATGCTTGGCTTCTATTACAGGTTTTAGTAATTTATTTATAATGAATCTGATAAAAGCACTGACACCAACAAATTGGAAATTAAACAAACAAACTAGCTAACTAACTAACTGGTCCTTTATCTGAATTTGACAAACACTGTTTTTAAGTTCCAGAGACTTATTCTAAAGGTCTAAATTCCATAGCCAGCCACTTCTACTGGATTGTAACTTGGTTTTGTCATTGGCTCAACCAAGTCAGTGAAAAAAAAAAAGTCACTAAATTGTTCTACATTCTGTTTCCAGGAGTTTTTGAGAAAGTAAGTGAAAAGTCTGTAAAGGATCCAGCACAGTGCTACCCAGTGGAACTTTCTATAGTGATGGAAATGTTGACCATCTGGAGTAGTCACATTGTAGTATCCATTTGCTGCAAGTGGCTCTTGAGCACTTGTAGATGTGTGAGCACTAAAAATGTGACCAGTGAATTGAGTATTTTGTTTGGACACAGATGGCCATTATATTGGACAGAACAAATATGGCACACTCACTTCTATACAGTAGGTTCAGTGTTTAAAATTTTATTGAACATTTTATAGATACCAAATAATACTTTAAACATTGGCCTATATTGATGAATGAGAGAAATGCAAATGAAATATGAAATGCAAAGAAAAGTTCTCCTTTAATGGAGAATTTGTTGAGAGCTCAAACTATTGGATCATCCTTCTTAGGAGGAAATGGTAAGTAGGACCTTTTATGTCCTAACAGTGGCTGCCCTCCTAATACATCTCAGTGTGCAGAGCTACTGGTGAGGCACATTTGAATAAATCTGTGTAGTAGTCAAAGAACTGTTTAGAAAAAAAGGGACTCAGAGGGTGTTTTACTTAAGTCTCCAAGGAACTAAGTTCAAGACAACAATGACTTTAAAAGGAAGTCAAGAGAAAGAAGTTAGGATTGCTGTCTGAGGCTCAATGTGAGGGCCCAGCGCAAAAGAGGCAGGCTGTACACAGTGCAGCTAAGACAGGAGGCTCTTCCTGTCTCTTTCGCTCACAAGGTTCTTACTTTGGGACCCACCAGTGGCAAAGCATGTAAGTGAAACCATTGGAATTGAGTTCTGGTATCACTGGTTGGCATGGGGATTTGAACTGACAAGGGTACTTTATGCAGCAGATAGGGGCACCTTGAGAGAACAGCAATGCTGAGTGGAAGGAGTAGAGAGGGCAATAGCTCAAAACCAGGGCCCTCTCCACTGGCCTTTCTATCCATTTGGAAACAGCACTAGCCCTGTAGGCTAAGCAAGCTTCCTAATAGTTTGTCAGAGATGGAAAAGTGCATGCTGAATGGGGAAAGACATTGGATTTCTTGTTTAGATGGGCAGGTGGGAATTAATTGGAAAATTAAAAAGGATATAATTGTATCCCAAGCTATTAAAATAGGCCCTAGTATCTGTGTGCTGAGTACACTGACAGGAGACATGAAGGTGTGGAAGCACATGACGAGCAGATTTGATGTAGTAGCTATGGTAAATGGGGTAGAATCAAGGAAGCTGATGAAATCCCAGCTTAGCTGGGATTTAAAGGATGACTGTAACTCAGGTGACAAGAAGAGGCAAACATGTTATGAGAGATTACTGTATAAAAAAGCTCTGAATTAAAAGACTGGGACGTCTCTAAGGACTGGAAAATCCTGAAAGGCGAGGGCTTGAGCAATGAAGGTAGTGCTGATAATGCAATTAAAGGTGGAGACAGATGTGAGTCATTGTGTAGGGCTTGTTGGAACTTCATTGAGTGAGTAGTGGGGTCTGGGTAGAAGGAGGAAACATGGCATATTCCTTCTTTTAGAAGGCTGTTCTGGCTAAAAAGAGCAAATACAGATATAGTTCAGTGGTAGAGCACTTGCCTAGCACATGTGAAGCCCTGGGGTCAATCCCCAGCATGGCACTCACAAAGTGAAAACAAGTCATATTAAAGGTGCCAGGCCTGGTTACAGGGAGACCAGCTAGGAGGATTCTGCCATAGTCAAAGTTGAACCACAGAGGTGGCAGTAAGGCTGAATCAGTAAGCTGTAAAATATCCATTTCCATTGTCTTGCTGCCTCCCACTTACACATAGAAAGACCATTTTATAAAAGTTGAGCAATTCAGACAAGGTCATAGAGCTAACCAAGGGCAGCACAGATCCAAACCTAGCCTTCTTACTTGGGTTTGAAGCTCTTTCCACAGTATCAACAGTTCTCAGTCCTTTCTGGTGACACTCAAGGTATCCTGGCATGCAGATTTCTCATATGTTTCCATGCAACTTTCATGCAAAAAAGCAGATCTAAATGCAAGTTGTTGTAAGGACTGGTGAGTCTGTGATTTTGCTCTGGTTTATTAAAAATAAAAGAAGTGTCATTAACAAACGTATTGACTGAACTCTTATTAATAACAAATCATTCCTAACCACAGGTGGGAGCTGAGCCTCACACACAAGTTCTGAGCTGCTGGATCCTTACTCTGAAGTGCCACAGACTTTTTCAGCTGTGTCTTTGAGTGTGACTCTATTCCATTCTCCCTAAGAGAGCAAGAATGGGAGGGTCAGCTGTTCATTTTTAAAGTGGCTAAGCAGTCCTCAAGCCTTAGGCCTGGAATCTTGTTTATAAGAGCTCTGTGTGTGGGACTTAAAGAAGAACAACCTTAGACAAGACTTGGGTGAGCCACATCTGCTGCAGCCCTCTAAGGCCACAGTTTTGCAGAAGTGTTTTTTTATTTAAAAGCTGAAGTTCTGCTGAACAAACTATGTTATAGTTTCTTATCCTTCATGAAATTCCTTTCCTTTCCACTTTTATTGTCTTTTTTTCCTTCTTCCCTTGCTCCTTCTTTCTCTCTTATTTTTTCTCTGACTTATTTCTTTTCCCTCTTCTTATCCTCCTTCTCTGTTTCCCTAAGTTCCTAGGATTCTAAAGTTAGTTTTGTTGTCACATCTAAGCTAATGCACACATCTAGAGTGTGATAATATTTCATGGCAGATGAAAACATAGAAGTCAGGGCTGTAAATGTAGGATAATAATCACTGAATCAATGGCTCCAACCCTACTAGTACTGTCCTGAACTCCTGCTGAAGTATTCGTAGACAGTATTTCCTTTTCTTACAAAGAAGGTCAGAATAGACCTTGAGAGAAGTTCATCGAGTGCTAACAAACACTGGTGAGGAAAGTACCAGTCAGGCCTGCATACATCCTGGGGGTTTGTGGTAGGGCTTCTCCCAGGAAAACAAAGGACAGATACACCACGGAGAGACAAGGAGCAAGTGAGCACTGTGTTCAGGGCTCACACACCACAGTATCTCTGACACTGCAGGCAGAGGAGAACAGGAGTGAGCTGGGGAGAATACATTAGGCTAAGGAAGTGCTCTGAGGAGTAGTTGAAAGCCTTCCTGACCCCAGATGGCTTCACAAACCTTCCTCTTCTCTTACCCACACAAGGAGGGGCCGGGTTCAGTTTTCAGATTTCTGGGACACAGGCAGGTTTAACCCAGTTCATGCCCAGAATGGAAGAAAGAGGGATGGATCTAGCAGAATCCTCAGAAAGGCTTCTGGCAACCTCTCAACCGAAAACTCTGACCACATACTTGTCTGCATTGCCAAAATGACATCCTTCTCCCAAGGCTGATCAGAGAACAAGCCAAACTATTTCAGCCACAGGAAAAAACATGCCCTTTAAAAAGCTCAATGCCAAGAATTCAGCTCACTGAAGTCTAAAATCATTTTTTTCTAAAACATTTAAGAAGTTTTATTGAAAATGATAAAATATGGAAACACCAGATTCTCATTTTACAGTAAAATGAACAGCATCTTCTAGATTGTATGGTACCTATTCTCATAATTATTATTTAAATTTTTTTTTCAAATCCTGCTAGAAAACATTTTTCTCATGGTTCTAAGCCCTATCCAAATTACTTTTCTAAATTTTACATTTGTACCATTTCACAAATGGGTAGCATTTATAAAAATGATTAGTATTTGTGAGAGCTGGACTTACTTTCTTCATATTAGCTAGAAACAATAAACTACATGCATCCTACTCAGTCTCATAGAAAATGTACATTTGTTCATTAAAGCTCATCTGCTTTAGATAATTTTTTCTCTGATCCAGTAAAGCCATTTTCTTTTAGGAAAAATATTGGGATAAGTAGTTCATGAGCCCTAATAGATTTAGTGTGAAACTGGAAAGCTGCAGGCCGTGGTACAAAGCAGAAGCTTACACTGCCGACTCCTGGTCCACTTTATTGTGTACCGTGGAAAAACTCACCTTTTCTAGAACACACTGTTTTGTAAATTTGCTTTTTCAGGACTATCATTGTGACCATGAAAATTACAACAGTGATGAAGGCTGGCATACAAACACAAAGCAGTGAAGTTTCAGGAAGTTCAGATTCCATCTGACCTGGGTACCAGGTCACAATGAACCAGAGTCTCACTGCAGGGCACCAACACACAGACCATTAAGTTGGCCCATGAGTGGGCTGTACCCAGCATAGCCATTGTGTTGAGCCTCTACTCCATGCCAGGCATTAGTGAGTGTTCTGCACATAGCAGCTCATTTATTCTTCATAATAACTCTGAAATAGGTTCTACCACAATCCCTATTTTATTGGTGAAGTAGTGAGGCACAGACAACTGAGAAGTTTTTCCCAAAGTGAGACACTGAGTCATTTGGTTATCTTGTAGAAGTCTGCTGGTTTTCTATTTAATCAATTCTTTTTCTTTTGTAGTATTAAGGTGTTAGCTGGACACATGGCTTCTCAAAGATTATATTTCCAGTACACCCATCCTTGCAGAATATGTAGCTAGTTATGTCAATGACATTACAACAAAAAGAGTGAGTCTTCTGATTCATGGCTCATCATTCTTCTTTCTGGGGGCAGAAATACAGAGTTGGCAATGACGTGGCTTTAACAGTTCAACAGAAACAATGTCCTGCAGACTGGTACAGCAGAAAATAGAAATAATATGGAGCATTGAGTGACTTTATGGAGTATAGCTCCTTAGCTGCTCTGAATCATCTCCAATATCTGAATAGTACTTAATAAGAAGTATGTTTTGGAGAACACAAGATGGCCGATCAGTGAGCAACAGAATATAAAGCCTCCCAGGAGAAACAATTCATATGCCAGAATAAAACACCCGGGAGAGACCCAGACAGAGGGAGATGGATCCTCTTGACACAGGAAGAAATTAAAACTTAAAAAAGTTCATCAAAGACTTTGGGACTACAACTGAAACAGCTAAAAACTAAAGGGACACAGCATTTTCACGATGACCACCAAGATTCCACCAGCAATCCGTGCCAGCAGGCAAAGCCGCCCAAACTCGTTCCCACCGCCACTCACAGGAAGAATGGCAGAGCTGAAGTTGGGGGTTGGTGAGCCCAACAGAGAGCAGAGAGGAGAGCGGAGCCGGTGGAGGAACCTTCATTGATCCACGGTCAGTGCTGGGAGTGAGACCACCCCCCATCCTGGGAAGGGCGCGACCAGGTGGGACATGTTGGAATCGGGCAGGAGGAGCCTGAACTGGGAGTGACAGTGACTTTGGTTGGTTGCTCTCTCCCCAGAGCAGATTCGTGCGATTTGCTTGGACTAGGCCGTGCCCCTGGCCGGGACCCAGTGAGACGTCCCAAATTGACTCCCTGCGCCTAGAACGCACTGACTGGGTGAAAGGCCCCTGAAGTTTGGCTGGCCCAGTGGGGAGGGGCAGGTATACCCCAGTGACAAGAGCAGGAGGGAAAGGACAGAGTTCCCTAGCCAGCTTGCTTCGGAGGAAACACGGCCAACAGGGAAGGGGCTGGGACCTGCACTGTAACCTGTGTGGAGGAAGCCAAGGCCATGACAGGAGAGAGAGAGGCAGGAGGAGGCCCCCAGCCCAGAACCCTGAGAGCCCTGATCCAAGAGAGGGAAAAACAAGGGAGCCTGAGGGCGGCAAACATGCAACATCAGACATGGCTTCAATGGACATTAAGAGATATCTTCAGGACCTTGTAGAAGAGCTCAAATCTGAAATATTAAATCAGGTAAAGCAGGATATGAGTAGAGTAATAAAAGAAATGCTCTCAGGAAGCATCTCTCAGGATGATACAGATGAAAGAAGGGAGGAACACAAAAAAGGAGAGAAACATTTGATAAAGAATATAAAGAAAATATAGACTACATGAAGCAGATTCAAAGAGACTACAAGGAAATTAAAAACTCCATTGAAATCTGGCAAAATGCCTTAAATGAAACTAAGGATAGACTATCAAAACTTGAAGACAAGTTTGCAATGTGTGATCATGAAAGGAAAGATCTCTTAAAAATAACAAGGAAATAGGCAGTAACAATACAAAGGCTAGAAGATGACAAGAGAATCTACAATTTAAGAATAAGAAACATGAATGAAGAAGCAGGAATACAAACAGGTGAATTACAAAGGCTATTCACAGAAATAATTAAGGAAAACTTCCCAAGTATGGGAAAAGAAAATGACATTCGGTTATGTGAGGCATACAGAACTCCAGCCACCTACAACCAAAACAGAGCTACACCCAGACATATAGTAATCAAGATACCAGAAATTCAATATAAAAACAGAATATTAAAAGCCATCAGAGAAAAGAAACAGATTACCTATAAAGGTAAGCCCATCAGAATCACGGGTGACTTCTCGACACAGACCATCAGATCAAGAAGAGCTTGGAGTGAAGTGAAGTCCTGAAGGAAGGTGGCCTGCACACTGCAAAACTGTACTTTGATGTACCTTGCAAAATTGTCACTAGGAATTAATGGAGAAACAAGATGCTTCCATGACAAAGAGGAACTGGGCGAGTTTGTGACCACCAATCCAACCCTGCAGAGAATGTTGAAGGACATTCTAGAGAGAGAGAGAAAAAATACCAGGATTTCAGGAACAGTGGCAGAAAGGCCTCAATGAGTGGGGCAGGCAGTAGAATGAAGGAGAAAACTAAACAAAGGCAGAAAAGTAGCATAGCAGAAATGAGGCAGAGGATAACTAGAAACTCTAACATAGATGGCCTTGATACACTATATCGTTAATAGTGCACCAGGATTTAAAACACACGTTACTCATACTACTCTGCTTAGATGTATTATATTCTGTTCCAGTCATTCTACCTGTACTAGATTTGAGGGCACAGACAGTAATCCCAAAAATAACAGGATATAGTAAGGTAATCATCTTCAATTTCCTATTAACTTAATCTAAAGTTCTGTAAAACCTACACTGTTTTACCATGACTGATTGTAATCGAATCTGGTTTGTTGGATCGCTGTTTTGTATTGATAGATTTTATTCAAAGCTGTTATGATTGATAGCATCAAGTCTGAGAGTATAGGTAACTGCACTGAAGATGACAAGACCCACTAGAATATCCGCTCTGGATTGATTATTACCTGCCTTTGAAGTTTTATACTGTCTATAATGTTTTATTTTACTAATATTTTTATTTACTGCTATACTCAATTATACTGTTATATTCAATTATGCCTGATGATATAGACAATTCTATTGAAGATAATAAGAAATAACACAGTAATCATTGTAGATCACCTTGTACTGTGGTTTCATACAACTTTTGGGTTTCATGTTTTTATAGGAATTTGTTTTGTTTTGTCTTGCTAAGTTTTGTTTTTCCCTCTAATACAGAAAGAATAGAAATACACGTAGAGATTCATGCATGCGTAGCTGTTCATACTCTCACTGTTTGACTATCTACTTTGTATGCTTTAATTTTGTAACTTGAACAACTATTTCTAAGAGGATAATATGTAATTTATTAACTAGTGATTTCTTATTATTTATCTTTTTTTTTGGAATTCTGTATTATCACTACCGTTTACATGCTTTTGTTTCTCTTTAAATAAAATCTTTAAAAAAAATAGGAAAAAAGAAGTATATTTTGTTCTTGTTTGAGTCATTGCATTTTGGGGTCTCTTCATTGTGGCTGTTGAGCCTACTTTCCAACAAATGTTCTTCTAGATTGTTTTAAAATTACGTGCTCTTTAGCAATATGATGGTGCAATGGGGAAAATGTTCGTTTTATGTTTTCCACAGTGCTTGCACTCACAAGGAGGCCGTGTATCTTTCTTGAGATGTCATATTTTTTCTTTATGCTCTCCCTAAATACTAAGCCCTTTAAAAGCATATTTCATTTACGCATCACAATGACATTTTGAGGTAGCTACCACTACTTGCCCTTATTCTCCACCTGAGAGACTGAGTTCCAGAATAACTAAATAGTATGTTTGAGTTCTCAAAGAAGTACTAGCAGAGAGAACATTTGAAACCCATGTCTATCTCACTTCAGAGCCTGTATTTATGATCATTGCCTGGAGTCATTTCCATGTATCATAGGATGACTGCACTTTTCTGCCAGCTCCACAAGAGTATTTTTTGTAGTCATTTCCTGTGCTCTAGTCTGGTTATATTTGCTAATGTAATAACAATTAAGCACATGAAATCTTATTTCTAAAGAAAAATGATTTAGTTATTTGCTAACTTATGACTGAAAGTTAGGGTGCTCTGTCATACATTCTAGAATAATTGGTATACACCTCCAACCCTCCAAACTCTCATTTCTACTTGTTTTATTCATTGACTTCTAGAGAAACTTGTGATGGTTAATAGCAGTCAGCAGAGAATAGCTCAGTTCATGAGAACGAGTGGAGAGGGAATATTCATAAGAAAATCTGAAAATGCCTTTTACAAATAGAAGCAAAGAAACTGTGAGAGAATGTGTAACTTTGGTTATTTTGTTGGGTGTTCCCCCTGCAAAACCAGGATATCATTTGGTTGCTATAATCTGACTGCACATCTGGCAGTTTGGCAGTTGAAATCATGGGACTGGATTTTTCAAGACCAAGTTTCCAACCCATCAGTCCAACATTTACTGAGCACTTCTTGTGGACAGAAAGCTCTATTTTTGCTTTTCTCTGGATATAAACAAGACCCATGTGAATAATACAAAATAAAATAGCAAGAAAAGAGAAAAGACAAGCACATTCATAAGGTAAACAACTGAAAGGTATAGGTTTTAACAGACGAGATGAAAAAAGACTCCCTTATACCTTGGATTTTTCTGAGCTTTTTGGAAATAGGGTGGGCTTGGACTGGTAGAGAAGGGGAATTATGATATTTTATATGGTAGCAATGGAGAACACAAAGAAGGCATGAGAATGGGAAAAGTTCAAGTTCAGAAAGCACATGGTGAGGAAGGAGCCCAGAAAAAAACATCCATGCCATGGAAAAGTAGGATGAACATAAAGCTGGGAAAGAGGGATAAGCCAAGTTGAGCATCTTCAGTTGCATAAAGATTTCTCCATCTCCCTACTGGTCAGTTCATGAGTGATACCTGAGGGCCACGGTGGTAACCCTATGGCAGCCTGCCACAGTGGTCATGCTGAGCCCTCCCTGCTGGCATGCAGGCCAAGTTGTCCCAGCAGCTCAGCACTGTGCAACAGTTTTTTTTTTTTTTTTTTTGCCTATACTAAAACCTCAGTATTGAGGTTTAATTGCAGTGTAGGCACTTTGCAATAAATGAGTTTTGGGCTGTAGTTTGCATACTCAGCCTCTAAAAGTGTTGTTATCACTGCCCTAGGAGATGCTGAGGTTTGTTTTGTTTTTGCTGTGCTGGAGATTGAACCTAAGGCTTTCTCCCTGAAACTACATACCCAGCCCTTTTTTTGAGACACCTTCTTACTAAGTCACTAAGTTGCTCCATGCAGGACTCAAGCTTGCCATCTTCCTGCCTCAGGTGTGCACCGCTGTGCCCAACTAAGGAGGCCCTGGGTTCTGACCTGGACCCTTCCCACAGCTGTTGCTCTTTGGTCAGCCATCTTGGCTGTTGTGGAGAAAGTGGCCACTGCCTCCATTCCTTAACCCCTCAAAGCATGAAGTCTTTTGAGGAACAGGCATCCTGCCCCTCTACTGCTCTACCCTGCAGGAAAAACAGAAACTAAAACAAAAACAGACATAATCAGTGGTCCAAAGGTTGAACTTAGGTTGTTTCCAAATTCTTTTTAGGCAGAGTCCTATTTCTCTGCAGAAGTCCTTATAAAAACATCCTTCTAGAAGAAAATCACATTTCATCCAAAGCACTGGCTTACACTTAACTGTCAGGAAATTCCATATAATTAAGAACAGTTGAGAAAGCAGTTCTGGGAAAAATAAAGTTCCCTGGGACTGGTAATATTTAAACTTCTAACGCTTTGGTCTGAATTAGTTACAGTTCATTATTTTATGAGGTAGCAAATCTTAACTGTGAGTTTTGGTAAAAAAGAGATAGATAATGTTGAAGGACTAACTTGTCTAATGCATTATTTTCCCATAGTTGATCCTGAAATTGGTGTATGTTTATTGTCCTTATTGCTATGAAGGGCCTGAATATGTTCTCTTTACTTCCTTGCATCTTGTTATAATAATTTAGTTAGAAAGAAGTTGGGTTAACTTTAGTGCTGGAACTGGGTAATTAAATGTGAGTAGGTGGGGAAGTGGATAGAGGGAAGGGATGACAAGGCAGCTGTTGCCTCCGAAAAGTATGTCAGAGAAGAATTGTTTTCAAGAAATATGTTAGGAAAGTAATGGCAAGATGGAAATTTAGTCACTTCAGAGCAGTCAGAGTCTGGTCTGTAGATTAGTAGCAATTCACAAATGTTTTTTCTTTTCTTTTGGGATAGATCAGATATCTCTGATGTCTCAACTCATATCCCATCTGCCCACACTGACAACTTTCATAATGTACTCTTCTATTTATTTTGCCTTCTTTCCTGCCTCATTTTTCTAAACTTCCCACTTCCTGTTCCCTGGGGTCATCGCCTAATACCTCCATATCACACCAGTCTTTATCATAGGCCCTGTCTTGCCTAACTAGGACAAAGGGGAAAATATGAAAGCATATGCAAACCATGCAGGGCCCAGGAAAAGAAAAGTCAGATAGTGCCTCCTCCGAGCTGACCAGCACATGTGCTGAGAATCACCAACTCCCCCCAAGCCAATCAACCAACTGGTTTGGTAACAACTGAGGTACAAAAAGCAACTGAATGCTTTTATCGTTTGGTTGCCTTTGCAGGCCTGGGGCCAGCAATCTGAGCATCTATAGGGAGGATAACAGTATGCAATATAGCAAGTATGGGGGTTTCCTTCTATCTTGTTTTTAAAATCCAATATTGTTCTCACTGTTTTGTTCTGATTGTTTTGCTTTATTCAATATTCTGTTTTGCTTGGTTTTATTCTGTTTTGGTTTGATTTTGCTATATCTGATGAAATGGACAGCTGGTGTGAAGATAATAAGATATACTATGATAGCATTGTTGTTTTCCTATTCTGCTTTTAAGTTCTGTATCAATTTCACTGCTTTGTTTTGATTGAATTTATTGTTTTGTTGGGTTTTATTATCTTTAAAATAAAAAAGTATAACAAGGTAGTGAGTTTTTTATAAGCCATATTTAATCAGTACCAGAGGTTACCCTTTATTTGGAGATTGTATCTTTTCTTATTAAGGTAGGCAGGATAATGGGTCCTCTTAAAGATGTCCATGTCCTAAAGCCTGGAGTCTGCACACATTTTACATGGCAAAAGGAGTTCTGCAGGTATATTATGCTAAGGAGATGGGCAGATTATCCTAAATTATTCCAGGGTTGGAGGGAACATAATACAATAACAAGGGTACCTAGAAAGTACAAGAGGAAGACAGACAGAAAAAGATGAACTCAGAGGACTGAGTGATATGATTACTCACTTTGAAGATGGAGTAAGGGGTCACAAGCCAAGGAATGTAGGTAGATTCTAAAAGTTGTAAAAGGCAAGAAAATGGAATATACCCATAGAACTTCTACAATCCTGATGACACCTTGATTGGAGCCAAGTGAAAACTAACTATTCAAACCTCAACTTCCAGAAGTATAAGATAATGAATTTGTGTTGTCTTAAATCATTAAGTTTGTGATAATTTGATATAAGAGCAATACGAAACCTATGTGCATGGTGATAAAATTACTGTCTCTTATGAAATGATCTTGATTCTAGATAGAGTTCAGCCTGGAGGGTACCCTGGCAGGGCCACTCAAATGTCCCATTGTTTTTAGTTGGAAAATGAATGTTCTTACTTGGCAAAAAAAAAGTTGGTCTCCCCAAATGCTTGAAATTTTAATAATGTATGAAATTCAACAGTATGGAATCTACTTCCAAAAATACCTAGCATAGCCATTCAAGGCTCTGAAGCATTTTCGAAGAGGCCAGCTTTCTTGGAAATACCCATAACTGGTTGATGGGCAGAAAATTCATTGAAATAATATTCATCCCACTCACTTTTGGCACAATACATGAGTCACAGTGGTTAGCTGTTGTTGTGGATAGTTTCTGTTCTTCAAGTCCATTTTCTATGCTTCAACACTCTGCTCTGTGGCCTGGGATGCTGACCTTAATGGGAGACATCAGTGGATTCCTTTGTTCTCTGATTTCTAGCCATGCTCAGCCAACCAGTAGCACCACCAGGGGACTGAAGTGTGGGAGGCGAGTGACATTGAGGCATCATTCATTCAGATTTCCTCTTCTGAAGGATTCAGCTCCTACATGGTGCTGTCCATACAGCTGCCTCTGGTTCCAGCAGCCCCCACCATCAGTGTTATTGTTCCCTGGGTAATGAAGTCCCAGTTGCCTGTGCTATCTTTTGCAGTTTCTTTAAATTCTGATCATACCTTTGTAAATGCTTTCCTCAAATTGCTGAGCTAGGAAGTGGGGGCAGCACTTACTTTGAGGGTCAAGAATGGCTGAAATAAGTTCCTTCTCATTAGCATTCCCAAATACACAGCTGAAGTTTTCTGCTAGGCTGCTTGGGGTCAGGACACTGGTGAGCCAGTAGAGGTCTTTGCAGGGGATTTCTGATGTGACAGGTGTTGGCAGGAACACTGATATTTGACCAGGACATTCTGCCATGGATTAATTTTTGGCCTGACAGATGAGCTCCAACTCATCTGTTCCTGGAACCTTCTCTTAAGGTTTGTCTCCTGTGCTGAGCATACCCAAATGGGCCTGCTAGTAGTGCCTCACAAAGCTCTGGCTTCTTCCTAGTTCACATAATCCAAGCTTTAGTCTGTGCCTGCATAGAGATGGGGCAGATTTTCATTTGTTTTTGTAATGCTGGAGACTGACTACTGGCACATACTAGACAAGCACTTTACCACTGAACTACACTCCCAGCCCTGGGGCAGATGTTCCTACCCATGATACAGGCCTGACCTTCCAATTTGGACTCTTATATTAACATAAGGGAGCAAAAAATTAAAGATTTCTTATTCTAAATCATGTTCTGCAGCTTAGATTGTCAGAGAAGCCATAAATGGGGAGGCGGGGGAATCATGTGCTCATCTGGCTATTAATTTAATACATGGTACACATGGTGTTCATTTCCCATTCTTGTGTGTGTTGCTCATTTAATCAAGAATTTAGGAGCAGGGGATAAATGGCTCTAATGTCTAGTTCCAGTCTTCACAGTCTTACTTTGTAAATAGCAAAGCAGGAATCTATGGTGGGTGAGGGAACTTGAACTCATACCCTTCACTTGTACAGCATTGGAAGTATAATAACAGGATGATTTTTTGATGCAATTAGGGAAGTCTGGAAGATGGTGCAACATGAACAGAAAGAGGGGTATATTTTTCTTAAGAAGCTAGTCATATGCAGAACTAGTAAAACACAAGAAGAATCAGGTTCTGAAACAGTGAACTGAAGAACTCAGGTTAGGTAGACTCATCAGTCTTAGTGGAGCCAAAATTTCACCCATATTTAGCTTAAACAGTATTAGAAGTGTACATGTTGACCATTCATTTTCTCTTGTATTTTAGGTTATTTGTCTATACTTATTTTCCTTTAAGTTGGTGTCCTCATAATTATTTAATTCTATCATATTTATAGTATTTCTGTAAGCACTTGTGCCTTTGGGAAATAACATTAAAAACATGGATTCATTGAATCTGTGTATTGTGGGTGAAGGCTTGGCCAAGACAGGACAAGTAGGGATCATGATGCCTGAGTTGAGAAGTGATTTTAGAAAGAAAAGGGCCAGAAATCAAGAGCTTAGCTGAAGCTTTGACGAGGATGTATGAATGAAGGGGCAAATGGAGAGATGCTTAGCTAAAAACAACAGCAATGTTTGGAGAAGTAACAGGAGCCTATATTATACATTTTTATATTTCCAAAAATGCTGCCAATCTTAGTTACTTTTTTCTCATTGCTAAGACAACATATCTGACACTCAAAGTTAAAGAGAGGAAAGGTTTATTTAGGTCACAGTTTGTAGAGCTTTCAGTTCATAATAGGCTGGATCCAAGACAGGGTATCATGGCAGATAGGCATTGTAAATGAGAAACAGTTCATGGTGGGCAGAATATAGCAAGTGAGTGATGACAATTCTTTTTTTTCCTCTTATATCCTATCTAGGCTACTTAGGGAGGGTAGCACTCACACTCAATGCCTTTGTTCTTTGTGTTGTGCCATGAATTAATTTCAGTGACACACACTAGATCCAGCCACCTCTAAAGATGCCCCCTATATGACTGCATGAGGCTTTGCAGGGACATCTAGACACAAGCTATAACATTCCACCCCTGGTCCCCCAAAGACTCGTGACATCTCTTTATGTAAAAGACATTTAGTCTATCTCTAAGAGTTGCCAAAGCCTTAACGATTTGAGCCTCGCTGAAAAGTTTAAGTCCCAACTCTTTGAGATATAAAGCAAACTCTCAGACACTTGGACAAAAGCCATTACACTGCCATACACTCCTTCACATGTGAGAAAGAAATAGAGAGGTATTGTACAATGACATGCAATGGGGAAGCTGGGCTGAAGGGGATATTCTTCAGAAAAGATGAGTAAATTTTAGAATTTCAGAGATGGAAGTGACCTTAAATTCAAGGTTTCCAACTTCCCACTAATAAGAGCACTCTTTTCAGCAACTCTGCTGGAATATAATCGTGATGAATTTCCACATAGATGTAAAAACAATGTGTATTCTATAGTTGTTGCCTTTAAGTTCTATACATATAAATTACATCAAAATGGCCAATTGTATGGCTCAAATTTGCTACAGTATTTTATTTGCCTGTTCTATCATTTACAACAGAGATGAGCTGAAAGCTCAGATATGATTGTAGATTTATCTGTTCTCCTTTCCACTCTGCCAGTTTTTAATATTTTCAAACTATGTTGTTAGATGCACACATATTTAGGATTTTTGTGTACCCTTGTATAAATGACTCTCATCATTATGAAATGTTGCTTTTTATCTTGAGTGATATTTATTTTTATGATACGATCAATCAGCTAGATAGCTAACTTTTGGTTAAACACATCTGTTAATGGAAGCTCTGGCTTCCTCCAGAAGCAGCCTTTACCATGATTAAATAATTAAGCTTTGGTTGAGATGATTACCCTTATACCAGCTTGTTTTGTAGCTTCATCTCATTGGTACATGTTTGGTTTAGTAAAATAACACATAGTAGATAGGAATAAGGTATTCAAAATCTGAAAGATTTGACTTTGTATTAGCCAAGGACTATTACCTAATCTCTCAAATTCTCATCTCTCTCATTAATAAAATGAATACAATACTATTTGTCCTTAAGGGTGTTAGAGTAATTACATAGATACCTAGATCATAGTGAATACTCAATCAGTGTTAGCAATTATTAACTCTTCCATATTAAAGGCAACTTGTGAAGTATTTGAAAATATCTGGAAAGATCCCAGAAATTCTTTTTGATTTTAAGTAAAACATACTTCTTTCAGCCATATCTGATAGGATATTGTTTTCAGGTCCATTTTCAGACATCAGTCTTTGGATACTTTTTTTTTTTTTTTTGGTACCAGGGATCGAACTCACAACCTTGTGATTGCCAGGCTGCACTTACACCACTGAGCTAAATCCCCAGCCCTTTTGGATACATTTTTTAACTTTTAAAAAGAGACAGTGTAATATGCTTATTTATAGTCATTAAGCAGCACAAAATATAGTATAGCTATTATTCCCTGTGAGTTGAGCACTTTTGGGCCCAACACAGAGCAATAATATAAACTAAGGTCAAAAGATTTATTTTGCCAAATGTATGATCTGATGCCTAGATTGTTAGTTATTATCCAAATGGAATAATAGATACCCTATGAACTAGAGGTTATCTGTAAATTGACCTGAGGCCTTCAGTCCCTATTTGTTAGTTCTGACTTAATGATCACCAGCAGTTTAATCTATTATCAATCTATCGATTGAGGCAGGTATCATTGCACATGTCCCTTATTCCAGCAATCTGGCAAGCTGGGGTAGAAGGATCACAAGTTTGAACACTGCCAGGGCAATTTAGCAGCTCAGATAGATCCTGTGACCCTTCTCTCAAAAAAAAAAAAAAAAAATCTAATGCTATGCGGCTCTGGCATCTGCCTGTAGATTCATCCCTCACCTTTTCTTTTCTGCTCTATATTTCAGGGAGGGAGACTCCTGCAGACTGTGTATATAAGGCTCTTTGCAGCCAGTAGCAAGTAGGATAAGTCTGGAGGGTGGGTAGGGGAGATAAAGAAGGTTATTTCTCTCCCCTAACTAGAATCCTAAGTGGCCTCTCCAGGAGCAGATGCATCTCTTCCCCGGTTTTAGCTACCTCTGGGCAGTCTCAGTGTGTTCCAGTGTCTCTTGGGTAACTATCCCCTGGGCTTTACATACTCTGCCTACCCTTTATACCTCTCGTCTAGTAGTGGCTATTGAAAATTGCTGAATTATTTCCCTGTTCCCCATTGGCTTCTCAGTGTGATAACATGGAAAGATACTATTTTCTGCTTTAGATTTCCAGAGGTTTAAATAGTTTATCTTTTCTCTGGTTAACTCTTGCTATTTGAGATAATTATGTTACCAGTGACACTATCTTACCATCCTCACTATCATATGACTTTATCTTCTTTATCACTATGGCTGTAGATAAGGTGAGAAATTATAGCTTTATATGTTTTAGTCTTAGAAAATCCAAGGTCTGAAATAAATCTTTTAGGATCATTTTTCATTCATCTGTTAAAGAAGCCTGGAGAGGAAGATCATGTTAGGAGTTTCTAATTCCCAGGATCTTTTCCTTCTTCAAATTCAGGACACTGTTCTCTTGGTTCCAGATTTCTCTACTCTGGTTTACCCAAGAGGAAAAGGACACTGAAAGCAGAGGTGGAGCTCCATGGATAAGTTATGTTAGCAAATGTTTTTCCCAGGCCTGGAGGCTTGAACATACAGTCAACTTTTCCCTCCTGCCTTGCCTCTCTTTGTGATTTTTCATATTCCTTTGTGATTTTTGTCTTCCTCTTTAATGATGAAGGTCATTTTAATGGAAGTCATGCCACCTCCTTCCTGTACTTCCTGAAGTAGTAGTATTGCCTTTGTTTGGTCCTTTTATTGGTTTAAAATACTTGTATGAATTTCAGCCCATTCCTGGTGATATGTCTTCCCCCTAATCTCAGCCCAAGCAGGCAGGCTGCTTTGGCCCTTGTGTTCTGAGTGCTTATTGTGTCTTTCTGGGGTCCTCTGCACAGGCCAGCTCCTCTGCGACTTTGCTGACCTCTCTGAGCCTCTATAATCTGTTGTAGTCACATTCCCTGCCACCCTCAGATGATTTCCTCTCAGTCAGATAGCTGAAACCTGGCTTTTCTGTCTCTTCCATGTTCTCCAGCCATTCTATCTTGTGTTTTTTTCTTTCCTTTGAAATAAATTTAACATGAAGTGCTACATGGAGATCAAAGAAACTACTATAAACATGTTTCCCAGGTGTGTGCAATGGATTTTAAGGTAAAACTATTCCCTTTCTCTAGTCCTACTTTGCTTATGGGAACCCTCACCTGGACTCCAGTTCTGCTCTTCCTCCCTCTGTTAGGAGCACCTATGAAACTCTTTAGATGCTGGCCTTCAGCTTTTTATCTTACATTCTTCCTAAAGGAATTGTGATGCAGTATGCTTCCTTTTACATATTAAGTTAACTGTTAGAAGTTTTCATCTTTCTATATTGGAAAATACATAATTTGGGGTTTTTTATATGTTTATAATTTTAGTAAAATGATTATTTCTTACATATATATCCAATGGCATCTAAATATCAAATAAGCTGTCTTTTATATACCCTGTCATTCATGGAAAAATGCACATATAAATTCTCTAATGATCAGAGTTTTGCATGGTATTTTTTTCCTTCTCAAACCTCATTTTCCCTTCTACTTTCTCTATAGAAGTTTATCTTAGTGCTTCATTTGTTTATTTTACATCTCTTTGATTTATTATTATTATATGCCTTGCAACAAAATATGTACAGCTAATGAAATTAATTTTCTAATGACTGAAACCTTATATTCAGTTTTCTTCTACTTGAGGTCTAATTTCCTTTAATATCTGTGCATACATGAATAAAAAGTAAAATGTCATGAATATTGATAATTATTAAACACAAAAGATAACAATTTATCAGAAATATAGCTCTCTACCTTTAATTGCTCATGAATCTGACAATGTATATGACTTATGGTTAAAATGATTCTATGTGGGAGGAGATTACAAATGGTAGAGCAAAATGCAGCTTCTTTGAAACCTGGAATTGAAAAACAACTTAGCAGAAAAAAAAAAAAAAAAAAAAACCAGAGCTCTGGGAATCATGAAAGAGCTAGCAGGAAAATGAGTAACTACAAAGAAACTGAAAACAATGTAGAGAAAAGAACAAAGCAGACTGGAACACTAACCCTGGCTCCCAGGGAGGAGGTCCCGTCTCCACAAACATAAATGCTGGGGGATCAAGACTGGAGAAGGTTGAACACTAGACAATACTCAGATTTTACGCTGAGTAAATTGAAAAGAGGTACAAATACTAAGACATAACCAAACAGAAGGAAATGTCACAGGGAGATAGAACCTGACTAAAGAGAGCTCCACGGTAGCAATACTTTGTCTACCCTATGTGGACTTCAACTCACAGCATAGAAACAATAGAGACATGGGAATAAGGCAAGAGGATGCCCTCCAAGACCCTAGCTCCCAAAAATCTGATCACATGGACACTGAGATAGAGAAAACTAGAGCAAAGAATTCAAAACCAAGTGGTCAAAACATTTGAAGATATTAAAGAAGGAAAATATGAGCATGAAAGATGATACTTCATTCAACCAGAGACCCCAAACAAGCAAGAATAGCTGTCTTATTTTCAGATTCAGCAAACTTAAAGCCAGAACTGATCAGAAGAGACCAAGATGGCCATTACGCACTAGTAAAGGGAACAACTCAACAGGAAGAGTTAACAATTTTAAATATCTATGCATTGAATGTTGGCATACCTAATTACATAACACAAAAACTATTAGACTTAAAAAGACAGATGGACACAATACAGGGACTTCAGTATCTCACTCTCACAATGATATAAGTCACCTAAGCAAGAAGTCAAGAAAGAAATATTAATCAAACTACACCACTGAACAAATTGGTTTAACAGATATCTACAGTGTTTCACCAAACAACAACAAAATACACATTTTTCTCAAGTTCGTGGAAAATTTTTCATAATAAACCATGTGGTAGGCCTTTATAGACCATGTTTTAGGTATGCTTTAAAATACAAAAAAAAAATTGAAATTATCCCCTGCATATTATTAGATCATAACATAAAGAAGCTAGAAATCAGCATCCAAATAAGCCACAGAAACTATGCAAAAATAGACTAAATGATATGTTATTGGATAATCAGTGGATCAGAGAAGAAATAAGCTAAGATAAAGTTTCCTGGAATCAAATGACAATGGAATCACAACACACCAAAGCCTACGAAACATAATGAAAGCAGTTCTAAGAGTGAGGGTATTAACTATAAATGCACACACAAAAAGAATAGAGTGATTCCAAATAAATAACTTAGTGATGAACTTCAAGTTCCGAGAAAGACAAGACAATCCAAATCGAAAATTAAGAGAAACAAATTATAAAGATCAGAGTGAAAATTAATGAGATTAGGACAAAAAAGAATCAATGAATCCCAGATTTGGTTCTTTGAAAGGATGATGTAAAGATGTGGGAGAGAGATAAAAGTCAGTGTCTCCTGAGAATCAGCCATGCTAGGACTTGGGGGACCAACCAAGAAACAGCCAGCCTTTCTGGTAAGCCGTGCAAGCCGCGCAGGTTCCAGGCAGAGAAGTTAGATAGTGTGTTTGTCCCGTGAGCCTACTGGTTTGTGTCCTACCCTCACTGTAAGCAACCAGATGTTTCAGAGGACAGGCTGAGTTGATAGCAACTAAAGTACATAAAGCAACTAAAAAATGCATGTATTGTTTGATTGATTATGCAGGCCTGGGGCCAGAGTTCTGAGCATTTCTTAGGAGGATGACAGCATGCAAGATAGCAAATATGGGGGATTTCAATCTTGTCTTTGAAGTCAAATATTGTTTTCACTGTTTTGCTTTGTTCTGATTGATTGTTTTGCTTTACTCAACATTCTGTTTTGATTGGTTTTATTGTGTTTTGCTTTTGGTTTGATTTTGCTATACTTGATGGAATGGACAACTAGTGTGAAGATAAGATATACTACGGTAGCTATTGTTGTTTTCCTGGTATCCTGCTTTGAAGTTCAGTACCAATTTTGCTGCATTGTTTTGATTGGCTTTGTTCTGTCTTGTTGGATTTTACTATTTAAAAAAAAATATGTGGGAGAGAAGAGGAAAGGAGGGGAAGTAAAAAGCATCAAGATGCAATCTATGTGTGTACCAATTCCCCCACAATGAAGGTATGTTCTGTGTATTGCAAAAATATACTAATGAAAATTTGAGAGAAAACAATAATATTTCTATGTGGGTAAAATCATACATATATTTCATTTCTGGTTTTCATTTCTGTAGCCATGAAGACTAAGGAATCTTAGTCTTAAAAGTTGGTGGGAACTAGAAACTACTTTTTATGGATGTGTTGGTCATTCTTTGAATGCCAGGATTTATATGGCATAAATCACTCATTTCTGATTATCAGTGAACTCTATGTGAGCTTCCTTTAAATCTTTTTGAAAGCAGAGAACTTGATACCACCTGTTTTGCAAAATGATTAGTCACAATAGTTCCATAAAGTGTTAGTGTTTCCAGGTCTCTTTTATCTGGGCACTATGGAGGTCTAAACTCTGGGTAAATGGATTCACTTCATGAAGAGAGAAGGGTAGGATTTTTTTTTTATGAAGTAGAAGAGAACAATAGTAAAAGAGGAAGTATTTTAGGGGAACTCCAAGAGCCGTGCCTGGCAGGCATGTTCTCAGGTTCATCAGTTTTGGGAAAGAGTACCATACTTGGGGAAGATGAGGATCTAGAAACCTGTTTCTTAAAACAGGGGTACCTTGGTTCACAAACTTCATTTGTTTTACAATTTTGGGGAAGATGGCCACATTTGTGTGGGAAAGATGGCCATGTCTGTGTTTGTCACCTGATATGGAGTGTGTGAATAGAAGCAAAATTTTGCCCAATAATTGTGTTTAAGAATGAAATTGTTTGTGAAAAGAAGCATTCTTGAACCAAGGTATCACTATGCTACTTGCGCTCATGCATTCCTTAGAAAGACTTTGCAATCCCCAATATGCCCCAGTGTGATGATATTGCTTAAAAGAACAAATTTTTCCACATCTGAAGAATCCTTGCTATATCTGAAGAAATAAGCAGGGTATCTTCCCAGGAATGAGAGGCAGCCTCCTCCCGGTTTCTCAAAGATGCTAAATCTTTGATGACAAACATTTTAGAGCTTTCATTGTTAACAGCCCAATATAGCACATGCACAATAGGTTTGCCACCACTGCTCTAGATACAAGGTAGAGTTCAAGTAAAGATCATTAAACCTGGGAGGTGCAGATACTCTACTGTACTACAGGATCCTCAGAAAGTATAGCCTTCTTTCCTCAAGTTCATTGAATTCATGTTCATCAAGTTCACATTAATGCTCATGTTATAAAGTTTTTTTCCTGCTGATGTTAGGACGTAGGAAATAAAGTGGTTTTCCTGGTGACTTGATGATGGTTGAATTTTGTGAAAGTCACTGTCCCTGTAATAACTGAGGATCTTTTACTAAATATATGGACCCTTTCTCTATGCCAAGCACAAGGCTCAGTTCTTAATGATTACACAGTGGTACTGTACTTTACAAACTTAATGTAGTGAAAACTGTGCTTGCGTTTGTCATCCAACATGGAGTTTGGGAACAGAAGCAAATTTTGTCAAACGTTTTTGCTTTGGAACTGAATCATTTGTGAACTGAGGTGTTACTGTACTTTTTAAATGTTTATGACAATCCTCTACAGTATAAGCAACTATTGTTCTGCTTTTATAAATAAGCAAACCATAAGGCTATGCAAGGTGAAACCATCAAGGATACAAGTGAAATGAACTTTGTATCTACTCATTCTGGTGTGTTTGTATCAGATCACCATTAATCATTGACCGTAACCCTAACACAGTCAAGACTTGAACCCTGGTTCACTTGTCAACAAGCCCTGTTGATAACACCATTGACACCAAGGTCAATGGTCTCTTGAGTCAAGACACACAAATCCTCCTAAAGACAAAGCAGATCCTCTGAGGTCTCAGAAGTCTGATGGGGAGGGATAGGGAGTTGTTAGCTCAGTTTAACTCAGGAGCCTAAAAAGTACAAGCGACTCAATGAGCTAGCTATTCTTTTATAACTCTAGTATATATTGCCCAAATGACCTTTACTAAACAAACAAGAACAAGAAAATTCTCTTCATATTTATGTTCTTGGTGCTTTTGCCAGGGAGAGACCTGAACCCAGAGAAATGTGACAGTTATACTCTCTTTAGTTACCCAGTTCACTTTTCTGGACATTGACTGTGTTGCTTGAAATAGATAGGATTTGTACTTAAGCAGCATTTTCCAAACCTTTAACTTTTTATGACCCAAAATAGGAAATGAAAACAAACAAAAAACAAGAATCCCTTACTCCATGGTGTGCATGTGTGCAAGCAAACACACACACACACACACACACACACACACACACACACACACACACGTACCCCTGAAACGAGAGTCTTACCAAAAAAACCTCTCGGACCTACTATTATTTCCTACTCCTAACTTCTGTTTTTCCTAGAATTCATGCTTTGATTTTTAGAGAACACAAACTTGGCATATCAGACATCTAACAGGACGGGAGACAGAATATTTCTCTTATATCGTATTTGGAAGTTCTGATATCCTCCCGGTACAGTCCTGCATCTTTCATCTGCACTTGGGAATGGTGGAGTAAGACCTTCCCCAGGGGCAAGCTGCTCTGCAGCAGACTGGCTCTTCCACTGCATGAGGCTATGTCATGTTCCACCTCTTCCAAACTGCCTTTTATTGATTCAAGTTCCACTTGACCTCTAGTGTCAAAATCGCACCCCAGGGTCACATTGCTGCCATAGTCTACCGTGTACAGTTCCTTAGGGACTGTCACTGTGAATAAAGCTGAAAAGGAAAACATGCCACTGTTATCCTCCTTTACATGTCAGTTCTTCCCGAGGAGGAGCTGACCCCATTGCAGCCTCTTTTTCCAGATCACTGTCATTATTTGGGCCTTCCCTTCAGCTCTCCCTTGTCCCACCCCAGCTGGCAGGAGTAGAATTCTTGGTCCATTGCTCTGAACAATCCTCTCAACTTGTGTAGTTGGCTCCTGCCCCCCACAATTCCAGCATGAGGTTCTGCTGGGCTGCACTGCTTGCTCCCATAGCATCCCCTCCTCTCCCCTGGAGCTCAGTCATTCCAGATCATACATCACAGGAGAGCCAAGTCTTTCTTTATAACTCCTCTATCACTGAGGTTGGAGTCCATTTTACTAACCTGCCTTCATAATTTATAAATAAGATTTTTTCTTCAGTGTATATGGGTCAAGCTATACATTCCCTGACAAATATCATGTCCTCTATCCTTGATAGGAATAACAACTGCCACTTGTTAGGTCTTTAGACACTCTGCTAATACAAGGCATGTTCAAAATACACCCACTTGCTTTGTACATACTTAGCCCATTGTGAAGAGTTAAACTAAAGACACAAAAGAGAACTTCTAGAACTGCTCAAAAAAATAGCAATAAGTGAGTGTGTCCAAAGTGAGAGGGAATATTTTGAGGGGGACTAATGACAGTGAGTCTTTTATTATAATAATTTTAAAAAAATTAATATTAATTCATTTTCAACTACTGATCAAGCATTATCTCATTTAGCCTTCCTAGGAAGATAGTGAAGTAGGCAAACAGTCTTGCTATTATCTTTTTAGAAAATAAAACTGAGGCATAGCCAAGTTTAGTTACTTGTCCGAGACTATATAACCAAGTTCAGACTAGGTGTCTCTGTAAGTTCCAAATGCTATTAATCAAAACACCATGTAAATCACTGTAGATACTTTCTAATTTCTATCAATAAGGAGAGAGAAAAAATGGAATTAATATTAAATGTATATATACTACGTGCTAGGCACTTTCTAGGCACTTTATGACTACAGAATATTATTTAACTCTGAAAACATGACTCTGAAATAAGTATTATCATCAAGGTTTTATACAGTATTTGAACAAACTGGCCCAAAGAAGTTTGTTTTAGGAATATAGTTAGTAAGGATAAGATTCAGAGCCAGACAGTATTTGACTTCAAAATCTTTAGTTTCCACTTAAACAGCATTCCTCAAAATGTGAGGCACATACAATTAGAAGTGTGTAAGGTAACTTTAAATGGGGTAGAATCAAAGCCTAAAGGGAGCTGAATTATTTACAGAGAACTTTGAAATATATTTCAGTCCTTCAATTATATAAATTTTCAACCTTTAATATCAGCTATTTTTCCCTTTAATAAAATGCAAAGCTTTCAGTCAGGTAAGTAGCATCCAGGTAGAATTGACTAAAAACTTTTTTTTTTTCATTTTACTGCATTTTACTAGTACCAGTGATACTGGTTTTCCATCTGCACAGAGTACTTGTTTTGTTAAAAAATAAGAATCTGAGTTGATTTAAATAGTTTTGTAAAAATAATCATATTATTTTTACAGAAACATGGTAGATCTGGTGAAGACAGTGTTTCCATGAATAGTGTGAGAAGCTGTACTGAATTATGAATCTGGATCATAGTAGTGAAATATGGTAGATCTGGTGAAGACAGTTTTTCCATGCATAGTGTGAGAAGCTGTATTGAATTATGCTTCTTTTATTGCTAATGAGTAGGTATTCATTATGGTGAAGGCATAGAAAGATCTTGAAAGAGTATCTGGGCCACCACAGATTAGATCAAATTATGTTCAGTAGAGCTTGCTTCATGCATTCATTAACTTATTCAATCAAATCTTTCATTAAAAATATTTGGCAGCTTGAAAACAGTCACTATGTGAGGAGTTAGTTGAGTATAAAACATGGTATGGGAAGAACATAGGATTTAGTGACAAGTGAACCAGGGTTCAAGTCTTGACTGTGTTAATGTTACGAGCCCTTTGGGAGCTTTCATTTAACCAACATGAATCTCAGTCTCTCTTCTGTCAAATGAGGTTAGTATCTGCCTCATGGTATTGTGGGAAACGCCGGGAAAAATGTCCAGATCTAGCAGCCAGTAGGAACTCAACAAACTTTCTTTTATGCCATGTTTTAATTCATGGGAAATTGACAATCTATATGTCAAATGCGTGGCCATTCTTCAGACATAATATTTTACTAACCAAGACAGTCAGTTCCCAGTGACTGGATTCCAATTTTCCCACTATTTCAATGATGCATGTTACAATTTACTTCTGATTCAAGTTTTTCCTTTCATTACCCTGCAAGTTTCAGAAGGCAAGAATCAGGATGCATGGTTGCTTTGCTTTCTCTCACTGTCCAGCACATACTGTCTCAGTTAAGGATCTGGCAAATAGAGGAGAGGGAGAGAGGAAGGGTTTGGGGGGACAGAACCCTGACCTTATTTCTTTTCACTGAAGTCCACCCTGTCAGAGATCACTGATCTTTCCATTCACTACACAGTACTCTTGATAGTAACTGGCACAAATGGGCTTTATCGAAAATGGCTGATAGCAGCTATTTGCCTTCTTGGTATCTTCCTGAAAGAATTAAAAGCATCATACCACAGTGATACATGAGCACCCATGTTTGTAGCAGATCAGTTTGTAATAGCTAAATCCTGGAAACAGCCCAGATGCCCATCAACAATGAATGGATGAAGATGTTTTTTCTATAAAATGGAGTACTACTCAGTCATAAGGAAGGATAAACATCAGAGATTTCTAGGTAAATGGGTGCACCTAAAAAAAACCACACTCATATGTAAATCAGACACACATGTGTAAACACCACATTATTTCTCTAGTGTGAGAAGCCAAAAGTGTAAACAAAGACCAAAATGTATAGTTGATACCGTGAAATAGGAATAAAATATTCAAATGGGAAGAGAAACTAGGGTGGGGGTTCACAGAAGGAAGGAAAAAGAAAACAGCAAGACAAGAAAGAAAAAATGGAAATAAATCATTTGTAACTAAGGAGCAGAAGAGGAGTTGAAGGGAGGGTGGGGGAATGAGAAAAAAAGAATCAAGATATACCATGTACAGATACAAATTCCCTATGATGAATGTGATTATTATGTATACCTAAAATGTACTGATAAACTTAATTTAAAAAAAGGAAAAATATCTGAGAGGTTTCTATCTTCCCTTAAATCCCTGTTTTAACTGTAACTAGAACATTTATGTGCCTGTCTACTGAGGAGAGCTTACATCATCCAGCATGCTTTTGTGTGGGATGGGGCCAGGGCAGGTCTGTAAGGTAAGTGCTTCTGTGCAAATGCACGTGTGCTTGCAGGGCCAAGTTGAGAAGACCATGGGGGCATAAAGGGATGTGGAGTTTTGAGATTTCATGTATGATTCCATTTTATGGAGTCCACTGCACATTTGTAATAAAGACAGTCTCAAACAATGGGAGCAGTCTTCAAATGGGGCTCTCTTAAGAGTATATCCCTGCATGGTATGAACCGTCTCTAATTGGAGATGCCTGGTGCCATATCAACTGTATCCCCAGAAGGATCATATTTATCCATTCATCAAAAGTGCATTAGCCATCCTCTGTGTGCTAGGTTGAGGAACTGCTTATTCTTCTCAAAGTACTTCCTTCTTTTATTACACATGATAAGGCAGAAATAAGCAAGGAATCAGGGTGTGCAAGGAAGGTTAGTGGTTGCATCTGAGTAACAAGAATTGGATAATTTAGGTGTAAATTCTACTGGATTTATTTTGCAAGTCTATTTACCGCACTGTGCTTTCTTCTCATGAGAAAGGGCTCCACTGTAACTTCCTCTGGAACTCCCCTTGGCACACTGCAGAACTCCCCTATTTACTCCCCAAGCATTTTATAAATATGTTTACTTGCTTTACCCTCTGCCTTCTACACAGTAAATTTGAGAGGCTGTATATATAAAATATGCCATCTCTAAGGCTGATGACATATTTTGGCTAATATTCACAAGAGGAGAGAATAATCAGCAAACATAAATGATGTTACTGAGTACCTCAGAATAACTGATGATCGTTATTTGGTATAATTTTGTCCCATTTAAAGCTTCTAACACATGCAAAGCTTTGAGTTTGATTACCCCATGTAAGATAAGGGTTTTAGGACATGTGAAACACGTTTGAGCTCCTAAGACATTCTTACCTTTTCAAATTACAGAGGAAATCCAGACACTCTTGAAAACAATTCTGTGAAGTGGTTTTTCTCAGGCCTGTTTGCACGTTGGAATCACTGAGCAGAGGGTCTTGCCCTTGGAACTGCCTGGGAAGCTGTCTTCGTCTATTCAAAGTAGCTTTGAGAAAATATCAAAGGATGTGGACTTCATAGAGACATGCGATTCTGGTGGCTGGAGGATCCAACTATCATGGTACCAGTGTCCTGGGGAAGACCCCATGGCAGTGCCATTACATAGTGGAGAAGTAAAAAGGGAACCAGCCATGTGTAGGAGAGCCACAAGCTCCAGCTCATTTTAACAACCCACTCTGGAGAGACAGCTTTAGTTACTTCATGAAGGCAGCACCCCAGGACCTATTTACTGTCTCCTAACAGGCCCCACCTGTTCAAGTTTCTGCCACCAGAGCACCAGCACACTGGAGAACAAGCCTCCAGCAGTTGAACTTCTACATATAAACCACGTCCAAACCACAGCATAAGCTTTCTAAAAATATGCCAATGCCCAATTAGTACTGGAGAATGAATCTAGGGCCTTGCATTGAGTTACATCTCCAGTACCCCTCTCCACCTTTTTAGTTTTTAAATTTCGAGACAAGTTCTCCTCAAGTTGTTTCTGAAGCTAGGTTTGAACTTGCAACCTTCCTGACTCAGCCTTTGAGAGTTGGAATGACAGGACTGCTCCACCAAGCACGGCTCATTCTGACTTTTTAAAAATTAAATACCCTGAGTGGTGGAGCCAACATCAGGGTTTTGGTCTTTTTTTTTTTTTTTTGGTACCGGGCATCAAACTCAGGACCTTGTGCTTGTCAGGCACAGACTGTGCCTCTGAGCTACATCCCCAGCCAGCATTAGTTTTTAAAGAACAGTTTTCCTAGAAACTTTTAATGTGCAAACAGTATTGAGAAACATAAAACACCTGCACTTGCAAACATTTTATAATCTTGCACTCAAAACAATCACCTTACTTTTATCTGGGAGCTAATTAGATAATCAGAATCTTGTGTCTGCCTCTCACCTAGAAAGTCAGGTGCTGCATTTTATAGGTGATGTGATTCACATGCATAGTCATGTCTGACAAGCAGAGTTGTAACACTTGTCTGCATTTAGCTTGTTATTGGGGAACACGGTGATAATTAACATTTCTTAAACACCTATAATGAGCCAGACACTTTGCAAACTCTTCCATCATCGTCTCACTTGATTCTTCCAACAATTCTTTAAAACAGGAGTTACCATCCCTATTTCACAGATGAGGAGAATGAGGTTTTTAGAGGTGACACAATTTGTTCAAGATCAAAGAGTGATGGCTATGGAATTGGAATTCAAATTCATCTCTGTGTCTCCAGTGCACATTCATCTCTGTGCTTCTTCCTAATAATTCTACAGATGTAACTGTATTTCTATTAGCATGTGTCTATCACATCCATGAATAAGATAGGTGTGCTTTTTAGCTTTACATTAAGAAAAAAATGTTGCTTTCTATTTCATGCACAATATTTGGTAAACTTCAATCTAGCATTCAACTTCTAAAGTTAGCAAAGGAGAAAACTGGAAAGTTTCCACAACTATGAAATAAGATAAACAGTAGTTTTCCCCCTTAATTCAGGGCCCTTAATTAAGCAAAAAGGAAAAGAACTAGGCAAAAGCACAAAAACACACAAAGAATCATATGTGCAAGTCTGTTCACCAGACTCAAGCAGCTAACTTGGATAATGTTAATCTTTTTGAAAATTCTGGGGTGTAATTGCATTTTATTTGTAATCAGGCCTCACTGAGAGTTAGCACCTGTCACATCTCCAGGAAACACATCATTTGCATTATCTCTCAAGATAGTTTCCTCTTTAAGCTAATTTTATACTTTTTTTCCATTTAACAACAGAAGTTTAAATTTTTTCAGACGTGTCATACAATGTGCTTGAGGAGAGAGGGGGCTGGAGGCTGCTTTACTTGGCTATATTCTTCAGGGTTCCTAGCTTAGTATAGAATCCCGCTGTGAATCTGATTCATGTTTTGCTCCATGTGTGGGAACTGCCTGGAGACACTGCTTAGCTCAGAAATACTTATTCAGATTACTCTCCTTTGTATCTCTCAGCAGTCAGCAAGAAGTAGCAGAAGGCAGGGCAAGTAGAATGACCCAGGACAGTCTCTGCCCTAGAGTAACCTCAGACATCACCATAATCACATCCCCAAGATACTCTAAGGGGTAATGTCTATTTTTATACCTTATCATCTTTCTCTCATTAGTGTTTCTGTCTCTCTTCATGATGGGTGAAAAACAGGAAGGGGGTGGGGGACATGATCATGGTGCTATCTCAGGTTATTCTGGGGCAGAGATTGTCTTGGGTTAATGGTGATAATTGATCAGTATTCTCAGTCCTTGCTTTGAAAAGATGATGGTATTGAAATGCCCATGTTGCTCTGGGCACCATCTTTTTCTGGGGTTTGTAAGAGCCAGTAATCACACTTTCTCTCAGAGAAAGCCCTCAGCCCAAGGACCACAGACTTATGGGCTTTAGCCTGCTTCACTTGCAGGTGAAGCCTGTCCTTTCTTACCTGACATCTGATGAAGCTGTAATACCAGGCTCAATACCAGCAGGAGGAGGAACAGATTTTGTACTTGCTCTGAAATAAATAATATCAGACACTTAAGATTTGGACTCACATTTTTTTGGTCATTCAAACTTATTTAACAAAAATTTCACAGTTTTAAGGAAGTAGAGTTGACACACAAAAGAGGGTTACTTGTGTGTTTTTAATATAGACATTTAAACAGTGTGCAATTCAGTAATTTTCAGCATATCCACACAGTTGTGCAGCCAATAACCCTATCTAATTTTGGAATTTTCTTCACCCACCCAAAAGAACTATGTCAATTAAAAGAAACTCCCCATCTTCCTTTCCTCTTCCTTCAGCCCCAGACAACCACTAACCTGCTTTCTATCTCTATGAATTCCTTATGCTGGATAGTTCATATAAATAGACTCATAAGGTGCATTGTCTTTTGTGACCGGCTTCTTTGAGTGCAGTGTCAAAGTTCATCTGTACTATAGCACATGTCAGTCATTTATTCCTTTTTGTGTCTGAATAATACTGTAGTATATAATAAATCATTCTTCATCATTTGCTGGCTATTATGAATAATGCTTCTATAAATACTCATGTACAAGTTTTTGGGTATGAATGCTTTCAGTTATCATGGATATGGTAGTCAGGGTTTACAGTGGAATGGATTTAATGGAGGACACATAATTCATAGGAGTATAATAGTTACCCAAAGAATCAAATGCAGAAGAAGAAATCTGTCCACGCACTAGACACCCAAAGAATCCAGTTGGAGACAGAGCCCACAGCAGTATCTCATGGAAGTCTATATCAAGGATCTGCACTGGGAAGGCCCAAAGGTGAGTGGTGGAAGCTAGAAAGTCTGTGTCAGTAAGTGAAGGATTTATGCCAGCAGGCTGAGGGATCTGCACGAAACCAGGAAGCAACACTCCAGGTAAGGACCAGAGATCCCTCAAAGAGAACCACAACCATCCTCAATGACAGCAAGAACCTGAGCTCCTTTGACCATGAAAACGGCTGAGGTCACATCAGGAAAACCAGTACAACAAGCTTCTTCAGGAGAACAGCACTGGCATCTTCCTTTCCACGTCTCCTTTTATGCTGTGGGCAACAATCCTCAGCTGGGCTTTCTATGCCCAGAACCATGCTGATTCAGATCAGTTGGGTGTTACAAGTTGCCCACCAGTTAATCCACCACAATTGGTATACATGTAGGTGTGGAATTGCTGGCTCAAATGGTAATTGTGAAAGTTATTGAGAAAGTATGAGGGTGTTTTATTAAATATATGATGAGCAAATACTTTCCCCTATTCTTTGCATTGTGTTTTCAATTTCTTGATAGTATTCTTAAAGTGTTATTTAAGTTAAATTTAATTTTTAAGCATAAATTAAATTTTGATGCAGTTAAAATTCTCTATTTTTTCTTTTATTTCTCATGTTTTAGGTGTCATATCAAAGAAAGCACAGCCTAAGAAATATGTTTTAGCTCATATCTAGATCTGATTCATTTTGAATTAATTTTCATAAATGATGAAAGGTTCCAAACTCATTCTTTTGCACATGGATAATCACTAATGCCTTTATAATTTATTGAAAAAATCCTTTCTTTGTTGAATTGTCTTGGTACTCTTATAAAAACTCTCTTAATCATGGATGTGTGCATTTATTTCTGTAATTATAATTCTCTTTCACTGAACTTTATATCTGTCCTATATCAATACCACACAGTAGCAATTATTGTCACTTTGTGATAAGCTCCAGCAGTGGAAAGTATGGGTCCTTCAAATTAGCTCTTCTTTTTCAAGTTGTTGCTTGGTTTTTGACCATTCTTGCCTTCTCACATATGACTTTTTGCATAGGCTTGTCAATCTCTGGGGAGAAAAAGGAAGCTAGAATTCTGATAGAAATACCATTGAATCTGTAGATGCATTTGGGGGAATGTAGCTATCTTTATGATATTAAATCTTCCAATCTCTGAAGACTGAATGCTTTTCCAATTACTTAGAGCTCCCATTATCTTAGATCTTAGATAGTTTGAAAGAAGACCTGAAGAG
Source organism: Hydrochoerus hydrochaeris (assembly GCA_004027455.1). Lineage (NCBI taxonomy): Eukaryota > Metazoa > Chordata > Mammalia > Rodentia > Hydrochaeridae > Hydrochoerus > Hydrochoerus hydrochaeris. The sequence goes on along the minus strand of PVLA01001276.1, from coordinate 131,127 downwards.
AATCGTTGGCTATTTGGGTATGTAGTTTAAAAAAAAATAGAGAAACAGTAGAATTCTTGGGTTTGAGGCTTCAGTCATTAGGGCACTGGAAGTGCTATTTATGAAAATTGACAGGGCAGAGAGAGAAGAGCATTAGGGAGGAGAAACTAAGACTTGTGTTTGGTGATGTTTAAAAGACCTATTAGATCTCCAGGTGAAGGCAGGGGAAGAGAACAAGAAGTCACCAAGAAGCAAGCCCTCCCTGTGACCAGTGCCACACATGGGCTGCCACTGGGAGACAGCCAGACCCCAGCCCCTTCTAGCACATGGGCTGGGAAACAAGAAGAGCCACCCCCTCACCCCTGCCATAAGCAATCAGTTGATCTGGAGAAACATAGGCTGTGATGATAGCTATTGAGGTGAAATATGATTTGATGCTTAGGGTGTTTGGTGTTTCACTGACTTTGCAGGTCTAGGGCCAGTGGTCTGATCATCTATTCAGAGGATAATGTTATGCAGTGTGGCATCTATGAGGGATTTCCTTCTGAAGGTGGTAGCCATTGTTAATTCCCTATTATCTTGTTTTGTAGTCCTGTATCATTTTCATTGTTTTGTTGGGTTAGGTTTTATTCTGTTTTATTTTCCTTGATTTTGTTATATCTGATGGCATGGGCAGTTATTTCACAAAGATAGCAAGATATATTATGGTAGCCATTTTGGATATACTACTGTCTTGTTTTGAAGTCCTTTATTGCATTCATTGTTTTGTTTTTATTGGTTCTATTCTGTTCTGTTTGATTTTTACTATGTCTAAAGGTATGGGCTGTTATTCTGAAGACAACAAGAGGCATTATGGTAACCATTGTTGATTTTGTACTGTTTTGATGACCTGTATCACTTACACTGGTTTGTTTTGATTGGCTTTATTCTCTTTATAATAAAATATATATATATATATATATATATATATATATATATATATATATATAAAATAAAAAAGATCTCCAAGTGAAGGTGCTTAAAAAGCAGTTGGACGACAAGTTGTCCAAAGTTTGAGGTAAATATACAAATTTTGGAGTCATTTATGGGTGTTATTTAAACTCATGGGACTGCATGATACCACCTAGAAAGAAAGAAGGAAGTGAAAAGGTATAAGAACTGAGACATGGAGCATTCTGACATTTATAGATCTTTGTGAGGCAAGGGCATCAACAAAGAAGACTGAGAAAGGTAAAATGGCAAAAGTTCATGTATATTAACTACATCTTTTATTCTCCATATTCTTATGCTTTTATATCCTGGAGCCTTCTCTGACTGCAAAGGAATTGTGCTTCCCACGGTCAGTGTTATGGTTTATGTCTAGATGTCTCCCCAAAGCCTCATTTAGTCATGTTATTTTTTTGGATGTGGCTGAATCTAGGGTGTGTGATTGACTGGCAGTGTAATGCTGGGATTAAGGGTACTGGAGTCAAGAGTGAGTGATTGCTGGATCAGTCCACTGATTGATTTGGCACTGCCCTAATCCTGGTGGACTGGATACAATATGAGACAGAAAAAAGCTTTTCTTACTTTCTTTCTTACTGCTTTTGCTGTCTTTTGCTGCCATGAATTTTTGCCCCTCTGCCATGTGGCACTCTGACTTGGAGCCAGCCAATTATGGTGTGAGACTCTTCATACTGAGCTAAATAAACCTTTCCTCCCTTAACTTGTGGGTATTGTGTATTTTGTTTCAGCAATGAGAAAAGTAACTAAGTCAGAAACATCGAAGTGATAGTAAAGAATACAGTCAGGAGCATACATTTCAAATGCAAACCAATCAACTCATAGCTCTGCTCTTAACCACCTCCTTCAGTGGAGCTGTTCACATTCCCAGTGTCTTAGTGACTTTCTTATTTCTGCAACAAAATACCTGACTTAAAAGAGGAGAAGCTAATTTTGACTCATAGTTTCAGCCTATGAATGCCTGGGACCAGAGGCAGAAACAGGATGGCAGAGGGAATGAGAAAAAAAAAAAAGCACTCAACCCAGGAAGGACAGAGAAAGGGGAAGAGTTGAAGACAAGAATACACCCTTCCAGGTCACGACATCATGATTCAGTTGTAACCAGGTCCCACTCCCTAATAGAACATTCAGCTACTGAACTCAGTAAAGGATGAATCCACTGATGAATTAGTGCACCATGACCCTTTCACATACCTGAGAATTTTGGGGGTACATTTTACATTTAACCAACAATACCCAGTCACTTATCTGCCTGCCTTCATCCCCTAGGTGGTACCAGGAAACCACGCACAAGTCTTTTGTCCTAGAACCTGAAGCAAGTATTCATATTAGATAATTCTAGATTTGTTTTCCCTGATTCACCCATTCCTTCCTGTGGAAACCACAATTAAAGGACTGCCCGCATCCTCCCTCCCCTTTATGGCTGACCCTGGTGTCTTCCTGTTGACTCCCTGTGGCATGAGGTCCTTTTCTCTTGGGATCTTCTAGTACAACTGAACTATCTCTCCATGGGGAAGTCAGTCAAGGCCTGGACATACTGGACATAGATTCCTTAAATAACAAAGTGCTGACATTTTTCGGGAAATGCTTTCAGAACCTATTCAGAGATGGTTTGAAACCAGCTTTTCAAGAATGTACATGCTCAGAAGAAGCCAGCTCACCTTTTGATGTCTAAAGCTCAAAATTTCCTTCTCAGACTATAACTTTCTTCAAACAGAACTGTGTGCTTGCAGAAGTACAGTTGTCTGCATCTGTGCAAAAGAACCATAAAACTCCCTTTCTTGTCATCCAATCAACAAGCAGATTCTCCCCTCTCCCTACCTATAAATTCCCCTGCTACAAACCCATTAGTGAGACAATCAAGCTTTTTCTTCTGCTCCTGACCTTTTTGCCAGTTGACCTTAAAATAAAGCTCTTTCTTTTTGTAAAAACAGTGCCACAGTATTGACTTCTGTTCTCTTGAAGCACTGAGTCCTTATTTGATATCAATGACAGTCATCTCCTGATCTGTTGGTTTCACCACACTGAAACAGTAACAAAGTTTATATTTTAAAACACTGTACTATAAGGATAGCATAATTAGTAGAGGTAAAGACACTAGAGTGGATTTGGTTGGCTAGAGGTCATTGAAAACCTTAATGAGTGCTGATAAAATTCTGAGTAGGTTCAAGAGAGACTAGGAGGTAAGGATGTGGAGACAAGAGAATATAGATAATACTTTAGAAAAGAATGCTATAAAAGAGAGAAGAGAGACAAGGCAGCAGCTTGAGGAAAATGCAAGGTCTATAGCAGTCTGTAGGGTCTTTTATTTTTAATATTTTATGAATGGGGATACTGTATCATATAACAGCCAAGAGTATTACATAGGGAAATGCTTATGCACACCTTAACTGAACCTGACAGTACTGCCATATCAAAATGCAAATGTAACCTAAAAGGTATCATATTATTTTAACTTTTATTTTATCTTTTTTTATTATTTAAAGAGAAACAAAAGCATGTAAAGGGTAGAGATAATAAAGAATTTCAAAAAAAAGAAACAATAAGAAATCAATAGTTGATAAATTACATATTGTCCCCTTAGAAATAGTTGTTCAAGCTACAAAATTAAAGCATACAAAGTAGATATTCAAACAGTTAGAGTGTAAACAGCTATGCATGCAGGGAGGAAGTCAAGATGGCCGATCAGTGAGCAACAAAATACAAGGCCTCTCAGGAGAAACAACTTATATGCCAGAAAAAACACCCTGGGGAGACCCAGACAGAGAGAGATGGATCCTCTTGACACAGGAAGAAATTAAAACGTAAAAAATCTCATCAAATACATAGGGACTACAACTGAAACAGCTAAAAATTACGGGACACAGTGTTTTTCTTTGTGGCAACCTGCTAAGTCTACAATGGCCTGAATTTGTGCCGGCCAGCAGAGGTACCCAAACTCTTTCCCTCTGCTACTCACAGGAAGCACAGCAGCGCTGAAGTCAGGGGTTGGTAAGCCCAACAGAGAATTGAGCTGGCAAAGGGACCTTCATTAATCCACGGTCAGTGCTGGGAATGAGACCCTCCCCATGGGAAGGGCATGACCAAATGAGCAACATGTTGGAATCAGGCAGGAGGAGCCTGAACTGGGAGTGACAGTGACTTCAGTTGGTTTCTCCTTCCCCAGAGCAGATTTGTGTGATTTGCTTGGACTGGGCCATGCCCCTGGCCAGGACCCAATGAGCCATCCCAAATTGATTCCCTGCACCTAGCACACATTAACTTGGTGAAGGCCCCTGAAGTTTGGCTGGCCCGGTGGGGAGGGGCAGGCATACGCAGTCCCTGCTTGCACCTCAGTGACAAGAGCGGGCAGGAGAGGGAGGAGGTGCCTGGCCAGCATGCTTTGGAGGAAACACGGCCAACAGGGAAGGGGCTGGGACCTGCACTGTAACCTGTGTGGAGGAAGCCAAGGCCATGACAGGAGAGAGAGAGGCAGGAGGAGGCCCCCAGCCCAGAACCCTGAGAGCCCTGATCCAAGAGAGGGAAAAACAAGGGAGCCTGAGGGCGGCAAACATGCAACATCAGACATGGCTTCAATGGACATTAAGAGATATCTTCAGGACCTTGTAGAAGAGCTCAAATCTGAAATATTAAATCAGGTAAAGCAGGATATGAGTAGAGTAATAAAAGAAATGCTCTCAGGAAGCATCTCTCAGGATGATATGGAAGAAGGAAGGAACACAAAAAAAGGAGAGAAACATTCGATAAAGAATATAAAGAAAATATAGAATACATGAAGCAGATTCAAAGAGACTACCAGGAAATTAAAAACTCCATTGAAAGCTGGCAAAACTCCTTAAAAGAAACTAAGGATAGACTATCAAAACTTGAAGACAAGTTTGCAATGTGTGATGATGAAAGGAAAGATCTCTTAAAAATAACAAGGAAACAGGCAGTAACAATACAAAGGCTAGAAGATGACAAGAGAATCTACAATTTAAGAATAAGAAATGTGAACAAAGAAGCAGGAATACATACAGGCAAATTACAAAGGCTATTCACGGAAATAATTCAGGAAAACTTCCCAAGCATGGGAAAAGAAAATGACATTCGGTTATGTGAGGCATACAGAACTCCAGCCACCTACAACCAAAACAGAGCTACACCCAGACATATAATAATCAAGATCAGAAATTCAATATAAAAACAGAATATTAAAAGCCATCAGAGAAAAGAAACAGATTACCTATAAAGGTAAGCCCATCAGATTCACAGCTGACTTCTCGACACAGACCATCAGATGAAGAAGAGCTTGGAGGGCAGTCTTCCAAGCCCTGAAAGAAGATAACCTCCAGCCCAGATTGATGTACCCTGCAAAACTGTCACTAGAAATTAATGGAGAAACAAGATGCTTCCATGACAAAGAGGAACTGGGCGAGTTTGTGACCACCAATCCAACCCTACAGAGAATACTGAAAGACATTCTAGAGAGAGAAAAAAAATACCAGGATTTCAGGAACAGTGGCAGAAAGGCCTCAATGAGTGGGGCAGGCAGTAGAATGAAGGAGAAAACTAGACAAACAAAGGTAGAAAAATAGCATAGCAGAAATGAGGCAGAGAAGGATAACCAGAAACTCTAACCTATATTGTTAATAGTGCACCAGGGTCTAAAACCCACATTACTCACTCACACCACTTTGCTTAGATGTATTATATTCTGTTCCAGTCATTGTACCTGTACTAGATTTGAGGGCACAGACAGTAATCCCAAAAATAACAGGATATAGTAAGGTAATCATCTTCAATTTCCTATTAACTTAATCTAAAGTTCTGTAAAAACTACACTGTTTTACCATGAGTGATCGTAATTGAATCTGGTTTATTAGATCACTGTTTTGTATTGATAGATTTCATTCAAAGCTGTTATGATTGATAGTATCAAGTCTGAGAGTATAGGCAACTGCATTGAAGATGACAAGATCCACTAGAATATCCACTCGGGTTTGATTATTACCTGCCTTTGAAGTTTTATACTGTCTACAATGTTTTATTTTACTAATATTGTTATGTACTGCTATATCCAATTATACTGCTATATTCAATTATGCCTGATGATACAGACATTCTATTGAATATAATAAGAAACAACACAGTAATTATTGTAGATAACCTTGTACTGTGGTTTTATATGACTTTTTGGTTTCATGTTTTTATAGGAATTTGTTTTGTTTTGTCTTGCTAAGTTTTGTTTTTCCCTCTAATACAGAAAGATAGAAATACATGTAGAGATTTATGCATGCGTAGCTGTTTACACTCTCACTGTTTAATTATCTACTTTGTATGCCTTAATTTTGTAACTTGAACAACTATTTCTAAGAGGACAATATATAATTAACTAGTGATTTCTTATCATTTTTCTTTTTTTTTTTAAATTCTATATTAGCATAACCATGTTGCTAAGTTGTTACTGGATCATTGAACTTCCTTGCAGTCTCCCTGTTTGACTATCTACTTTGTATGCTTTAATTTTGTAACTTGAACAACTATGTCTAAGAAGACAATATGTAATTTATCAACTAGTGATTTCTCACTGCTTTTTTTCTGAAATTCTGTATTGTTTCTACCCCTTTTTCTGTTTTGCTTATTTTCTTTTTAAATAAAAAAAAAAACCCAGCTATGCATGCATGAGTCTCTACATGTATTTCTATCCTTTCTGTATTAGAGGGAAAAACAAAACATAGCAAGACAAAACAAAACAAATTCCTATAGAAACATGAAACCAAAAAGTCGTATAAACCCACAGTACAAGGTGGGTGGTTTCTGCAATAATCTGATAACTAGATTGATTCTCATCTTCCCACAGTTGTTTCTTCACACAGCAGCCAGAGTGATTCTTTGCAGGCATAAGTTAAATGTGGCTTCTCATGTATCAAAATTATACTCAGAAAAACATTCCAAAGTCCTTCTAATAGCCCAGGCAAGGGTGGGCTCTGTACTGGGCCCCCTAGTTTAGAGGACCCTGCTATCCTCCTGCCGCACCCTGTAGTGTGACCTCCTCCTCCCCATCCACAATCTGTATCCTTGGGACACTGAAATTCTCTGTCTGAATGACTCTAAGCCTGCTTAGGCCTGTGTGTCTTCTTCCCTAGATACAATCCCCAAGGATAGACCTTACTGCCACTGTGCATATTCCTAAAGCTGCACATTTTTATCACTGTTCTTTGTAAGACTGCCCTGTGTAAACTGCTATAGCAACTGTACCCTCACCTCCAGCATTCTTACCTGTCTTTTATTACCTGAAAGCAGTCATGTAACACATCACATAATTTACTTCTATGTTACATATTCCATATATATATATATATATATGTATAAAATTGAGGTGGTACAGATCTTTTTTTTTTCTTGTTGCTCTTCTTTCAGCCTTTAGAACAGCAAAAATGTACCCAATATTTTCTGAATGAATCACTCCCTTACAAAGTAGGCAGAATATCTGGAATTATCAACTCTGACCCTATTACTACTACTTAAAAAACTTGAATAACTCCCTTATTTACAAAGTTAAGTTCTCTTTACTGAGGCCTGCTCCATCTTTCCCCGATCAAGTCCTTCCTGCCTCAGCTACATAGAAATTCACATACTTTCCTTCAGCAAGAGGAGGTCACACTACAGGCAAGGAAGAGCCTGCAGTGAGAGCCCAGGTATAAAGGCAAGGAGCCCAGATTAATAGATAATCTCATTTCACCTCTACTGTTCCATGAATAGGACCTCATAGCTACTTTGTGAATTCTAATCTCATTTTAGTTTTTCTAATCTTATTTTTCCTTTACCTGTTTATTCATGAGCTTTAGAAAATGGTATTACATCATACATATCTTATTATGAGGCTATACAGTCTTCTACACTCAACACTTGGCTTCCACAATATTTTCCACACCTCTAGTGTTAGCATTTGACTCATTATGGGAGTTAACCTGTTGCATTTCTGTCTTACCTAGTGAAACAAGAGCTTTTTGTACTTTATAAGATCTTCATAATTTTGCTGAATGGACAAAGAAATGACTGCCTGCATATATGATAATCTTGAATTCAAAAACACCCTTTTACAGTGGCCTATGCCTATAACCCCAGCAGTTTGGGAGGCTGAGGTAGGAGGATCTCCATTTTTCAAGCTCAGGCTGGGCAATTTAGTGAGATCCTGTTTCAAAATAAAAAATTAAAAGGATTACAGATGTCTGTGGAGAAAATTTTATTTTATTTCAGACTCAAAACTAACCGACCTATGCTTTCTGTCTTACATGCAGCTAAGAACTCATACCTGCTGGTGACGAAATCTTAAAGGTGTGGTTCTTATCTAGGAGGTGTTTCCATTTAGTGGAAAAGCTCAGGGAGAGGAGAAACCTGGGGAAAAGACACCTTGAAACAGCAGGCAAGGAAGAGCCTGCCACAGTGAGAGCCCAGGTATAAAGGCAAGGAGCCCAGATCCACCATGGCAAGAGTGGTAACACAACACTGTTCATCCTCTCATAGAGCCTTGGGCTCAATCAGCTGCTTGGAGAACATGCAAGTCAATGAGTTCCTGACTTATGATACAACTGTGATTCCTGCACACACTGAGTACATATTTTTACTCTGTGTTTTGGCATCTTGTGCTTATTATTCCATACTATAGAGCCAAAGAATTTCAGGGTTAGAAGAAGCCCTGATTAATAGATAATCTTGTTTCACCTCTACTGGTCACATGAATCCACTGACATAGCTCTTCTGTGTATGCACAGTTAGTGACAAATAAATAGCAGTAGTTGTACATTAACTTTTTTCTGACAGGCTTCTAGTCTTTTTATATGGAAAATAAACATTTTAGTAGGCTAAAATTATGCTTTTGTTAAATAATGGTTACTTTTAAAAGTTATTAAAGTAATAGATCCTTTTATCTCTAATAGCTTACTCTTCAAACTTAACTTGTAAACACAGGCCAGCCTCAACTGTAGCTTAGCTTCCAAAAGGATAACCACAAACAGATGTCAGCTGTAGGAAAATATATTTTTTAAGTTCTTAACTATTAACCCTTCAAAAACTCTAAATCTCAAGAATAGTTACATTATTTTACAGTACATTTTTTGTGCAGAGATTTTTTCATATCACAAAACTGTCCCAATTAAAATACTGAGTATTAGGATAAGCAAGAAAAATTCTCTTATTTTTAGGAGACAGGAGGGAATTAGTTTGTACCCCTAATCACAATGAGGGAGGTGAAATTTCTCCTGCTTTGAATAACACAGGAAAAAGTAAGCCTGCACTCCCCCAATATGATCTACAACACAAACTCAAAAAATATGAGAAAGTCTCAACCCACTCACATAAGGATTTGGTACAGCTCCTCAAGCAAAGGCACAAAGAAAAGCAACATACAGTTACTGTTTGCATCAGATTCCCTTATAGAATCCACCAACAGGAACTGCTAAAATCAAAACCAAAACCATTAACAACCTAGGATTCTTTCCAGCTGAGACACAGGGGAATGGAACAAAATTGTTAGAGACTGAGGTCAAGATATGTTACGCAATAGGAGCAAAGATGTCATCTTTTCCATTCAGTTTAGCTTTCCTGTAAAATGAAGGTAATTCATACCAGAGCAGATTCTAAGGAACTGTGGCTTCAGTTTCAGTTTTGGTTTTGGCCTGGTTCTTCTGGGTACAGGTGTGGACGTTTACATTGAGAAGTAGAGATCTTTAGGATACCAGTATGTCCAGCTGTATGCTGGGAACTTTCTTAAGTATCTTTATCCATTTCCAAGGATTCTGTAACAAATTACCACACACTGGGTAGTTTAAAACATCAGACACTTATTCTCTCACAGTTGAGGTAGCTGGGAGTCTGAAGTTTAGGTGTCAAGGACCAAACTCTCTCTCTGAAGGCTGTAAACCAAGAATGTGTCTATGCTACTCCTACCCTCTGCAAGTGACTCTTCAGTCCTCTGCATTCCTTGCCTTGTAGAATCATCATTCCAATCTTCTCCATTTCTACCTCCTTGTGTACCTCTGTCCTCTCTTCTCATAAGGAGACCAGCCATTAAGTTAAAGACCACCCTAATCGAGTATGAGTTCACCTAAACTCAATGTATCTCTAATATTCTATTTGCACGTGAGGTCCCATTCCAGGATTCTGGGTGGACATGAATTCAGAAGTATTATGCAACCCACTGCTGTACCTCATTTCATTTTCAGGGCAAATCATGATCTAGATAACACTAGGCTCATGCTACACATGAGGACACAGTCAAGAAAGCACTTTTTCCTTAATTCCAGGCTAGATTTGAACTCATGGTATGGCCCTACCATACCACAAACAGGTCAGAGAAATTCAAATCCAGTAGTAAGAAAAAGCCATAAGGAGCACAGGTTTTGATGACCAAGTCTGTTCTATTCCTCGGCATTCCCTTTGGGACCCTGGGAGTCAGAGCCAGGTCTTCACCCTCAGAGAGGCAGGTTTTCTTGTCCTTTCTGTATACTGCCCCTCTAGACTCTCCACCTCCCAGTTTTCCTTCCAAAGAAACAGGACTCTCCCTTCTTCCTCATTCTGCATCTTCTCTTTACTCTACCTCTTAAAAAAGTGGCTACAAATGGGAATGGCTGCCTCAGCCACAAAAAAGGGGCCCTGTGCATGGAAGTGATTCTTCCTCTGGAACCTGCTTCTCTACCCACAGCTTCAGACATGTGGTTTCTGTGGGAACTGCCGTGCTCTGAATCTGACTGTTATCCCATGGCCTCAGTGACTAGCAAAAGAGTGGATGGACATCCCCCACTGTTCCTAAGAGTTTGCTAATTGTGGCATCCACATCCCACCCCACCAGAGTTCGTAGTCCCCTTTAAAGTGAAATATATACATCACACTACTTCCCTTCCTTTGTGTTCTGCCTTGGGTCAGTCCACCTTTCTTGTCATTCCTCTGGGCCTCGTGGCTGTTTTTCCACATGCTTATGTTTAGGCAAACAGTTATCCCACAGAAAGGGAAGGCCCAGGTGTTTTTACAACAGAGCCAAACAATGCTGAAACTAACATCCCAGCACATTGGCCTGTCTCAGAAATCTAAATGGCTAGGAAAAAACTATGATAGGGGTCGGCCCCAAAGTGTTAACAGAGACATTTCTGAGTGGAGGACATGCAAGTTATTTGGTTGTTGCTATTTACTTATTCACATCTTTTTCTTTGGCCTGTCATGATCACACATTATTTTTTAAATACATAGAAATAATTTTACAAAGCAGTAATTGCCGGAGTCCAGCTGCAGCAGGGCTAGGGTTTCCCAAAGGTGGACAGGGAGTCGGCGAGTGAGAGACAGAAGACACTGCACACCAGTCTGTGAGTGAATCTGAATCCACCTTTATTTTTTAGAAGCTGGAATATATATTTGCCAACCCTGGCAGCAACCCTCAGCCCCAAGCAGGAAACGCCCCAGGCCCAGGGCCAGGCAGGGACAATCCCAAACAATAGGTTTTAATTGACCTCAACTCCAAGCAGAAGGCGCCCCAGGTTCAGGGCAATAGGTATCAATTAACATTTTAATCTTGACATTTAGTTAGCCCGGGAAATACAAGCCTACGTACCGGGACGCCCGCAGGAGGAAGAGATGTGTGAGATTATTATGCCGCTCCCTACATTGTTTTTCTTATCATTCATGGGAGCGGCTGTCCCTGCGAGGACAGCACCTGTCTTAGGTCAAGGACTCTTCACATGAACCCAACCAGGCCTTACCCGTCATGGGCCTGCAGGACAGCAATTGGTCCTGTGCCTGTCTTAGGCGGCCGGTGGCAGAACATATGTGTCCTAGTTGCCCGTCTTTGGCTGCCTGTCCAGTGTCTCAGGGCAGTTGTCTCACAGGAATTTTGTAAATCCTCCTCCATGAGCTCTTTCATTTAAAGCTTTTGTATAAACTCTCTCACACTACTCACAGAAGGTAAAATTTCACAACCAGTCCTCACAAAGGGGTTATCTAGAGGGCCTCCAGCAACCCCCCTGGAGTCTCCACCCTCGACTCCATATTGAGCATTACATAAAAACATACACATGTGAACTACACAAATTACAATTATCAGTACAAAACATTCCAAGATCCCCGCGCCCAATTCCCACATGTGGCGTCCTTTTCCTGGAGAAGCCATTGTCACAAGGCGTGGATGGACTAGGACGCAGCATGGACAGAAAAGGGCGCCGCAAGTAATTGAATGTGTACTTTGACTAACAAGAAAACATTTTAAGAAGTTAGCAAAGGGTTCATGTGTTTCCAATTTATTTAATTTTAATTATTTAACAAAATAATGAGCCCTTTGCTAAATTCTTAAATTAGCAACACAAGCCCTTTGCTAAATTCTTAAATTAGCAACACGCATAAGCCCTTTGCTTTGTTCCCTCTATAGTTGAAGATGCCCTAGAGGCATAACTGTGTGTGTGTGTGTGTGTGTATTCACAATCCCCCAAATTGTATTGCTACTTGGTAATGGAAAAATCAGAATTTAGTCCTAAAATATTGAATTATAGTATGCATAATAATAATTCTGTCAGAGTTTACTAGGCCCCTCCATTTTATAGAAGGGATAGTTAAGGCATAGAAATATCACAGAGCTTAATCAGACTCACTTCAGGATTACAGAGCAGAGTGAGGAAGGCCATTTCTGTCCTTTCTTTCCAAGGCATTTTCTTCCAGGTTCAGGGTAACATGAATGTAATGCAATACAGCACAGTGCAGTGGGTGGTGTGTGAGGTGCTGTGATACAAATGTTGATATGAATAACCCAGGACAGTGCTTGCCACACAGCAGGTACTGAATCATTGTTAAATATTTCAAGTCTTAAAAAAAATCAGTTTAATTTTCCTCACTCCTCTTCCTTAGAGGACAAAAAAAGCACACAATTGGAGAATGAGAAAGAAATATCCTTGTTTTGGGGAGGAAATGGGCAAAGAGCAAAAACTAAAGCCAAAAGCAGCATTTTATACAGAATCAGCCTGGTGACCCTGCTGAAGTCATGAGTGAAGGATCAGATGTGAGTTTATCTGGAATGTGATGAAAGGGAGTGAAAGCTAGCATTCTTCCTTGAAAAGGGGACTAGCAGTTCATAGTGGAGAGAGGATCATACACAGCTGGGAGCTGAGGTGAGGAGGAGGAAAAGTCCACATGGGAGCCAGCCTGAAAATTTGGCCTCCCTTGTGTCATAATCTGCCCAAGGAGTAGAAGTCAGGTGGTCACTGGGCATACACTTGCCTTATACTCTTACCAGGTCTCTCCTGTGAAAGGCCTGGCCTCAAGCAGAGGGAAAGAAAGGAGTGGATCAAAGTTCTGGTCAGAGAATAGAAAGACTGCCACCATGCCACCCCTAACAGTCACCATGGCTATGAGCAGTGGGAGAAGCCAGGGAAGCTGGCAGCACAGCCTGGGCTCTTACCAAAGGCCACTAGGAGTATACAAAACCACACTGAGTCATTTCTCTCTTTACTCCAAGATAGTAGGCAACCAGGTTAGCTTGTTCTGGGAGAAAGAAAGAGATTTGAAAAAGATAAGGGATTAGATTTTTAAACGGGACTGACTGTCAATTCCTCAAAATGTTAACAACAGAGGTCCAGTATAACCCAGTTTTCTACTAAGTACATATGCCCACAGCTTCAGACATGAAAACATATGTGTACACAAATGTTTATAGCAGCATTGTTCACAATAGCTAAAAAGTAGGAACAACCCAAATGTCCAGAAGTGGATGAATGGTCAAACAAAATGTAATATGTTCATGTAATGGAATATAATTTAACCTTAGAAAGGAATAGAGTACTGGTACATGATATGATTTGGCTGAACATTAACCGCTACTAATCATGACAACAACATAGGCCCAGGTCTAAACTCAGGAATCTACCTTCTGAAGTCTGGGCTGATATCCTTTGGTTTTTAGACCCAGGGAAGCAGATGAAATGTCAGAACCAAGCTGAGTAGACTTCAAACTCAAAAAGGAAATCAGAAGTTCTCACAATGATTCTTTGGTTTCAGTTCAGTTAAAAAAAACAAAAATGAAAGGATGTTTCATCTCTTCAAATACAGTTAAAGGTGGAAGAGAATCCAGTGGACTCATAGTTTGGGGTCGGGCTCTGGACACACATCAGAATCTCCTGGGAAACTTTAAAAGGATGTAGGTGCCTGGGCACTACCCAGACCATCTGATTAAAAATCTCCATGACTGAGGTCCTGGAATCTGCATTTTTCGAAACATATCTGGTGTTTTGAAGTTAGCGGTCCTGCTTTAATTTGGTGGGTCAGTACTGGGGATTATTGGGGCTTGATGGTGTTGGTGACAACTGACTTGGAAGAAGAGTAAGGAAGAAAAGAGGAAAGTCAGAAACCAAAGACGAACTGCCCATTTCAAGATGTGGCTTATGTCTGGTTCATGCTTCTTAGATTTTCTAGCACTAAGACAAGTTGGGATCATGATATGCAATTTGCAAGGAGGGAATCAGGGTAGAGACACTAGAATAGAAGTTGAACTGTAGTGGAGCAGCAGAGCTAATGGCAGATCTGCTTTTAGAAAGTGGAGTATCATGGAAAGTAAAGCAGTGGACAGGTAGGACAGAAAGTTGGCTCAAGCCCACCCGCCTTGTGTGATTTGAATGTTAAGGTAAAATCCCTGAACTAAGACACAGGACTTTGTAAATTTTATATTTTATATAAAATATTATATTTATATTTATGTCTAAAATTATTGAATTAAGTAGTTAATATAAAATAGAGCCTCCTGGCCCTTTTTGTTGTTCAAAATTAGTGACTTCTATGTTTAATGAGTATACGTATTCTGAACTCTGTACCAGAGATGGTAAGAAAAGCAAAACAAAATACAAAGCTAATATGCATTACTCTGGAATCATAAGGTCATGTGGTTGTAATGCCCAAGTATTCACTCAATGAAGGAAGGTTCTTGGGTGTATATTCTAGCTATTTAGGATACAGAGATACACAAAATATTGTCTCTGCCTGGTGGAGTTCATGTTCAGTGGGGAGAGTGACAGATGAAGAGAATGATTATCATAGAGGGTGTGAATTCAGGAACAGAGAATGCCTGTCTTTTGGCCTGCTGTGACAACTTGTCTAGTGGGAGACACTGGGGCCTGTGTTTCTCAGCCTGAGATGGGATGTTGGTGGTGACAGCAGGGGCAGCATTAGTGCCACAACAGAAATAACTACTAGGTCCCTAAATGACATAGAAGGGGACTAATTAATTTTAAATGAAGGTGTCTAAGAAGTTTACCAAACAAGTCCCTTGTTTATAAAAGAAAAAAACCTGAAATTTAAAGGAGTTAAAGAAACAAGTACGCCACGGGAAACTGCAGAGCCTTCAGGAGCAGCAGGGAGAAGAGGACAGAAGGCTGTTCTTCCAGGGCAGCAGCCACTTCTGCCTTCTCCATTCCCCTTCCACGCCTCACTTCTTAGACTTTCACACCTTCTCTTCCTGCTCTATAGAATAGTGAGAAGTGCAAGGGTTAGCATCAGATACTTTGGAAGCAGATCTCTGCCCAAATCTGCTTCATTCCTTAGTAGCCTAGAGACCTCAAACAAAGTACTTCCTCTCTTGGTGCCTGTTTCGTTACCTACAAAATGGGGTCACAAACAACTTGCCTTATGGAGTCATCATGCAGATTAAATAAGTCATTACGTGGAAAGCGCTCAGTACAGGGCCTGCTGGGACATAAAGACTGTAAAATCCTTTAAACTACAAGACAAAGTATAAAGAAGAAAGTAAAGATTAAGCCAAATACTGAACCCAAGAATAACTGCTGTTAGTATTTTGGTGGATCTAACTCTCTGTGGCTCTCCTCTCTGGACACTACATGTAAACATAATTTTAATAAGTGCCCTTGTAGCAGAATGCAGTTCAATGCACTACTTTTATCACTCCTCAAAGATACTTTGGGTATCTTTGCATGTCAGTAATTATAGATCTCATAATGCATGGATATACCATATTTATTTAAACCATCTGCTAGAGAAGGCCACTTAGGTTGTTTCCAAAATAGTATTTTCCATTTTACAAAACACTGGGACCAAGAAATATCAGGTACCGCCAGCTCTGGGCCCTTGTCTGATCATTTCCTTGGGGCAACTTGCTGTTCGTGAATCAAAGGGTACATACCTTAGGACACATGTCCCAGCAGAGTAACTGACATTAGGAAAAAGATCAGCTTGTCAGCTGGTTTGACAGGATGAACATGAATGTGGCTTTTGCAGTAACTCCGGGCTGAGTTGTAGGAAAGTAAGTAAGCCGATGGTCAGTCTGTGAAAAGGCAAATATTTGGAGGGTGTCCCTGTCTTCATGTTTCAAACATATTGTTCCTATACCCTGAGGTAATTTTTCTGACCCGAGGTGGGACTATATGGGAGAATTTACTGACCTCTTAGTGCCCTATGACTTCTCTGAGTTGCTTGCTTTTCTATGAAATCAGGTTAGGGGAAGTTCAGTTAAAAAATATCACATAACTTTTGAGCAACCTTGTGAGAGTAATGTCTGTGGATACTTTATATCAATATAGCCAAGGGTAAATTTTTCTGGGCACCAAACTTTCCTTATTCCCTGGCAGTGATTCAGAATATCTTCCTTAGCAAATAAGGGTAGGGAGTGGGGTAATAAACAAGGGTGATGGCTGAGAGTCCACCCCAGCGAGGGAATGGTACTGGAAGGACTGAGAGGGAGGAAATGGTCAAAGGAGTGCATCAAGGCCTGGCAGCTGAGGCTGGCTCCTTTCCTGGGCAGAGGAAGGGAAGGAAATGTGTAGATCCCCCACCTAAAGCAGAGATTAACCAGTCTACACATTTCCTTCCAACCTACCTTCCTGCTCACCTCAGAGGCAGGTTTAGGTTGGAGCATTCTGTCACACAGGCTTGGAGTGGACGAGGTGTGACTGGGCAGAACCAGTAGAATGTGACACCTAATACTGCTTTAAGCCACAAAAAAAAAAAAAAAAAAAAAGGAAAAGCAGAAACACAGGCCAATATCTTTAGTGATCTAAACACTGATGGAGCAGTTTCAAGCACTTTGTGTGTATTAACTCATTTGTCTCACAACTTTGGGAGGCAGATGCTTTCATCATTTTTATTTTATAAATAATAAGGAAACCAAGACCCAGAGTTGATAAATGGTTTGGTAAAGATCATATAAATGGAGAACTAAGAACTCCTAGAAATTGACTCTAGGTTTCTTCTATTTACCATTGCTTCTCTTCATTACTATGGTATTTCTTTTAATAATGGAAATTAGTTTCAACCATACTTAAAATAAGCAGATCAGACATGGAGTGACTGTAGAGAAACTAATGGGGTCAATTTTGAGCAGGATGATCAAAATGTGACTGTATTTTAGTTACCTTATGCAGGTAGGCAAGTGCTCTAATTTGACTTACATCACCAGCCTTTAGAGTGAAGTTTCTTAGGAGTGATCAAAAGCTGATTAAGCAAGAGGAGTGAATGAAGCCCCACCTGGCCTGGGACTAGGACAGAGAATGTTCTCTTTAGAGAACAACAAGGATGTCAGCTGGGGAACTGTGATGTTATCTGACCCCAACTTGCTTTGTATTAAAAGTAAGATGCATGCTGGCATCTTGACTTTTACTCTATCAATTCTAATTCCTTTCTCTTTCCTTTTGTCTTCTGTCTCTTCTTCATAGGCTGCAAATACTTTGCATCCAATAGACAACGCACCCATTAATTTCTCTTGCATGAGCACATTCTTTCTGTGTATCACAATTTGTCACTGCAGATTTTTTATTTTCCAGAAGTGTAACTCACCTGATTTAATAAACATTTTACTTACAGTGTATATCCAAGGTCATAGAATTATGATTTCACTGCTCAAGAAAAACAGATCAAATGAAGTCAGTTAGACTGTGAGGAGCCCCATTAGGCAGCCTGAGCCATGACCTGATACATAAAAATGGAAGTGACCAAAGAGTGGCTAAAGTTAGATAGTCATACGGCAGTGGACATGAAGGAGACTGGGATGGCTGAGAGCTAGTCTGGAGAGAGGACACGGTGCTTTTCCATATGGATACAGTAGACAGGGATTTACTTCCTGTCCACATCCACATTTGGCAGTCAATACCCCTTCTGTCCTAGCTAGCAAGGGATTTAAAGGATAATGATAGGTTTTGATTTTGAGGTGTTTTTTTTTTTAACACAACCTTATACACAAAGGGTTTTTGCTATTTGTCCTGATGTGTGTGCATTCACATGTATATAATTACTCATTTCCAGTAACCTCTTAAAGTTCAAACCAGAGCATTCTCATAATCATTATGACCTTTAAGGAAGTAGCTTGCTGTATGGCTTTATCTTCTCTGTAATATCACCTTGTGTTGTAGACCTTAGTAAGCTCAGCATATATTTTTTCTTTCCTTATTGAAGGGAAAACTTTCAACTTTTCGCTTTATGGATTCCTGGAATGGCTTTTTGTTGACATATCTGAACTTCGAGCATCACTGCTCTTATGCCATAGGTCCCTTACTAAGTAAAATAGGTTACCTGAACACAAACACTGTTATTCTGGGACAGGTGATCTGATAACCAGGACAGCTACTGAGTGACTAATGGGTCAATAACAAATTCACATCTAGATGCAATAGAGAGAGAGAACATGATTCCATGCTTCAGTGATTTGTCCTGTACTTTTGACAGTAATTTATTTGTGTCTTCTGTTGTTTTGTTTTTGGAAGAGGAGCTATGCTCATGAGTCATAAAAGTACTATATACATCAATCTTGGTATTTTAAGGTAGGGTAAATGCCTAAGTCATTTCTGTATTCTCTAAAATGCCTACTAGATACAATAGGTGCTTCATGAATGTTTAATGGAGAGGGTAATTAAATATTTATGGTGTGTTGAGCTCTATCTAGTTAGAAACCACACTTGGACATTGTTCTATGTTTTGTTTTCAATTTGACTAAAGAATAGACAGAAATGTTTAATTTGAGGTATAAAAAGAATTGCTTTCCACTAGAAAGCTGCTTGTTGTGAAACTAGCAAAGAATAAGACTTCTCTCTTAAAACAAAACAAAACAAAACAAAAGTATGGCTTATCAAAAATACTTTCCAAATTTCCCCTAAATAAGTTATGTTATCCTCTATAAGTAAGTTTGGTTTTTCAGTATCTCGACAGTTATGGACACAAGAGACTAAAAAAGACAAAACAAAACAAAAAACTGATGTCAGAATTTTAATTGTGCAAGATGAAAAAAAAGTTATAGTTAGTTTTGATGTTATGGAAAATTCCAAAATTATTGTCTATCAATTTAGGTCTTCAGACTGGCACAACTTTAATTCACAGCTATTTTAACTTTCAAGAAATAAAAAATCAAACACTAACTTTGAAAATATTTAAAAATTTAAATAAATAAAAATTTAATTAATAAAAATCTCAAAAAGTTTTAATGTCATCCATAGCTAATAATCTGGCTAGATTTATAGCTATTGGATCTTAGAGTAAGTTAATACACCATTGCTTCCTATGAGTGCATTAATATACAAATTTATTGCAGGCTTCCTAAGCACTAGGCACTGTGCTAAGCACATCAGCTAGTCTGCCTTATTTAGTCTTTACTTCCTTTGCCCAGAAGAAACAGTTTCAGTGAAATTAAATGTCACACCAAAGTAAGGCCATACAGCTGAGGAAACTGGAATTTAGTTTTGACCAACTCCAGATCTTCAGTGCACTCTTCTGTTCTTCCCAGTTATGAATACATTTCTCAATACAGATGAATTTTTTTTTCTAGTCATCTGAAATGAAGCTGTGAGTTCTCAATGTTTTTGTTTTTCAGTCTTTCCCTAAATGCTGGAATCATCTACTCAAGTTTTGAATTTTCCATACAGTTTCAGCATCCCAGAGATCATTTTATTTGATTTCATACACGTTAACACTCACAGTTTACCCCAAGCTTGGTAAGTCATATATGTCCAGAAAGAAGTGAGGCTTGACAAATGACATCTGCTCTTGTTCATGTGCTATTGCTGATACTAAGTTTTTCATTATTCGGGTCTGACATGGCATTTTCTTCAATTATTACAACAACATAAGTTCTCCTATTCAGTTTCACTTATGTAAATGTCTACTGAGCAGCTTCTCCTGAGCTTTCTCTTCTCATTTTTCTCCACTGTAGAGCACTGAAATAAAAACAGCTTTTTGTGTCCGTTGGAGGCTGGATACTTGATCTTTGTGCAAGCAGCCAAAGTTTTCCATGAAGAAGCCAAGATGCTGAGTGGGGAAGCCTACATTTGGGCCATTTTGATAGTCACCAGTGACCCCCAGGATGCTGACCAAAGCCTCATTTGTTATGCCAAAACTTTACTTGAAATGGTATGTTAAACTCAGTTCTCAGAACATATAAATATAAATTGGAATTCTTTTTGAAAGCTTTCCCAAAGTCCAAATCTCACAATTATTTCATGTTGGTAGAAGCATGAATAGGTTGATTTGACCCATTTATTCTTTTATGATGCTATAGTATCATTTATCATCATGCAGCTCTAAACCCACAGAGGCTTAATCTGAGATCATAAATAAACCAATCATGCTTCTACAAGGTAGAGCATTTACTTGGGGGCAGATCAATGAAAAATAAGAAAAAAGGGAATAAAATTATTTGATTCAGTTGAGTTCAAGTCCATACTGAAATCTGAGAGTGGCTGAATGGAGCTTTTAAAACTCCCTCATTTTTTATATTTTTATTTGGCCTCGTACACTAGCAAGACTTATCATTTCCTCAAAAGTGCATGAAAGTCCCTGGAAGGCAAATAATTAAACTCAGAAGATTTTTTTTTTAAAGTATAATTTATTTGAAATAGGTGACATTTACAAGTCTTTTTTTTTTTTTTTTTTGGCACTGGGGATTGAACTCACAACCTTGCAGGTGCTTAAGCCACTGAGCTAAATCCCCAGCCCTATATTTACAAGTCTTAAAAATCAAAAGGTACAAAGGTTGTACAGTAAAATTCTCTCCCAATTTGCCACCAAATTGGGGCAAGGCAGTTTCATTAGTTTCTTATGCATCCTTCTAGCTCTATAGCTTTTGCATAAGTAAACAAACATACATATTATTTTCCTTTCCTAATGTGCAAAATTTGTATCTGGAAAGTTATATATCATATGTAATGTATAAATTAAGTGTACTATGTAAGTATTCATACCAAGAATCCAGTGCAAAAAGTAATTAGTCATTGTATGCATATTCTATATGTAATTAATATAATGTACAAAGTTTACTGTACTATATTCTTTGTTCTGTATCTTTTTTCCACTTAACAATACATCTTGAAGATATGATCCACAATACTACAGGTATTTTGTAGCTACCTGCTATGTTCTAATGTTTGGATATACCACCACATTTATTTAACCACTTCCCTACTTATAGACAGTTAGGTTCTTTTCAGTGTTTTGTTACTATGAATAAACATACAATGAATAACTTTATATATGTCATTTTATAAATATGAAATACAGCTATAGGGCCAATTTTAGAAATGGAATTGCAGGGTCATTTATAATTGTTATAGATATTACCAAATTGTCCTCCCCAGAGATGGTACCAATTTATAGTCCTACTACTAATGTAAGGGAAACAGATTTTTATTTTCAATTTGTATTAGCACATAGTTATAATCACATTTCTCGTGGGGTTTTGGCACAGGTATAGAATACCTGTCAATTCTACTTTTTTTTTCATCCTGTTCTCCTACTCACTCCTCTATCTCTTGGTCTGCTTCCCTTTCACAAAAGATCTACCTTTTTATTTCTAACTACCTAGCTTTTATTTTGCTCTTTATTTATACTTTATATTTTGCATTTAAGGAGATAGTTAAGATTGTGTGTCTGTTTATTTCACCTCATGTTATAGGCTCAAGCTGCATCTACTTTCCTACAACTGACTCAGTGGCAGCCCATAGCATTAAATGGGATAATATGTGCAATCCCAGTTCCTGACAGAGAGTATATGCCCGGCAAATGGTGACGATCATGATTAATTAATGATAAAACCACACCACTTGATATTCCATTTGATCAAACTGTGACTTCTTTCAAAATATAAATGATTCTGGAAATGTTTATATTATAATAGGAGAAAGTTGGTTTATTATATCAATTTCCTGGAGACTTTAGGAGTCTTATGTAGAGAAAAAACTCTAAAACCAAGATGTATCTGTTTTCAAACATTTGGCCGGGGTATCAATAGAGCTAAAATTAACTGAGTTTTCAGCCTTAAAATAGTAATATGCTATGTTTTCTGAAATATGTAGCTAAAAATACAGTTGTAGTGGATAGCTACAAGGTTGTAAAAGGGATTGGAATATAAATTTAATGAAAGTCACAGCTCGTTTTCAGGCTATCTTTTCTATAGACAAACCCCTCTCTGATGGTTAATCTTTGTTGTCAACTTAACTGGTTTGAGAAGTGCCCAGATGACTAGTTGAGTACATTTCCGGGTGTGTCTGGGAAGATCATGGAGCTCTGACCTTGGGGACCATATCTGCTTCCTGGCCACCTTGAAGTGAGTAGCTTTTCTTTGCCAGGCCCTTCTAGCATGATGTTTTTATCCTGAAGCCAGCCAATCATGGGCTAAAACTGAACTAAAATAAATCCTTCCTCTTTTAAAATGTATTTGTAAAGTATTTTTGCCACAGCTATGAAAAATCAACTAACACACTCTCTAAGGTCACAAAATCCTAGCCAGAACTATGACCACTGAAGTCAGTCAGGAAGACTGGTTTTATGTTCTTCCTTGCTTGGAAAGGTGAGATATCTTCACGCACAGCACCTATTTTATTGCTTTGATTCACCAGGGTCTCACATAGATAGTATATTATTATTACATAGATACTGATATCCTTCCTTTAAAACCAGTCTGGCATATATTATTAGAAATAGCCATCATCCTTTTGGAGTATCTGATTTGGAGAAAATGATCAAAAGTTTCTTTAACAAAGGAGAGATGTTAGGAAACATAAAAGCAGACTTTGTTGGAAATGGGGAAGGGGATCAGGAGGAGAGGAGAGGAGAGAGGGGAGGGAGGGTGCCAAAAGAATAAAAATAATCAAGATATGCTACATTCATATACCAATCTCCTAAATGAACATAACTATGATACATTATTGTAAACATACTCTAAGAAGAAATAAAAAAACAATGAAAATAAATTTAAAAATAAACCTCCTTAAATTGGATTTGATGACTATGTAGTCAAACCAGTTAGTAAAATATCTACACTTTCTTGAATGACAAATGTTGTCACCTTTGTTTTAAAACCACAGATTTTCTTATGGTCCCTCCCAGCTCTTAGGCCTTAATTCTCAATTTGACTGAGTCCTAGGTTTCTCACTTTTCTCTAGGAAACCGAACACTGAAATATAAATATAATAGTTTAACAGGTACTGGCTTGCACATCCGTGTTTACAGACGTCAGAAGGATGCTCTCTGAAAGGAAAGTCCCTTTGCTTGCCTCACTCTCCTGAGTTCCACTCCTTCTCTAGTACTTTTGCTCTGGCAGATCTTCAATACAGATGACAGAATTTTTACTTTTTTTTTTTTTGGTACTGTCATAAAAGAAGCTACAACGTGTAAGACAATGAAATTTTTCAATAAATTATTTTTTTAAAAAATAAATAAGTTCTTTTTATTCTCATTATGTAGGATTGAAAAGTATGATGTGTAAACATAGAAGCTATGAAAAAGAAATAACTGGGAAGGGGGCTACAATACTCCAAGTAACTCTCCACTGGGAGGTTAACCTGGGTGTGATTTTATAAAACACAGAGAAAATAAGAAAATGGACATGCAGATGTATTGAGGAATAAAATAAATAAGAATATTTTATAAAATTAATACAAACAGTGACAAATACAGAATTACATATGTATCATCTCTGCTTACATTATCTACAATGGAACATAAAACAAAGGATAAAGTGCCTTTCAAATATAATACCACAGAAAGTATTATGATTTAGGGACCCAGTGAATATGTGTTCTTGCTCAGCTAGGGTCACGAATTATTGCATAAATACATACAAGCAGGTAACAGAGTTCTGTTGGAAATTCTGTTTCTTCAGTCTTGACATGTCGCAAAACAAAGAAGATTCAAGCAAATGACCAAGGGAAAAAAAACTTCTGGGACTTCCAAAGAGGTCAGAACCTAAAAGTCTTTGGAAAATAGTATTTTGGGAGGTCCTGGTAGTGATAAGAGCCAGTGGATTTCAAGGGTTCAAGCAGAGATATTGAACCTTTTCTGGAACAGATGAGGATCCCGTGCAACCAGAAGTCAAGGTGTACTGTTAGCATCTCCAGAGAGAAGATGTAATTACACAAGTACAGCAGCAAAGTGAAGCTTGTATTCAAGACAAAACAGAAATCAAAAGTTCCAGACATGCTTCTCCATGCAGAGTTAGTAATAAGGCTACCATTAGTACTGGATTGACTCACTGTACCCTGGGCAACCAATGGGTCTCCTTTTGAAAAAACACAAAACAATTCAAATCCAAAGTCAGTATTAGTGCAAGTACTTAACAGTGATGTTTGTCCAAAGGTTTATGTAGTAGATATATAGCATGTAGTAAATCACATGAAAGATAAAAAGAGGCGATGGGAAAGATAATCTAGAAACAGACATGACTCCTGGGAATCTCCAGCTGAAAATCTGGTTCAGCTGCTACATGGAAAATAATATATTAAATAAAAATAGCAAAATGCATAGTAGATACATAATTTCTTATCACAGGAAAAATTTTAAATGTACTTTTCACATACATTCACATACAGAGACTATACTTTCAAGAATACATGGACAAAAAGCAACATCTGTTGCTCATGGAAAGAAAAGGTGGATAACCAGGAGGATGGAATGGAAGCTTTTTTTTTTTTTTTTCATTTTCTACTATCATTTTGAATCACAGAAGAGTGTGAATTCAAAACTCAATAGCATTTAGATAGGGGGAAAAGAAGGATCCCTAAGCCTTAATAGACACTATATAGAAAAACCAGATGTATTGAGGAATAAAATAAATAGATCACATGCCAAAGGCAAATAAATCAGTGTAAACATAATCTAACAAAGGAATTCAAGAGTTATTTTCCACAGTTCTACTAATACTGATTTCTTATAAACTGAAGTTGCTTTGATTAATAACATATTTAAGTATATTCTACTGATACTTTGTCCTGCTTGCATGTGTAGAGTCAATGCCGGCATGGTGCAAGGCACCCATAATATGCAAAGACACTTAAACACTTTTTGAATGAATAAATTTCTGAAATTAGAGCTATAAACTGCACTCTAAAAGGACAGCAGGTAAACTGTAGAAATCTGAGGACTGGTATTTTCTTGCTGTGGGCAAGTTACGTAACCTCTCTGCTTCCTCCACTAGTAAATGAGTATAGTCATGGGGGTTACCAGGACAGGGCTGTTACCGAGATGATACGGGATTACTTGAGTAAGGTACCATGCAGTTGTAAAGCTCATATTTGTATGAGCCTGACACTGTAACAGACATTTGAAAATGAGGATAAGATAATTCAAGTCAGCCCAACTTGATGAGTTGGTTAAATAAGGTAAGAGCCATGTAATCCAATGCTTCCTTTCTGTAACAATACTTATAGAGAACACTGAGCACCTCACAAATAGTATGTTTTACTGAACACAACAAGCAATTAAGTAGCAGAATTTTAACATCTACTGTATCTTCAAAAGAAACAACTCACAATTGTACTCACATGACAAGAAGACACTATAGACTCAAAATAAATAGAAATAACTCATACTTATCTACTGTTGCAGTTCTGGGGCTATCGGTGAGGCAGAGCATGCATGGACTGAGTGGAGGCAATGGGTACTTCCACAAGAGCGGACCATTAATCAGGGATTCTCAACCTGCTCCTCATTCAGAAGTGTCTTTTGCCTCTTTATACATTCACAATCTGTTAGTTATTGAAGTATCAAGATTTCCTTCCAGGATTCCCTTTGTATTCCATCTTTCTTAGACTTTCTCCTCCTCTTCTTTCCCCAGGTTCTTTTTTCAGTGCTTGGGCCTTTAAATTCCAACATCCCCTGCATGCCATGCGCCCTTTTTTTCCTGAACTCCCAAACCACAGGCTGAGAATCCCTGCTTGAAGATCACAAGTTTCAGTGCTGGTTACGTCTCCTCAAACTGTGGATCTGAAGAGTGCCAAAATTGTATTAATATCATGGGGGGGTGGTCTGGAAAAAAAACAAGCAATCTAAGAGAAGAAAAACTTATATTTGCTAGACCATATGATAAATCTGCAAGAAGAGAAAGAGGCAGATTACATTTATGACCAATTACCCTTACATGATAAAAATGACTAACCATTCTGGTTTACCTAGGAATGTACTGCTTTTACAACTGAATGGTGAGCTAGGTATGGTGGTGCACACTTGTAGCCCCACATTCAGGAAGCTAAGGCAGGAGGATTGCTATAAGTTTGAGGCCAATCTGGGCTGCACAGTTAGTTCAAGGCCAGCCGGCACTACAAAATGAGACCCTGTCTCAAGAAAACACCCCAAAATATTTAAAGAATAAATAAAATGAATGCTGTCCTGAGAAGCCCTTCAGTCCTGAACAAACTGTGATGATGAACCTTTTAGAAACCAAGTGCCAAACTGCAATTCAAAACCTACTGGCTTCTCTGCTCTAAAATGGGAATGATTCTAATAATTATCTTTGATGTTCTGATTGTTGGTGGTGGTGGGGTTAAATGAGATATTTCATACTATGCATGAAAATAGTAAACAGTGCCTGACAGACAACATTGCAGAATTAATTCATTATCCATCTGCCTAAGTCAGTCTGTCCCCTGTTACAGGGAGATGTTGGGGTACAGGGCAACAAAAGCTTACTTAGCAAAGAGAAGCTGCCCCTTCCCCTTTTTCTCTTTCTCTCCTCTCTCCATAAAGCTGTTTGCCATGGTTTACTCTGAAGGGCCACCTGGAATCTCCTTAGACCGTGGTAGGAGTTTTCAGGGTTTTAAGGCAAAGGTGAGCTAGCAGTTCTCGTAACTGGCCTCTAAAGCAAGGGGAGACTACGACGGATAGATTTCTTTGCTCTTGCTTTAGCTTTTTGTTTCCTTCCTTCATCTTCCTAGCTCCTTCTGATATTCTTTTATTTTTTTCCTTCTGATATCCTTACCATTTTGTTTCTCTGAGTTCATATCTTGGATGCTGCATTTTTCCACATCTATTGTGCTCACTAAAGAAAAAGAAATCATTTTTAAATTTCCATACTGTACAACTCTACATTCTCCACAATGACTGGAGTTAAAATTCCAAATTCCCATGAAATATTTTTAATCTCCTGGGAAGTCTCATGAACTTCTCTATTCCAGGGTCCCAACTCCCAAGATTAATTCAACAGTTTAGGACATAGATTTTTGCTTAGATTTTTTTCTCTTTATTTTTCCATCCTTCCCTCAGACACAGAAAGTGCCACATTCCAAGGTACTTTATCATCTGTTGATTTTCTCCTTTCCATTCCTTTTTGTAGTACTGGAGATTGAACCCAGAACCTCACAAATATGAGGCAAGGGCTCTACCACTGAGCTACACTCCCAAGACTTTAAAAAAGTTTTTGAGACAGGTTCTTGCTGACCTTCCATCAGTCTCCTAAGTCACTGGGGCTACAGGTATGTGGTAACATATCTGGCCATTTGTTGGTTTTCTAGCCATTCCCAGCCACCTGATCTTTTTTTCCCCAGGAAACAGTCACAATGTAAGTTGCCAAAAATCATTTCCTTGTGAAATTCACTCCATCCTGGGATCTGATTGAAATCTGATTTTCAAAACCTGGCTATCTCAGTTTAGCTAAGGACTATTCTTTGGAAATCACTGATTCCTACCCACTCAGATTACTTTTCCAGATCTACAACCCTTGCAGAGGATTATGGAGAATTTACTCAACAACAATGGGAACTCCCTTCCATATTCTACTTCCTTATTTGACATCAGACAGACATCTCTTTATGAGGATCACCATTAAATCTCTTGATGTACATAGCAATGTATTGGGGAAAGTGTTTTCTCTGAATCATCTTGAAATAGGAGGAAATTATTTGAATACACGTGTTTGCCTGGATTTTAATTGTACCCATTGGTAGATGGAGAAATGAACACATATAAACTATTTCTAAAATTACTTAACATCCTCCTCTGGAAATCTTGCAAAATACTCTATGGTAAAAAATTGCACAGCTCTAGAGATGGAACTATTTTGATTAGTTTGGATACCCAGAGACTAGCTCAATATAAACTTGCAATTAATGCAAGACTCAGATTCAGATGAAACTAGTGGGCATTATAGTGCTTTCACTTCTGTAAGTCTGTGGTTATTTGCATGGTGGAAAGAAGCTGTATGACACTGAGTCTTCTTCAACCTCCATATACACTGACTGTCCCAGTTCTCACTGTTGTACTTCTGATCTTTACCCAGAAATCCCTCCCAACTCAGTTATGACTGCTTATGAATACTGGGATTTCTCTGTGCCACTCCACAAAACCAAGCCAGCTTTCTTACAGTCATTGCCCAACTCTCACTCCTTGAAAATTCTGCTACAATGCCGCTTATCAATGTGGGTGACACCATGGAACAACAAAAAGAGCAGGGCAGAAGGAAGACATAAAACATAGTTTCTCCCAGCAGCATATTAAATTCACTCTGTATAACTGAACATTGACCCTGAAGGGGAAAACTAACAGGAAACAGCATAAGCCAGTGTTTCCCAACTGAATTTTGGGTAGGACACTTCCTTCCATGTGGGGCTGGTCTTACATACAGCAAGGTATTTGGACTTTGTGGTTCTGCCTCGTAAGTGCTAATGTGGTTACAATAAGATCTTCACACTTCCACACACCCCAGTGAAAACCATAATGAAGGAAATACCATCTTTTCTTAGGTAGAAGAGGACCAGTGCCACAACAAAGAACAACGGGATGATTCCCATCACCACATAATGATTCCTCTTATTTGTCAGAAGTACAGTAGGTGATTCTGAAAAAACAAAACAGAAAAGGAAACTGACTAAAGATAAAATTTGCATAGGAAGTGTCAGGAAAATAACCATCCTCGAAGTTTAATTTCAGGCAAATTTTCTTATGTAGTAAAAGTCCCTGGCCAGTGAGTGGTCGAAATAGTGAGACAGCTCTGATAACAAGATGAGAGCAGCCTGGAATAGTGGAAGAAGCCCATGCTTTGGACACAGACTTGCCCAAAACCGGCTTACCAAATGGAAATTCTAAGAAATGTATCTGGCTAATGTTTGTAAAGTGCTTAGCACAGTACCACAGGACTGTCTGCTCAATACTAAATAGTGGTCTTAATTATGTCATTTCCTCTTGCTTTTTGCGGGGGAGAGGGCTGAGACTGGGTCTTACTCTGTATGTAGTTCAGGCTGGCCTTGATCTCACTATGTAGCACATACTGGCCTTGAACGCAAGGGCTTCCTCCTGCCTCAGCCTCCCAAGTGCTGGGATTACAGGCATGGGCCAGCATACCTGGCTTGACTCTTGATTTAATATACAAGCTAGCACCCTACTATATGTGACCAGGATGACTCACTGTAGAGCTTAGATGACACTATTAAAGAGCTTCTGCTTCCTCATATGTTTGGCCACAAGTACGGACAATTGTTAACATCTCTGGACATCTTATGATTGATTTCACTCACCAATCCCTATCTACACCCCTTGCAGGAGCATGGGGTCCCATGCTTGGAGAATGAGGACTCCCACCTCATGTCAGTCCCTGCTTGACTCCTACTGTTAACTGAGACCCATGATCTTTAACTACCTAGTTCAAGTTTTAAAGTCACAGTGCCAGCCAGGTTTTGTCTGGTAGCTTACAGTATACTACACCTGTTCATATCTATTTAAGTCTTACAGTAACTTTATTGGTTAGGCACACCAGGTATTAAAAACAAACCCCAACTTACAGCTGAGAAAACCAACGTAGGGCAGTTAAATGAGTTACTTCAGGTGAGCCCACAAATGAGTCATCATAAATCAGCTTTTAAATGTCAGGAATTCACTAATATAGCTCTTATGGAAAGTCGATCTCATTTTAGTTTCTAAACATTTTTGCTCACAAGAACATTTTAGATTGTCTTTTTATATTGGTTGGCTTTTCTGTTCAAGTTTTCATCTATCTGTTCTGAAGTACTTGAAGTTTTTCTGTCAGTGTCTGTTAGGGGAGGTGGACAGAAGCGCTTTATCTAAAAACTGCTATGGGTTTTATATTAAACTACTTCACTTACTTAAATGGCCTGAGCTTCTTACCATTGTTTCCTATCCTGTCCACTTCTGTAAGGTAGTGAGACTAAAAATAGTTGAATTTGTGCTCACAAAGGTCTCAAATAATTTTCATA
Source organism: Hydrochoerus hydrochaeris (assembly GCA_004027455.1). Lineage (NCBI taxonomy): Eukaryota > Metazoa > Chordata > Mammalia > Rodentia > Hydrochaeridae > Hydrochoerus > Hydrochoerus hydrochaeris. The sequence continues at coordinate 100,729 of PVLA01001276.1, read as the reverse complement.
CATTTTAACTCAATTTATCTACAATAACTTATTAGAAAAAGTGAGGCACACAAAAGTCTCATAATTTGCCTAAGCAGTGATAGAGCTTTCAATGATACAGTCTGCTGCATGCAGCACATGTCTCATACATAGGTCCCCACCACTGGCCCAGGGACACAAAGCCTCATCTTCTATGCAGGAAGCCACTGTCTTGAGCTGAATAGTCTTGGGGAGAAGTGCATGGGGGAGAAACCATTATGCCTATGTAGCTCAGGGGTACAAAGGGACATTCCATTTGCTTCCTGCCATTGAGACTCTGGAGAAGGCAGCAGTTCTGACTTACTAGGGTTTGGATCTTAAAACTTGGTCTGAGTTGAGTAAGGGTATTCCTTCACACACACACACACACACACACACACACACACACACACACACACACACACACACCAGTTGAGCATTTCCTGCATGAAACTGGATTGCCTATTTCCTTACTTCTTACCTGTTTCCTGCAGTTTGTCAGCTGTGTCTTATCTTTTTATGAACACCTAATGTTTATATAAGGCCTGGCATGGGGGGACTATTCAGTAAATATTTGCTGACTGTTTATTAAGTAGCAATATGACCTGAAGAATGGAGGTGAGTAAACAGCATGCATTTTTAAATACAGTGTTACATATTTACTCATTTATTCAGTCATTACTGAATAACCATGATGAGCAGGCATTATGCTAAGGAGTAGGTGATAATGTTAGGCATATTTTAATTGACACATTGAAAATATTACCTGGGATGATCAACTCAGCTGTATAGTTTTCCCCAGAACCTAATCTCCGAAAAGTACAGTAGAAAATATCATTAGCTGTTGCGTTGATTCTCAGCATGCTGGTCACATTGAAAAATTTCTCCTCCCTCTGAGATTTGGTGATGATAGTGTTGCCACTTAGGATTTGCTGGTCACTGCTTTCCCAGATGACTTCAGCCTCAGGGTAACCCTCAGCCTGACACGTTAGTTCGTATTCAGAGGTGATGGGATCCACGGAAATTCTCTGGTTGATTTTGCGATATGGGGCTAGGTGATGAGCAAAAAGAAGCCAGGGATTTCTTTTAGCATAGAACTAGACTTGTTGCTTGGTGGTGTCTATATTAAAAAGAATATTAATGCAGGCTGGTTCTCAGAGAAACAAGCTTACTATTTAGTGTTCTCAGCAGTAGGAACCCCTCTTAGTCTTCATCAACTTTTTGTTCAAACTTGGGCCAACTTTGTGCCTAAAGAAGTAACTACCTGGCTATAAAAATCATGTTGGTCTAGCACTCTGGGATGCTGAGGCAGGAGGATCACAAGTTCAAGCCTAGCCTGGGTAACTTGGTAAATTAAGTAAGACCTCATTTCAAAATGAAAGATAAAAAAGGGCTGGGGATATATGTTAGTGGGCAGTTCAATCCTCAGTATTGAAAAAATAAAACAAAACAACATGTTGGTATGTTTACTAGGTTTAAACTAAATGTCTAGGTTAATTTAAAATAAATCTTCATTTTTAGTACTCTTTCTATCCAAATATAAAATGTCCATTTATTCATGTGTTTGTATATTTCTTGGTAAAGTGCAATAGTTTTCATCTAGGATTCCACCTCTTCATAAATGTATTCTCAAGTGTTTTTCTTTTGTTGTTGTAAAGCTGTCTTCATAAAAATGAACCTTTTCAGATGGAAACACTGCTTTCTCAATCAACTGATTTTGATGCATCATTTGGTTTTTCACCTTTAAGTCAATGATCAGAAATTAGAAATGCAAATGTATTCTATGTTATTTGTAAAAAATTAATACATTTCTAGTGATACTTTTAAAAGCTGAAGTGTACTTGTAAATTTTGGGATAGTTTTAGATTTACAAAAATGTTGCAAAAATTGTATCATTACTGTATGGTCCTTACCCAGTTTTCCCCATTATTCGCATCTTATATTACTACAGTGCAGTCATCATAACAAAGGTACTAACATTAGTACCTTACTATTGAGTAAATGTCATAACTTACCCACTCCATCAGTTTTTCCCTAATGTGTTCTTTCTGTTTTATAAAATTTGATAGAATTTTAGCTAATTGGTTTGGGGCCCTTTATGATTAACATATCCTGTTTTCTGACTATTCTAGTAGAGTGTTTAATGCACACAGCATAAAAGTTTGTTTGTGTTTTAATCTGATTGTATTCTTCTGGCATAATCATTATTTTACTATTAAAACTTTAGTGAGCCACTAATGGTCAGAGCCTGAAATCTTCATTCCTTTACCAGGACATATCAAAAACTTAATGGCATAATATTTCACAGAGATTTAACACAAAGCAGTTAGGATAAGATAAAACTGCAAAAATAATGATGGGATGTTTTGGTGCTCTTAAATCAAGGAAACTGCCACCAATAAAATCAATCTAATTATAATTTCAAAACACGTAAATAATGATTTTTGAGTATTTAAATTCTTAATCTTATATCTGTTGTGTTTAAGAATCATTTAAAAATGGAAATTGTGATTATACTTATGAAATAAATACTTCACAAAATAATAGCACGATAGGGTTCAATTCACACAGAACAGATTTGATTTCAGGATAATTAAAATTTAAGACCTAAAAATGTCTGTTAATGGTCAAATTTTAGGGGTAAAATATTTAAAATGTTTTTCTTATCCCTTTGTTGCTATTTTAAAAAGCAGATTATTAAAGGAAGATACTGATAGGAAGAGTAGGGAGGATGTTGTTTCACATGGAAGAACACATATAAATATGGTGTATTGCTAATGCCAAGGAACAAATGGATGAATTCCATAAGAACTGATTAAATAGCCACTACATTTGTTTCTGGAGTGAGACACATACCTGAGGGTACAGCAAAGAAACTCAGAATTTTCACTTACATGTATTTTTATCATAACAATCAAATCATTTAAGCCTCCTAAGCTTAGCTAGTTGGTGTTGGGTTTCTCTTTGCCACAGAAGTGTCTTACAGAAAGAGGGGAATTGTATAGATAAAAGACAGGCTGGCTCTTATTTTCTTTTAATTAAATGAACTGTATAAAATGATTTAATCAAAAAGTATCCCACAAAGAAACTGATATTTGAAGATAATATTAATTACTCAAACAGAAACTAAAGGGTAATGTCCAAAGTGAATTTTTATCAGCTACTTTATGAGGTTAAAATCAATAAGCACTTAATTGGACCTGACAAAGTATTCACTAAAATCCTTTAAAATTATTAAACCATCTACCTTTGTTAATAATGATTTTCAAGGTGTATTATGCCTTAACATATTAGCTAATGATAGGAAAGGATCACAAGTAGGAAGACATTAAAATATTGTTTGTTAAATTTTAATTCACCCTTTAAAATGTCTATTTTTATATTTTCAGAATCTATAATTTTAGGTTGAACCATATGAAATTGGTGTTTGTCATCCTCTTTTGACCCTCAAAGATGGCAACTTGTTGTAATACAATGTGTATATTAGAACAAATTGTTTTCTTTATAGTTTACACAAACATACTCACTTTTCAGATGGGGTGGATAATCAAAACTTTTTGCAGACCACAGGTCTATTAGATCTAGAGCACTATACTAATGTTGGTTAATCAAGACCAAAAAAAGTTCAAGATTACTTTTAAGCCATTACGTAACTTGATGCACTCTAGAAGTACAAAGATAGGCAGCAACTTATGGTTATGAAGGGTACAGATTTCAAAGCCAGACTGGTTGTCTTTAGAACTTGGCTTTACCACTTATAAGCTAGGTAGATTTGAGCAAATTGATCAATTTCTTTGGGCCTCAGTTTCCCAATCCTTAAAATGGGAAGAATAATGCTGATGGGTCACTGATGGATCAGTTGAAAGATACATTCTGATATTAGCCAAGTGAGATGGAATATGCCTTTAATTCTAGTACTTGGTAGGCTGAGGCAGGAGGATCACCATGAGTTCAAGGCCTGGGTCACCTAGTTCAAAACCAGTCTGAACTGCATAGTGAGCCCCCGTCTCAAAAATCTGCCCCATCCAAAAAAATAAAGAAAAGAAAGATATATTCTTAGATATAGTAAAATGAGAAAAACATTAATCTTAAACATAATGCAGCACTTACCCCACAGAATTATACTGAGGATTAAATGAATTATGATAACAAAAATCTTAGTACTAGGCTTAATACACAGTAAGTGCTACATAAGTTTTAATTGCTATTACAACTACTACCACCAGTACTACTATCACCACCACCACCACCACTAATACCTGAGCTGTTCCCCTTAATGCTACTTCTGAAGTATACTTTCAAGATACTTTTAAGAAAGTACTACAGTTCTTGATAAATGGCCTTGGAAATAAATTTTCACATATTAAAACCTGCTTATGTTTCAAAAATTTGAGGCTAACCTATTGGAAGAAATCATTCAGTTATTCATTCAAAAAATATTATTTGTGTGCTTTTTGCACACTGCACTTTATTATATGTCAAGTCCTGGGATATAATGATGAATAAAGCACTGACTATACCTCTGCTCTTGTAGAGCTTATGCTCTTGAAGAAGAAGAAAGAAAAAAGGCCCAATTATGATGTCCTACATGATAGTGATAGATGCTAAGGGGAACAGTTAAACAGGGATGGTGAATGTAGGGGCAAGGAGTTGGTGAGGAATGATAACAGTTAACCACTGGTCCGTACCGTTGAGTAGCTTTATTGAAATATCTATCTACCACTTTGTCCTTTCAGCTGCCTAATTCCATTAAGGCCCAGAAGATGTTAAACGAACATTTCACTTCCCATGATATTAAATTCAGTTTTCAAGTGAACTTCAGATGCTGAGAATCTGGTATTTAAAGTGACAAACATGAAAGGTGTGATAATATCCAAAGTGATAAATGAGTTAACCCAAAACCAAACCCTTTAAAATTTCAGTTTTGAAATGCTTCACCTTTAAAATCCCACTGAGTAAACTCCCTGGGGAGAAGCTACTTTACCACACATTTGCAGTGATGGGAAGAGAAGCCCAGAAACATTACTGTGAAATAATTTGCATATGGAGGTGACTCAGGAGTTCTACTTCCTTGGGGTGCAGAGATTCTGCTCACAAGCCACCGAGTTTCCATGGAGAGGTGGGGGCATTGCTTCTGTGCAAGTGAAGCCTGGCTGCTGCTTTGTTTTTAGTGCAGAAGGTGCAGACTCTTGCTTTTGCTCAACTCAACCTTCCAAACCACTGAATGCAAATGACAAGGTGGATTGGACCTAGGATGCTTATTTAATATGGTATTATATTTTATAAGACAAAAGAGAACAGTCAAATCAGATCTTCAATTCTGCTTGGTCATCTTCTTTGACTCACGAGAAACCCATCAGTGCCAGAGTTCCTATTACGTTAAAGAGATATTATGGAGCCAAGATAACCTGGAATAATCTCTTTCTCACTATGAAATACCCACAAAGTTGTCCCCTGAATACTCCCAACAGGCTAATAGGAGGCCTCTGGGAACAGAAACTTAAACTTTATGCTCTCATTTTCTTTACTGCCAGGACTGTGTTCTTATATTCCACACCCTAAATCTAGCAATGCTGACTCTTCACACACTTAAGGCTTGAAAATTTCTTTAAATGCCTTAGAACAAAATAAATACCTGATATTTGATGATGAAGTAAAGTTTTAAATGTAAACATGTTTTCATGAAAGTCATGAATGAAGAGACCTATGATAAAATATAAGAATATTAAATCTGCTTTACAAGTGACACTTTCTTAACCATGGCAGCGTTAAAAAAGCCAGCATCAGAGATCCAGTAACATAGCATAAAAAGGATGGATTTCTCCTAATGTCTATCTAATTTTATTTTTGTGTTTATAGTTATCAGAAGTCCTTCACAATAAATACAAACATTTTTTATATTACTGACTTAAAAATGATGGTAGTAGCTAGCTTAGAACAAAAGATAAGGGAAGACAATTTAATTCTAGCAAATATTAAAAGGTTATCATAAAAATAAAAGAAGTATGGAGATAATATCCAAGTGTGACAGAGAGACTAGGTTTCAGCTTACTATCAGAGAGAAATTTCAAAAGTCTCTGGAAGGGGATTCCAAATAACAGGCATGTCATTGTGGGAAGTATATGAACAGAAGAGCCTTCAGGGGATTTCTGTGCTTTGAAGGAGCTAGGATTAGCTGCTCACACCTGGGATTCCTTCAGCTCTCAATTCTGTGAAACTCAACAGTGAAAGCAGAGGTGGTCAGCGAAGGTGTTTTCCTTCCCTAACCAGTATTAACCTAAAACTTTGAACTGAAGTGACCTGATGACATATTTGTGGGTCAGTATCTAGGAATTAACATTCACAGTTTCTTTTCAACACTCCAAGATAACACTGGCATAGATTCTTGCAATGAATATATACCTGATGAGCACAGCTTGTACCATCTCTGAGAAAGAGTGGCTTCATTTACTTTTAATGTGATAACTTTTTTCTTTATCAATTCACTTCAAGTCTTTCTGAATGTAAACTTTACAGTAGGCTTTATTTTTAATATATTTATTTGAGTTTGATACAGAGAAACTCAAAAGAAGGGAAATGTGTCAACTTAATAGAATATAAAATAGCATTTGATTAAAAAAATTCTGGAAGGACACATAAATTGGTTACTATATTCATACCATGATGGTGACTATAGGAGGAACACTTTTACAATCACTTTATTCCCTTCCATAGTGTCTTAATTATTTGTAAATACATTTATTATTTCTATCATAATAAAAACTTGAAACCTGGAATTTATTTTTTTGGAAAACTGAACATATGGTGTAGAATATGACTATGTTACTTGGCTCTGGGTATCTAGTGACTTTCCAATAGCAAGTGCTCAAATAGTGTCCAGTGGATGAGTATGTGAATGAATGAATGAATGAATGGGATGCTATTGTTCTGTTGAAGAGTAAGTCTGCATTTCCAAGAATGAAAAGCTCCCAATACTTGATCTGTTACAGATAAAGGTCAAGTTTTTTTAGTTATAATAGTTCTTACCATTGACTTTCAAAGTAATCCGCTTATAGTCTGCACCTCCATAACCGATCATGCAGCAGTAAACCCCTGCATCTTGTAACTTGACATCTGTGATCAGAAGTGTAGCATTTCCCTCGAAGAGCTGGTCTTTGAGCAGCCAGGCCCTATGTCTGAAGCTACTATGCTGAGCCTTGGGGTCTTCCTTTCCATGCACAAACTGAATGATTTGCTTATCATCTTTTTCCCAGTAGACAACTAATGAAAGCAGGTCCAATTGTTTTTGTACTTGGAAGTTGCATTCAATTGTCACATTGCTGCCATATTCTATGACATACTGGTCCTTGGGAACTGTGATAGTAAATGCTGAAAAGAAAGATGTCTAATTCTCAGAAGACACAAAATTCATCAAAACATTTATAAAGTAATTATAGAATTTACAATCACTTTAACTGAAGCATTATAAGATAATTATATTTAAGAACTTACTTCTCTAAAATAATGTATTTTATCAGCATGCTTGAAACATATTTTGGGACAGTATAAGCTGGCCCTTGCATTAAAATAATAACAGTAGCTAAACAAGTTGCCCTATAATTCATAAACATACATTTCTGTAAAAATACTATATGGTGATGCACCATTGATAACTAGAAAGACTTAGTCTCATGCACACATTCCAGGAATGTCATTTGACTAGATAAGTATTTGCTTTCAACATCTCTGGACAGCAGATTCCAATAGTCTTCCATTCTCACTGTCCTAAAGTTTTGATCAGTTCTCTGACCAGAGATTCATAGGTATGGAAATTTATGGAGTGCCTCTGGATGTTATCAATACTGTTATCCTGACAATTTCTATGTATACTGAAATTCTTAGAATATTTTCATCAGAAAAAGCAAGTCACTGAGCAATACAGATAGAATGAGTCAAGCCTTGCTTAAAATAAACAAAAGTATATCTATAGGTCATCTTTCCAGGAATTTTTTTAGTTTTCCCTGGGAAATAGATAATGGGCTAATTCAATACTGTCTATATTTTTTGTATCTTTATACAATAACACAGGTAATCTCCAAGAGTGAAGGTATGCATGAAATAAAGAAGAAAAAAATAGAATGTTCTACCTATAAGATCCATATCCATTTAAAATTATTATTTCACTTTATAAACTCATGGTTAAACATTCACAATATAGAAGAGTATGGAAGGATTTGGTGTCTTACCATGCAGCAAATGATAGTAGGCTGTGAATATAAAGATGTCAAATATCCTCATCTTTCTGGAATGATCTAATTATGGGAGTACAAAAAGAAGATTGATTTATTTAATAATTGTACACTCACTGTGACAGTATGAGATTTGATAGTCCCAATTGGAATAGTCCTGATATCCAGCTAATGACTGATTTGCAAGTGTAGAAACACAGTGGGGAATTTGGAAGTTCAATACCTTCACTTTAGTCCAGAGCTATATAAAGCCAAGTGGAAAACAAAAATTACTATGATAAGATGAAAATTTTTAAGTTTAGCTAAAGGCCCTGAAAAAAATAGTAACATACACTCAAAATAAGCCAAGAAGAAAATACCTCAATCATAGTTTCTTACTTAATTTCATATTTTTCCTGCTTTGTAACATATCTAGAAATCTAAACTTGCCATAGGTGAAAATTTAAAGCAGAGAATTTGACTTTCACTTCTCCTACCTACTGAAAGACCTCCTTTTCCAACATACAACTAAATACTTTCATCTTATATTTAACTACACCAGACTTATGTTCAACTTCACAATAAAAAGTATATTTAAGTTAGAAACTATAATTTTTCACTTAATTAGCTTGACCAAAATTATGTTTCCTAATATCTAGTATTTGTGAAGGCATGGACAAATAGGCTCTCCTGCCCATTAATGGAATGTGAAATTGTATAACTCATTTTGAAATATAATTTGGTAGCCTCTAACAAAAATTTTAATATATATGTCATATTCCCTTTCACTGCCTCTCCTATAAATCCAAAAACAAAAAAACAGTCATGCATGGTGATGCACATCCGTGATCCCAGTACTCAACAGGCTGAGGCAGGAGGATCTTCGCAAGTTTAAGGCCAGCCTGAGCTACATAGTGTATTGATGGCCAATCTGAACTACACTGTGAGACACTGTCTCAAAAACAAAAATGTACACATAGTAGTGTATATACAGGGATGACATTATTAATACCCTAATAACTTCAAACTAGGAATACCCTAGAAAACTTAAATGATTCAATAAAATTTGGCATTTTCATATAATACCATTAAGGTACAGAAAGTGTATGAAGGAGAAAACTACTTTTGTTTAGAAATGTTTGTGTGTATGTGGTATCTTTAGACATAGGAAATGTTCAAGATGTTGACAGTTACCTTTAGGAATGATGTGAGAGGAGATATGAATAGATTTTCATCAATTGTAATTTTTAAAAGGAAGCAAAGATACAAAAAGAGAAATGATATTTTAAATCATTTCTTGGTTTTTTTTTCTACATCCAAATTTTCAAAGAGCTGAATGTTTTACTTTTATTATTAGAACTAAAAGGTGATAGAATCATTATACCTTGAGAAACTGCGAAAATTTAGCAGACCAAAGTGGCATAATGGAAGAAGCCCAGAAATGGAGTCCAAATAGTTGAACTGAGGTAGAATGACATTAATTTATTCTTATAGTTTTCCTCATATGAGCAATACAACCATATTAAAGAAAAAGAGGAGAAAATCACCCTCTACTCTAACACTCTCACTCAGAGAGCATTTGGGAGTACTAAAAGTGTATTACTTGGTAACTCAGTTTTCCCTGTCAAATGGGGTTGGGACAGGGGAGGGCTGCTACTATAATCTAGCTGTAGAGGCCAGGGATGTTGCTAACTATAAGACAGCACACCTACAAGAAAGGCATACCTCACCTAAAATGTCAATAGTGGTAAGATTGAGAAACTCTAATCATTGTGAACATTTCTGTGAATATCTTTGCCTTTTTTGAATCTTTAAAAGTGATTATTATCTTATGCATTTAGAATCCTGTAGATAGGGAGTAAGGATGGCATTCAGGCCTGTTAGGACACAAAGGTTTCTGAAAAGAAGGTGCAGTCAGAAAGGACTGACTGTTCTTTCTTTGGATCAGAGTTGATTACAATATAATTATGAAGTATTAATGTGATATTATAAACACAAACACTTATCAGGCAGGAGAAAACTTAAGGTACCCCATTCCCAAGTAAAGCACTGTTGAATAAAACAGGGAAGTTAAATCCACTGATGCAACATATCTAATTTTGCCAATGTGTATGGCATACTTTGGTGGAGTTCTTATGGTTTAATGAATCTGGTTGAAAATATTAGTGTAATAAATGTTTACCAGAAGTGATGAATTGACCCTAACATTTACCTAATTCTCTATCATACCCTCTTCTCCAAGGCTGCATTCTCTTGGAGTGCAACCATCACCTAGTCAGAGAAAAAAAAAAAAAAAGGAAACTAGACTGTGTAAATAAGCATAGTCTTTGACGTCTAAATCCCATAATAAGTCTGGCTGGTCAAAGAGAAAAACATGGACATCTCCTTCAGGTAAGAAATACTGACATCGTGTGAATTCCAGACAAAGACAAGAATGGAGACTTTTGCAGAGCAATGAACTGAGAACTGGAGAAGACATGCTGGCTCAATCAGGGGAAGTGGGTTTGTCCCTAGGGGAAGCCCAGTCTAACATCACTTGAACTGACACCACTTCTCAGTATTTCCAGGGTAAGATAGTTAGGAGGAAAAGGTAAAGGTGAAAGCTTCCTTTCTCAGGAGCAAGACAGTTTATTTATTAGTAAGTCTTTACTACATTTTCAAACTATTACACTTCACCAAACTCTGTGTCTAAACTCCTTCCTCTCAGTCACACCCAGACACTTTGGTACATTTTCCATGTGTGGCTTCAGTTCTACAGTATTTCTGTATCTTTCTGAAAGGTCACACTAACTATTGTTGCGTAGATTCTGTTTACCCTCCTCCACTGAAAAAGGCTTTTTTCACTATCATAGTACTTAAATACTATTGGTGACTATCATTGTCAAGTGGTACATCATTTCTGGCAATTTTCAGTATTTCTCAAAAGGTCTTTTAAATATTCAGACATTTTGACTAAGTAGTTACAATTCTAAGAGTTTTTCTGAAGAAAATAATCAGCAATGTCCCAGATACATGCAATGATGTCTGGTGAGTGGCTATGATAGTAAACCACTATAAATAACCTTTATGTTCAGCAGCATGAGATTAATTTCATTTGGTTACTAAATTTTTAAACTGATAAGAACAGATACTACATTTTATCTTAGCCAAAAGAATCAATCACTCCCAAATTTTTTGAAGGCTTCTTAACAGAAAAGCATCTAAAGTATATTTTTTTCCAGATTAAACAGCAAGAAGGTATACCAATGGTGCTTTCACTCCTTAGGTTATAAGACAATCCAAAGTGAACCTTAACATAGGCCAAGGTCAATGTGTCTTAAAACATTTTTAACATACCATTCTTATGCTCCTCCTCTCTGGAAGTGCTTTATGTCCTAGGAGCTGCTAGAGCAAAAATCTTAGGCTTTGGAGTTCTGGAATTTAGGACAAGAAGGGGCCTTTGGAGATGCTGCAGATAGAATAACTTACTCAGAATTACATTGCTAATGAGCAGTTAAGGGTGAATGAAGGAAGACCCAGGTGTCTAACGTCCAGTCTAGGTATTTTAATCTTGACCAGGTTGCCTATGTCTGTACCATATTTGTGAATATGCAGTCACATAGAAGATTGATATTAAAGCAAAACTAAGTCGCACTGCTCATGAGGCCAGATACACAGTACTGCCAATTCTTAGGTCTGAACCCCCAAGCAATCGCCCCGTGGCCCAGCGCGCCCTCTCTTCCCCGTTCCCTCCTCCTCTTCCATCCCAAAGACGATTCCATCTCTACAGGTGCAGAGTTGGCCAGAGACTTGGGCACTGCGCGCCAGGCAGGAGAAGCACGCTCCCTACCTGCGGGCGCGGAGACTCCAGGTCAGCTCAGAGGCGCTGATGCTGCGCTGGGGACTGCGAGGCCAGCGGCGAGTCCCCATCTAATTACTTCCCTGCGTAGGGGACCCACCCACCTGTCTCCAAAGCGCCGCCTCTAAAAAATCCAGCAAGGACCGGGCTTTTTCCTGAGGCGCTAGTTTTCAATTTTAGAAATTAGAGAATTCTGTATTCTTTTAAACAAGTATGTGTAAAAACGAAACCAAAAGTTGAAACCACCAGCCCAGTTTTCCCGTAAATCAGTCCTTCATCAAGAATAGTTTCACATCAGACAGGGTTCGTGCCTGCCTGTAATCCTAGCTATCTCTTTCGGGAGGCTGAAGCTGGATGCTAGGTTGGAAGCCAGCCAACCTGGGCAATCGAGCAAGAAACTATAAAGAAAAAAAAAAAAAGAAGGAGGGGGATATAGCTCAGCTCTCCCTGGGTTCGATCCCCAGTAACACACGAACACACTCCAAAGATTAAAACAAATTCACAGCTGGTATGTTTTAAACCGAGTTCTAGCACACACATATACCTGAAATCACAAAGATTACAAATTTTGGTTTTACCTTCAGAATCCAGACATCTTAATAAATTCTGCAATCCAGTTTTCCCCCTTTCTGATGACAGGCTTCTTAAGATCACAGTATATCCTCACATAAAGAGAAAGTAAGTAACAGACCTTGATGTCTTTGGCTTTTACTCTAGAGAGTAGATATTTGCATATAATGAAAATTTTATTTTTAAATTGCGGATTTTGTAACTTCCTCAAAGTTCCTCGACATAATGAAACTTCAGTTGCTTTATCATTAAAAGAACTTCCCATCATGAGCTTTACCTTTTAAGAATGATCTGGATTCCTGCTACGCTGCCATCCTTGGGACTTAGGCTGGGAGGATATATTCTAGAAAGGCCTCTAGAAACTCTGCATGGGTGGGTGGGCTCATGCTGAATCTACCACAGAACCTGGTGGCATAATTTACTTTAGCATTTCCCGTTTGACTTCAAGGACCTTCCTTTTTTGTGTGCACAGGTTGACCTCTTCATTGTTTGTCTTTCTTTTTTTTTTTTTATCGGTACCAGGGATCGAACTCATGACCGCGTGCTTGCAAGGCAGGCCCTTTTGCCGCTGAGCTAAATCCCCAGCCCCTGTCTTTCCTATTTATTCATTTCATTTGCATACATGAGACGCCCACTGGCTTGGTTGTGGTAGTTACTTCCTAAGTAGGAATTTTCATATTCTCAGGTATCAGAGACTTTTATTTTTAACTTGCAAACTATTGAGATGATACTGAAGAACTAGTAGGGAACTAGTCGTGGAATTATCTAGTGTGAAACTGTAACTGACTTTGGAGACCCATCCCAGATGCTCCCCTTTCAACCTCTTTTGAGAAACCATAGTGGAATAGAACAATTTTTCCATCTTTAGTGACTAACCTATAGTAAAATAGTTTTATGTGGCATTCAGTTTATGTGTATGTGTGTGTTTGTGTATGCACTCACACGTATACCAACTATGTGCAATATCTGCTGATATTTTGTATTTAGTTTTTTTTTTTTCTAAAAGTGGACATAGATTTCATGGTCTGCAATTGTGGTCATGATGTTCTGAAAAAAAAAAAAAACTGGCTCTGGAGTAATCTACTACTAGCCACTGATTTATCTTGGTCATATATTGCACTAACTCAGGATTAAGGCATATCCTATTAGTGTCTTTGATCATGATTTCTGTATCATTTTTAAAACTGGAAGGGAGATTTTTCTTTGTTTGTTTTACAAAAGCATTGTTCAGGATCTATCTAAATGGTCAAGTAGGGAGTCTGGAGGTAAATAAAATCTGCCTTTCTCTGAAGCTGATGGGAATTGAGGGTATTTACTCAGTTTGCTGCACTGATTTGCATATTAGTAATCTGAGGCTTTGTGTTCTTGTTCATCTGTCTCACCTGTTTCCACTCTTCAGCCATTCATTTCCCATTGAAATTCATTGAGCTCCCTAATATGATCTTGCTATCCTCCAGTGGGAAAAAAGAAAATTATATTTATCACATCAAAATAGCTGGGGTGTGTTAGCTCTGAAAAACTGTGAGTTTTACAATTTGGGCAAAGTATATGAGGAAGTGCTAAAGTAGAAGAGCAGTAGTTAGGCACAGCTGGAGAGCTAGATAGCCTGATAATCTTTAATATCCCCATTTCCCCCGATACCTCCATCTACACTATTCACTTTAAGAGGAAAAACTCATCATTGCCAATGTGCTCTTTCATACCATGGCACTGAGGGCTGCATCTCTATTAGCTTGGAGTGAGTGTTTAAAGTAGATCCTAAGGCTCTGTCACAGATATGCTGGATCCACACCTCTAGAAAGTAGTCTTTGGTGTTGACAGTTTAATACTATCACCAGGTGAGTTGTGTATGCACTATTTTGAAAACTGATGATTTAAAGTTTAAGGAAAAATACTAATCTGAGACTTCTTTGCAGATACAGCTATGCTTCCCTTCCTCTAACTGGGTGATTTATATCAAGTCCACCCTTCATTCAGTCTGTCTAATCTATTTTCTACTTTTCCCTCTAAATCAGAGAGAGATGAATCACATCTATGCTGATCTCAGAAGAAAGGTAAATTTCATGGCTTTCAACTGATCCTGAAATGATGCGAGCAATTTTCCAGAGAAGGAGCATTTTTTAGGAAGTTTTAAATTTTTTTTTCAAAAACAGTATATAAACACTCAAAATAACAAAAATTGACAAACTTCTTTGTACTGAATATTTTAAAATTTATTTTATTATGTGAAAATATAATTTTGTCTCAATGTCTTATTTTGATTGTGCAGAAGTATAAACCACAGCCATATGTAATGCCTATTTAATCTATTGCTGTATCCATCCAACTTCTGGCTTTTGTTGTTCCATTTTTACATTCTATAGACTCACATTCTATAGATTGATATTAACATATTTCATGGAGAAGAACAGTTTGTTGAGCGTACATCAAACAATGATTTAAATGACAGGAGTTATTCACATGTGTGAGGACCAGCAGATGTCACTTGACACTCATTCTCACATATTTCCCTCTTTCACATTCTTCCTTCCTATTCTGAACTGGAGAAAAATTCATGCCTTCAAAAGATACTTCCTACACCGCAGGCATTTAAACACAAATATGAGCCCTCTAATGATGTTCCCTGTCTTCAATAAGTTCATGAACCCTTCCATAAATAATTCTGGTCTGGAAAATGTTGTGGGAGTCTGGAAATACTCTGAATAAATATTTTAATTCTAAGGAATGTCAAACCAAGTGAAAATCACTAAATAACAGAGTTTACAAGAGTGATATGTTCTTCTAGTATATATTGAGATATATTTTATTGATTTAATATCCCAAATAGTCTAAGTAAGTGTTATACAAACAACACAGCCATCTGTGGTCATTCACTTGGTATAAAGGTATGACTTGGCTCAAACGTCTCTTGTAGGATCATCTCTCGAAACATTTTATACTCACATTTGGTTCTCAACCAAGAACAATATAACTTGAAATCTAAAAGCCTAAAAAATTTCTACCTTGAAAGGAATAACTGTTTGGCTGTCCTTTCAGAATAAATGCTTATTCAAAGACCAATATAGTCAAACCCAGATGAACTGCACTCAGAACCTGTTATGGTTGATACATTGTGTCAACTTGAGAAGTTTTTAAGTTTAACTGAGAGACTCAGCAGCAAGCTAGGAATCTTACTTTGTAAATACCCCCATCCTGTGCAAGATTTTGTGAGTGCTACACCCTCCCTGGAGGGTGTGTGTGGGGGTGGCCTGTGACCAATATAAAGGAGAAGAGGCTTATTCCCCTCTTGCTCTGGCTGCTCCCTAGAAGTGTTGCCTTGGAGCCCGCTGATTAGGGACTGAAACCTCCATAAACAGTGAGCTAAATAAACCTTTCTTTCCTTCCACCCTGGAGGAGGTATTGGGTGGTTTTGTGCCAGCAATGAGAGAACTGTTATCAAGGCAGAACCTAATTAGATTGCTATGATAAAGACCCATAATACAAGAATGAATAATAGTATTTTCCTTTCCCCATCCTTTCTGAAAGGGCAGCGAGACTGCTCTGTTCTGAGAGGTTTATTCCAAATGTACATTTATATGCAAAAATTTTGAATAATGAAAATTATTTAAAAAGAAAAAAAGGCAGGGTAATATGGTAGAGTGTGCTGGTATGGTGTTTATCTAGCAGTTGGGGAACACATAAGAGGTGATATCTGAGGAATGAGTTATGAAGATAACCATATAAAGATAGGTAGAAAGAATATATTTGACAGGAGGAAAAGATTACAAAGGGGAACCAAATTGGCAAGTTGTATGGATGGAAAGACCATTGTGGCTAGAGTACAGAGTGGTGGGGGTAGAGGATCAGATCACATCTTGAAGGGCCTTGAGGAAAACTGAGAGATGGTAAAGGGATTACCTGATAGGTGTTGGAAAAATATCACTCTCATTAAATTCATGAAGTTGGGAGACCTTTAGGAACTGTTGCGATAGACAACAATCAGAAAATAATTTGGAAGTAGAATCAATAGTACCTGTTGATGGATATTAGAGGTGATGGAAACAAAGTAGTCAAAAATTACATTTGTTTTAATATGCTCTTCAGATTAGAATATTATAATGAGATAACCTATATTATGTAGCCTTTCATAATACTGTGAGTTCTCTAAATTTAAAAGGTCTAAAAACAAAAACAAAACTCTCTTGTTAAATTAACAATTGGGAAATGGTTTTAATCAACCAAGAGATTCATCATTTCTGAAGAAGATATTACAATGCTTTATGGAAATTGTGGTTCAAGGCCTTGGCTTTTTCCCCACAGGGACTTGCTAACAAATAGATTTGAAAATTACTGGTGCAGGTCACTTTCTGAAGAAAGTGCTGAAGAAATTCACAGGGAGCACTGACCAGGCATGAGAGAAAAGAGCTCTAATGTCTAGAGCATTTCTTTGGCAAGGTACACAGAGGGAGAGCCTCAGAGGCTGAATAATGCTCTCAGTCAAGACTTTGGCATTAAGGAAGTGAATGTGAACTCTTGGAATGAGTTGTTCTACTTCCTTACAGAATATGGCAGGATGGAAAGTAATTGTCCTTGGATGGAAAGCATCAGTTTCATTCATATTTCTGTATGAACAAACCAAATTGAAATGTGTGAGTAATAGATTAGAGTCATAGGTAACCTGGTTTTATCTAATCAGAATTGACAAAGCAAATAAGGGAACGGTGACAGCATTTTCAGAGCAAGATAGAAAAATATGGATTAAGGAGAAAGAGACCAATATAAGGATATTTCTACCATATGAAGTCAAATTCTCTGAAAGCAATGCCTCAGCGAGTACAGATAAGCAGTTTCCCCATATCCAGTGAGTGCTATCTTAGCTTTGCACTGAGAAAGATAGCCCTATTTTATTTCTGATGTAATGAGGTTGGTCTCAGGTAAAATCATTGGGTATCCATTACTGTACTTCATCAGTTCCACTAGTTATGGCAATAACACTTATTTTCCTGATTTTGATTGGAGAACAAGAGGAAGATGGAGAATAATAGGGAAGAATAAATTCAACATTGATACCTTCTCTCAAGCTGGCTAGAAGAATTTTGATTAACAAGTTGTGCTAGGCCATTCAACTCCCCCAACTCTTTATCACAGAAAGAGGAGAAAAAGAAAGAAAACTGAGATCCAGGTATGATTTCCTTGTGTCCCTAGTAGTACAGAAGGATATTGTGTCCCTGGTACTTTCACACTCAACACAGCACAAAACACTCTGGTCACCAAAATATGAATGGAATTTTCTTTATGTGCCAAGCAATGGTATAGCAGACAACAAATGAGTATTCTATAATTCAATTCTGACACTATCTCTGGGGAGGTAGAGTCAGATTCTTAACTTGAGGGTTCAGTCCCACAGGACTGCCCCAAATTAAAATGCCAGTCTCAAGTTCAGGCCTCCAGAACTTCGACAGCCAGTTACAAGTTGAGGGTTTCCATTACTCCTTCCTCAGGTTTGATTAATTTTCTAGAGTGGCTCACAAGATTTAGGGAAACAGTATACTTATTTACAGTGAAGAATATTCAAAGGGTATGGATGAACAGTCAGATAAAGAGGTAAACAGGGCAAACTATGGGAAAATTGACATGGAACTCCCATCCCCTTGTGGGGTGCACCACTCTCCAAGAAATATTCAGTAACTCAGAAGCTGTCTGAACCCCCTAGTTCAAAGATTTTTATAGAGACTTCATCACATATGCATTAGCAATTGTTAACTCAATCTTCAGCCCTCTTCTCCTTTGTGGAGAATGGGGCTGAAAGACCCAATGTTCTGATCAGGTCTTGCTTGGTCCTGTCCAGCTCCTATTTGGAAGCTTTCTGGGTCACTTTTCTAGAATAAAAGACCACTCCTATCACTCAAGAAAGTCTTAAGAAATTAGAGCTCTGTGTCAGGAACTGAGTCAAAGATCACGTATCACAACAAAAAATACCTACTGCTGCTGTCTCTCAAGAAAGAACAAAAGTTTTAGAGGTTGTATGTCAGAAAATGGGGATGGGGACCTAAGATGTATTTCTTATTATCACAATGTCACATATAATAAGGTAGATCATTTTACTCATTAGAGTTCAGGAACTGTGTTCTGTAAACATTCATTATAGGAAACCAGGCTGAATTTCTCAGGGGTGCAAGAAGCTAAGTTTCACAGGCAGAGAACAGGGTCATGTGAGTTGCATGAGCTTCAGAGGAAGGAAGTTAATGAGTTTAGTCAAGTGTTATGGAGACCACAGCTGAGAAGAAAGATAGATAACTGGAAGCTATTCTGAGAGAAAAAAGATTGGAAAGAGAAATATCTAGAGAACATGTTGTGGAGAGCATTTGCAGGCACTCCTTACAGAAGCTTAAGGTGAAAAGCCTCATTATTCTTTAGTGCTTCCTAATCAGTTTATGTTTTATTAGAATGCTATTACATGCTTGGACTGAACCATGTGAAGCCTCAGTTTAGTTCAGATTACACTCTGAAATATGGTTATCCCCCTGCTCAGTAAAGCTTTCTTCAACTTTCCATTTCCATTATTGTCATCTCAAATTACTATATTTCAATAAGAATTCTCAAAAAACAATGGCATCACTTTTTAAAAACATTGAATTAACTAAAAGCATAATTCAAAATTAAATTAAAAGTAGAAGTAATACTAAAACATAGCACTTAAAAATGTGACTGTCTTGGTAATTTCCATACACTAGTTTTTTTTTTTTTTTTTTCAGTACCAGGAATTGAATTCAGGGCCTCACGCTTGCCAGGTAGGTGCTGTGCCGCTGAGCTACATCCCTGGCTAGTTTAAATTATATAAAAATCACATTAGGAAGTTACTATTATTGCCTCTGGTTTAGAAATATGGAAACTGAGTCATAGGGGTTTGTGTAAGCTTCTCCAACTAAAAAAATGACACATTGGACTTCAAACTCAGGTTTTGTGGTCCTACTTTCTGCTCTTAACTACTACACAAATATGCAGTGACATTATTATTTTTATTCATATATGATATAACCATATATTTTTTGGACCCCAAAAAAGTTAAAGACAGGGTTACCATATTTCTAAGCATTTCTTTATCCTATATACATAGCCAGGAAAATTAAAAGTAAATATTTTCAGCAACTTAGTAGTGTTATTCATAATACTAAAATAGTAACAATTCATAGATTCTGAATGCATAAATAAAATGTAGTACATTTATATACTGGAATATTATCCAGCCAGAAAAATCAATAAAGTACTAAAAAAAAATGAATAAAGTACTGATCCATGCTTCAACACGGATGAACCTGGAAAAGAGTATGCTACGTGGAGGAAGCTAATCATAAAAAGCCACTCGACTTATATGAAGTGTCCAGAGTAAGCAAATCTATGAAAATATAAAATAGATTAGGGTCCCCAAAGTCTAAGGAAAGGGAATAATGGGGTGTGATTCCTAAGGATCTAAGGTTCTTTTTTGAGTTTGAAAATGTTATGGAATTAGATATAGCTGATTACACAACTTTTAAATATATTAAAAGCCACTGAATTGTACACTTTAAAGTTGCAAATTTTATGACATGTGGATTATCTTTCAATTTAAAAACTAGGTAGAGCACAGGATTTGATGTTTTCTGCTGTCATTATATTAGATTGCCACATGGTGTCACTGTTGAGAAAGGTACAAAAATCCAAACTGGGACAACATTCACAGGAGTTTTATAGAGCTCCAGGGATGGTTTGCTGGTCTAGGGTACAGGTGTGCACCAGGATTGCACTGAAAGGCCAAAGTCTAGAATTCAGGTAACACTATCTCAGAATAATTTACTTTAAAGAGCTCCTGGCCTCAGCCCCATGCTATGTAACCTCTTGTAGTTCTTCATAGATTGAGGTTGTTGGCTAACTGTGGTTCCCTGATTAATAGGGAAATCCATATCTCCATGAAAGTATCTCTGTTAAAAGAAAATATCTCTAAGCCTACCTAGAACTTTCTGAAACTTTATTTTATAAAAACTACTACTTTATGGAGGCACAGGAAAATAATGAGCAATTTTACTAGGGTAGAGAGTTTCCAAAGAGTAGAGGATTTGTCATCAATTGTCTCTAATGTATTTAAACTAACCCAATATTTTTAATCAAAATACAAAATCCTATATTTGTATGAAAATGGTCATTGTGTTATTGGCAATAGGAAAAAAATCAGAAGTATCCAACAATGGAAGTTTGCATATATACTTGCTGAAAATTATATAGCTAATAGCTATTAAAAATGGTAATATGAATGTTCTGTAACAGCATAAAAATTCTAATTTTCTAAAGAAAAATGATAAAAAGTACATCTTTTTAGATATGAGTAAAAAATATATATACACATTCACAAATTCATATATCAAAAATAATCTATATATCAGTTAAGATTATGTTGCTTGATATTGAAATCAATTTATATTAACTCCTTTACCCCACATTTTATAAAATGTATCCAATATCTATATCAAAATCTTCCCCAATTCTTTGGACATACATTCTCATGGCCATCTCCTTTCATTTATATTTTAAAATTATGAATAATATCATACATGAATATTTATAATTATATGCATACTTGAAGGTATACATAAATGTATTGTGCTTCCAACAGACATGGGAATTTTACTCAGTTGGCTCTACTAAAGAGATATTAATGACAATATTTAAAAATTTGTGGACTGGATTAAGAAAACCATCAAATTAAGTTATCCAGAATCTAGCAACAGCAGGAAGGCTATGTTATCTATAGGCTACAGACTAAGGGAGAAAAGCATATCTAGAGCCCAGTAAGTTGGAGCCAGAGATGACTTCTAGAGGTGGTGGCATGGGAGGCAGCAGTGACAACCTCTACAAGATCTGGAGTTCAGACACTGGAAAATAACAATTTGGGGAAGAAAAGAAGGAGAGAGGCAAATCCCTCTGGTTCAGTAACGATCTGAAGGGAAAACTGGAGCCCATAGAGAAAGCAGAGACAGACATCAAGACAGAAAAAGGAAGAGGCCATCTGTGCTTTATTCCTGGCTTTTGGATCATGGCATCAGAGAAAAGGAGAAGAGGATCAAATCTACAGAAAACAGTGAGGGTAGATGACTCCAGAGGCCTCCAGGGAGAAAAGCAGCAGGGGAATGGGGCAGGGATGCTGGCACTACAACAGCTAGAGAGTGACTCCAGTCCAAGTCACTGCTGTGTCCCCATAAAGGGTAGTTTGTCGGCTGCCATTTTAGGTAGGGGCCAGCTGAACCCAGGATGCAGAGCAGCATGTGTTGCTTTCATCTCAGGGCTCCTAGTGTTGAAATTCCACAGTGACTGGGTAAGGGACAACCATGGGAGACAGAGTCAGGGAGCTGTGGTCAGACCAGCAAGAGACACTCAAACTCAGGCCCTAATCCCATGACCAGAGGCCAAGATCAGACTTAACTTCTATAGATTTGAAAGTGCTAGAACCAGCACCCTGCCCTAATCCTGCTGCAGGCTCACTGGGATGATCCAGCACCCACTCTAACCCTACTGTAGGCTTCTGGGGCTATCTAGCACTGATCAGGACTCCCAACTGCTTCCTTTGTCTATCAGGGACAGCAGAGTCATACTCTAAATTGGATACTACCATAAAACTGTACATCCCTGAGGATTACCATAGGCTTGAAATCACAGGGAAATTTCTTTCTTTCTTTTTTGCTTTAAAAAAATACTAGCCGCAGCCACCCCAGGGCGGAATCATCAGTGTCTCCTGAGATCCGAGCCATGTTGGAACTTGGGGCACTGGGAAACCAAGCAAACCAGCTGGCTGCCCTGGTAAGTGGCTGTGAGAGTACTGGCATGTGGGCTGAGATTCAAACATCCACCACCACACACATGCCCACACCCACACCCCCATTGGTGTGGGGTGGGGGGAGCCAGGGATCTAAGCATCTCTTGTAAGGATGAGATGACCATATACAATGTAGCCAATAGGGAGAATTTCCTTCTACCATCTCTTTGAAGGTAAATATTTTTATCACTGTTTTGCTTTGTTCTGATTAATGGCATTGCTCTATTGAATATTCTGTTTTGATAAGTTCTATAATGTTCTGTATTTCGTTTGATTCTGATACACCTGATTGAAAGAACAACTATTGTGAAGAAAATGGGATATACTATGGTGCCTATTGCTACTGTCCTGGTAACCCGCTGTGAAGTTCTGTACCAATTTCACTACACTGTCTGAGTTGGTTTTGTTCCATCTTGTTGTGTGATATTTTACTACTTTAAAATTTTTTTAAAAAATTAAAAAAATACTATGTTTAGTGGTACAATTTAAATATACATAATGATCACATTCATCATAGGGAACTTGTACCTGTACATGATATACCTTAGTTGTTCTTCTTTTTTTCCTTCCCTTCCCTTCCCTTCCCTTCCCTTCCCTTCCCTTCCCTTCCTTTCCCGTCCCTTCAATCCCTCTTCCCCTACAAGGCTTTATTTTTATTTATCCTTTTTATTTCTCATTTTTTCTTTTCCTTTCCTCCCCTCCCCCATCCTGGTTAACCTTCCTTTCGAACAATTTCTTCCTATTTCACAATATCTATTATACATTTTGGTCCTTGTTTACACTTTTGTTTCTCACACCAGAGAAAGAAAGAGATATTTATGCATGTGTGTCCAATTTATTTAACTTAAGAGTATGGTCTCAAGGTGCATCCATGTACTTAGACATGTCTCAAGTTTATCCCCCTTTATGGCTGAGAAGTACTCCATTATATTTAAAAAAACATTTTAAAAAATTCATTCTTTCGTTGATGGATATTTGGGTTGTTTCCAAGATTTACCTATTAAAACCTATATTTCTATAAATACCAGTGTGCATTTATCATTGTGGCATGATGCTTTTAATTCTTTCGGAAATATACTATGAAGGGGAATAACTGGATCAAACAGGACCTCTCAATTCAGGTTTGAGGAATTTGCACAATGATTTCCACAGTGGTTGCACCAGTATGCACTCCCACTAACAGTGTAGAAGTGTTCCTTTTCCCCCACAGTCTTGCTGGCATTTGTTATTGGTTGACTTCTTGATGATAGCCATTTTTTCTGGAGTGAGATGGACTCTCAGTGTTGTTTTAATTTGCATCTCTCAAATTATCAGTGATGTTGAACATTTTTTCATATATTTATTTGTCTTTGTACCTCTGAGAAGTGTTTATTCATTTCAGATGTGCCTTTATGGACTGGGTCTTTAAATTATGGGGTTTAATAATTTTGAATTCTTTATAATTCTAGATATTAGTCCTTTGTCAGAAGAACAGCTGCCTAGGACTTTTTGCCATTCAGTGGGTTGTCTGGTGATTTCTTTTGCTTTGCAAAAGCTCTTTAATAAGATGTGATTTCACAAGGAGGTGGTCTTTGCCTGGAAAACGGCGCCATGCACAGGCTGCTGCGGGAGTGGGGACAGCCACACCCAAGCCTCTCTCTGTGAGTCAGTACCATTCATGGACTGCTGGGGGAGAGAACCAGGCTTCACAAGGAGGCGGTCGTTGCCTGGAAACCATATCATTTTCATTGTTTTCCTGGGTTGGTTTTATTCTCTTTTTTTTTTGTTTGTTTGATTATGTTAAATCTGATGGCATGAGCAGCTATTTAAAAGACAGCAAGGTATATTATGGTAACCATTTTGGATTTACTATTAGCTTACTTTGAAGTCCTTTATTGCATTCATTGTTTTGTTTTTATTGTTTCTGTTATATTCTGTTCTGTTTGATTGTTACTATGTCCGAAGGTATCTGAAGCTATTTTGAAGACAGTAAAAGGCATTATGGTAACTATTGCTGATTTCAGAAGGTTTTAAAGTCCTATATCACTTATACTATTTTATCTTGATTGTTTTTATTCTGTTTTATTTTCTTTGGTTTTATCCTCTTTAAAATAACATTTTTAAAATGCAAAAAATGTAAGATGAGATTCCAGTTGTTGATTCTTTGTGGTATTTCCCATGCAACTGGGATATTGTTCTGAAGTGGCAACTACAAGGCCATTTTAAATAGACTCCATTTTAACTCTCCTTAGTCCTCCTGCCTACCCCTTCCAATTTTCTCTTTGCTGAATCATGCAGATTAAGCAGCCACGAGACAGACCTTTGTCCTGGATGATTTCATCTCAGGAAGCTCCTCTCTCCACTCCTAGTCTCCACCATCATATTACCATCAAAAATAGACCAAATAAGGAGTACCTGGCTCCTTATAAAATACTCAGATACCCAGTCCTAGGGGTCAATGTTCTGGATTCTATGCTGGATATTGTCCCCTAGTTAATAAAGCTAGTTTGCATTATTCTTGGCCTCTGTGCATAATTCTCTGCATCTCACAGCAACATAATGGAGGCCCCAGTGAGATGGTCCATGGACAGCTCCTTGTTAAAGGAAACCACTGCCTGAGCCCAAAACCTGTGATAAGGGAACTTGGGTGCCTTGGCTGAGTTCAGACAGTTCCCTGGATCACAGAGAAAAAGGGGAAGGCTAATTGTTATAAGATAAGGGAGGCAAGATAGACCCAACTGATTTAGGTAAGATCTAAATTTTGGTTTCATTTTGGTTTTTGGTTTTGTTTTGGTTCTCGTCCAGGGACTTCTATTTCCTGGACCTTTGAAACCATTTGGCACATGGGCCCTGATTCCTGGATGCAGGAATCATGTGTTTCAGTCAGAGTCTGGAGTTAGGGGCTGTAGTTTTTTCTGTGATTCTATTTAGGGGTTTCAATCCCTGCTGGGGGCTTCAATCCCATCTGTGGAGCTTCAGTTCCATTTGGAAACCACAAATTCTTCCCGTGTTGCAGGAAATTTCCCAAGCCAAGCCAAGCCAAACCAAAAGGAAGACTTTGCACTGAGAAGTTAAGAAGGCAGCATTTAATTTTTTTTCTCTTTCTTTTTTTTTTTTTTTTGTCTTTTTGAGACAGGGTCTCACTATGCAGTTCAGGCTGACTTTGTAGTCCAGGCTGGTCTTGACTTTGGGCTCACTCTGTAGTCCAGGCTGGTCTTGAACCTGCAAAGATCCACCAGTCTCAGCTTCCCAAGTGCTGGGATTACAGGAGTGTGCCACCATGGCTGCAGCATTTAATCTTTATACTAGTGAACTATTGGATTTCACACCGGTGGACTATTGCAGATAATTCCTCCCAAGCAACTATCCTGAATAAGGAAAGAGTTTAGTCTATATAGAACTAGAAGTAGGAGGTACAAAGCAAGTGACCAAATGTTACATGATTGGTTACATACATTGAATCATATATTGACTTACACAGGCTAGTCTTGAAACCACCAGGGGTGGGGGCTTTTACAGAATAAGCACAGTTAAAGGCATTACCATAACATAAGAATGTTCTGGAGAGAGGGCCTTTACTGAATGAGTACAAATCAGCCCAGGGTGCCTTAAGGTACAGACAATTACTCTTAGTGTCCATCTGCATTTGGGCTGTGGACACTGTCAGGGTCAACTGAATTTAGTAGAAACAGCAGAAAAGCAACTTGGTCAGAGGCCTCTAATTGATCATGAAATATCTATAAGTTTACCATCTCAAGAATGTGTTTCTACTTTATAACTATGCCCCAACACCTGCAGTCCCATTTGGGAACTACAGTTCTTTCTGTGGTCACATTTGGTTGAAGTTGTATTAGTTGGGCTAGATTCCAGCATCCATGTTTTATGTGTGTCTGTGTCTGGTCTGTATTGTCTTTATATGCTCTTGTGACCACAATTTAGGTCTTAATGAAATCGATCATCACTGCTTTCACCATTATGAACAATGGACTTCTCAACCTGCCTGGACTTCTTCCTCTGCACCACTGGAGATAATTCATAGTTTCTGTTGGCAGGAAACTTAGATATTCAAAATTGGGATAAGATGGGAGAAAATTTTAAAAAGAGCTCAATGGTTTCTCCTGAGACCTTTTCAGTTTGGACCTTGGTAAAATCTGTAAAAGGTCTATGAAGTACTAGGACCCCCAAAGTTTCCATTTTAGAATGGGAATAAGGAGACTAAATAAGTAAATAAATAAATAAAAGGCCACCCACTGTGCCTGGCTCAAACCTAGAGTCATGTGGGGATTCTGATACCTTGGCCTGTGCCTCTAGACTATTTTAAGATAAAATATTCTAAACCTTGTCTGTCTAAATACCAATGAGCCATTGTTTTTTGATGGTGGTTAAACATGATCTTAATAATCAAAATTAGCTTGTCTATGGGTCAAAGTTGCCTTGTTCAGATTTTTTTTGCACTAAAAAAAAAATCCTTACTTGTATTTAAATATAAATGTGAGCCACAGGAATGTGTTTAAATATAAATGTGAGCCACCTCTGGCCCTTAAGGCATCCACTATCACTGAGCCTAGGCTACTGTCCCTCCACTTTGAGAACCTGAGGAGAGGTTTCCAAAGCAATTTTAATCAAAGCCTCACTCACTATTAGAGTCTGAGGCAAGCATGCTCTTTGCATTTTGAGGATGGAACTTCTAGGCCAGCCATAATTAAAACCTTCACCTTCATGAGGCTGTACCCATCTGTATCTGATTTTGTTCAAGCTTCTCAAGGACAGTGTCACATATAGAAAGTAAATGGGAAATTCAGAACTACCCATGTTCACATGTGATCTAAAACAAATCAGGCAAGATCTAGAGAAGTTTTCAGTTGCTCCTAGTAAGCATATTAAGATCTCTAGAGGATTTACTGACCTATAAACTAAAGTAGAGAGATGTAATGTCACTCTTAAACTCTGACTTCTAATGAGAAACAATGGGTACAGACTTTAATCCATGAGTTTCTTACCTATTTTACAAATACTTGGAGATACATATTTTCAGAGTGGATTTAAATAAAGCCTAGCCAGCACTGCTATAGAGGTAGTTGCATTAAAAAGCCAAAATGTCTTGTTGTAGTCATGGGTTGTGCAGAGAACAATTAGAATTAGGATATGGAGTTTATATTATTTTTATGATGGTCACCCAAGAAAATGTAGGAAATCTATCCACATCACTAAAGACAGAATATTTAGCCAAGGGCCTGAATCCCACAGCAATGTCCCACATGAGTCCAAATGAAGTCCAGTGCTCATGACAATACCTCCCACGAGTCCAACTGGAGGTCTAGAGCCCACAGGAAGAACTCAAGCCAGTCTCTTTTACAGATCCGTGCTGGGAAGGTCCAAAGGTCAGTGGTGGAAACTAGAAAGTCTATGCCAGTGGGGTGAAGGAGCTATGCTGATAGGTTGAGGGTTCTACGCTGGAGCTAAGAAGTCACACTCACAACAAAGACCAGGACTGTCCTGAAAAGCACCACAGCCATCCTCAGCGACACAGAGGCCCGGAGCTCCTCTGATGACAAGCACAGTCGAGTACATGCCAGGAAGCCAGCGTGACGAGTTCATCCTGGAGACCAAGTGGCACACGTCTTCCTTGCCGAAGCCAGGAAGCAGTGCTCGATGTGAAGACCAGAGCTCCTCCAAAGAGAACCAATGGCTCAAACAGCAACTTTTACAAGAACCCACAACGCCTCAACCCATTAATGTCTTAACGCACTAACATGAAAAGCTTTTCCTTCTCTATGTCTCCATTTATGCTGGCAGCCTTCCTCAGGTGAAACATCTATGCTCAGCGCCATGCTGATGTAATCCAGCTGGTATTGTTGACCACCAGTTCTTAATCCATAACATGTCTCAAGGATCTCTTTGCCCTAGGACTGAAATTTCTTCTGAACTATTATTACCTGCCTCTGTATATCCCCAGAGGTGATAGATCTCTTTACAGACTGATATTTTAGAACTTTTCATTCAGAGTCATTTATGAAAAAATTAAACCCTAAAGGATAGAATTACAACACTTGCATTTTTTCTCTCTTTCAAAATGTTAAAAACAGCCGTTAAGACTCTTCAATTATTGGTTCAGTTTTCCACTTGACAGTGCAGTTGGAGTCAGTCAAAACTTCTGTTTCTAGAGGCATGTTTTGCTAAGGATTACAGACTGAGTCTGGGAAAACTCTTGATCTTACTTTCTGCATCCGAGATGGTTCAGATTTGGTTCTCGTGTCATACTTGGAGTCACTCTTCTGTTACTTCTCCACTTTCCTGGCCCTGAGAAATAACAGTATGCAACAATGTTCAATTCTAGGCAATTCTCAATTCCATGGCTGCTGAATTTAAGGACAGGTTTCCAGAATGGTAAGTTTCCCCTACTTTAAGCACTTCCAGAGTGAAATGGAGCTAACAATTATGTGTTAGTTCCCTAATCAGAGCCAGAGTCTGTACTGAGTAAACTTGCTAAGTCTGTGCTAAGTTTACTGCTGGGTGCTGGGTTGATCTTGGACAGAACACTGACACCTCTCACACATGTTCACTGTAGATGGGGAAGTGCCCTTGTCCACTGCTGTCCACTACTTCTCAGGAGAGTTCCCCCAGTCTGCTGTTCAACTGCCAGCTCTCTTCTGTGACTGTACTGCCCTTCCTTCCTTTACTCCAGGAAATTGGCAGTGAGGCACCCCTGAAGCCCTTCTGCTGCTGGAATTCTAGCCCTGATTCTTTTGAAATAGAATGGTGATACCACCCACCCACTGCTGTTCTTCCACACAACTCTGTCAGGTACCATTTTAGTTCACTTACCAACCACTGATTCTGGGACGAACAGCTCAGTGTCTCCTGTTCTAGTTGCTGCCTCTGACTGTATGAGTCTCCTAGTTAAGGTCAGATCTCAATCTCCAATGAGGAGTAAAACTGCTTTTGCTCTCTGTGCACCAGCCAAACACAACTGCTCTAGGCACACCTCATGATCCCAGGTCTGCTGTGGTGAGCTGTTTCTTCTGTGGCAATGAATCTTATTTCTTCTTCCCCGCTGTCAGTTCCCTCATGGTTTCCATGTCCCATGCACTTCCTTTGAATTCTCTCTGGGCTGGTGTTTCCCAAACTCTTGGCACTTTGTTCTGGAGAAGCTGAGTAGCTGACAGTCAACACTCTGGCATTTGTCTCTCTGTCTCTCTCAGTTTGTTTGGAGGTTTTTGATGGTTTTCTTAGTCATTTCATGAGCATGAATATTATTTTTAGTTTTCTTCTTGTTTTTGTTTTTACCCTCTTTCTTTCCCTCCTGTCCTCTTCAACAACATCCCAAGGCCTGGGTAATCTCTTTTTGTCCTTTAGCCCTGCTTCTAATCACTTCTTTCACTTTTCTAGTTTTTCTTCTCCCTTTTAAAATTTCTTCTCTTAGGATAAAATTGCTCTATTGAGTGGATATTTACTGTATATGAATTGTCCAATTTATTTTAGTTCTTGTTACATAACTATAAATCTTATACCTATGGTTAAAGTTGACAAATTAATATTTATCAGTTTGTCACTTTCTAATCTGTGCTTGATACCATTTTTATTACTGATTGTACTACTTTAGCCAAGTTAACATAGTTGTGATCAATTGCTCTTTTTTGTATGCCAATACCTAGATTGTCTGGGGGTCATACACGACAATATAGTCCAGTACCAAAGAACTGGATGCTAGGCCAAGTAGACAGAAACATTTCATCTCTAATAAATTTCAACAAACTGAAAAGCCAAATCCAGTTATGCCTAGGCTTTATCTCTGAAAAGTAGCCATTTCTAAAAAGGCCTTGATGCTAGTAGTAAAGTTTACTAGTAATAAGTCTTACTACATAAACAATTTACAAACCTCAAGGCAGAAAATGAATAAACAATAACAACAACACAAAAAGCAAGGAAGCAGGGTGGAACACAACATCCCTAACCCACTCAAGGCAAATCAAGGGAGAAATCAGGTGGAAGAAATAAACCTCCTAGCTGAATTTTATGAAATGGAGGCAGCAGAAGTAACAAAACAGATTGATAAGTCTCTTGACCAAAACAAAACAGAGATAAAGAGATGATGACCATAATGAAGGAAATAAATGATTAGTGAATCTAGAGTAGCTACAGAAGAAAAATAGAGGAGCTTCAAAAACCATAAATGTCCAACATAGGAAAGAATTAGATATCAAAACAAAAACCAGACTCAAATATAAATCCAGGAGATTAAAAATCCTACTAAAAGTTTATGTAGCAAAGTCAACAATGTAAACACAGAATAGCAAATCTGTAAGACAGGTATTGTGGCCAAGGTGTGCAAGAAACAGTTTAATACAGGACACATAATTTATAATACTATTTTGTAGTAGTCACCCAAAGAATAAAATACAAAAAAAGTGCAGGAAATCTGTCCACACACTAAAGACCCAAAGATTATAGCTGAAGGCCTGGATCCCATAGCAGTAACCTGCATGAGTCCAGCTGAAGTTCTAGAGCTCATGACAATGACTTCACCTAGAGGCCTAGAGCTCAAGACATCTCAAGCAAGTCTGTTTCACAAAACTGTGCTGGGAAGGCCCAAAGGTCAGTGATGGAAGCTAGAAAGTCTGTGCCAGTGGAATCAAAGACTTGTGCCCATAGCCCTGAGGGATCTTCATTGGAATCAGGAAGCAACACTCAAAGGAAGGATAAGAGATCCCCTCAAAAGTACCACAGCCATCCTCAGTAACAATGAGATCCTTACTTCCTCCAATAATGAGAACAACCAAGTTCATTTTAGGAAGCCAGCAGGAAAAGCTTCTTCAGGAGGTTGAACACCATCTTCTCCAGAACCAGGAAATGATGTTCAAAGTAAGGACCAGAGCTCCCCCCAAAGTGAACCACAATCATCCTCAGTGACAACAAGGTCCTGAGTTCCTTTGATGATGAGAACAGCCAAGTTCATATCAGGAAAGAAGCTTGACAAGCTTCTCCAGGAGAACCAATGGCAACAGGAGAACCAACACCACTTCTTTCTCTTCAGTTCTCTTTTCTATGTTGCTGACAATCCTCTGGTGGCCCTCCACAACCAGCACCACACTGATTCAGTTCAGCTGGGTGTTACAAGTTGACCACAAGTTGCCTATCCACAATGGGCTTGTGGTTTATAATCATCAAAATGAAAGACCTCTTAAAAATATCAAGAGACCACAAAAAAAAAATCAATCCAACAGCTGCTAGACGATGCAAAGACTAATATAAGATTGACTGCAATCAATGAAGAATCAGAAGCTATCACAAAGGGCACAAAAATCTACTCAGAGAAGTAGTATCAGAAAACTTTCCAAGAATGGGAAAAGAATTTCAGATACAGGTAAGCGAGGCATACAGAACTCCAAATATTCATGATCAGAAAAAAAAATCCTACATCAAGCCATATAAGTCAAGATTCCAGAGATTCAATGCAAGAATAGGATAATAAAAAAGATGTTAGAGAAAAGAGACATTTAAAAAGCTGTTAGAAAGAAGAGACAAATCACCAATAAAGGAAACCTGATCAGAATCACAGCAGATTTCTCAACCCCTTATGTTAAGGAAAGCTTGGAATGAAATGTTTCAAGCCCTAAAAGAAAACAAACTCCAAGCCAGATTGATATACTCAACAAAATTATCTTTCAAAATTGATGGGGGAAGTAATATACTTCCATGATAAAAAAAAATTGAAGATTGGGGTTTAGCTCAGTGGTGTAAGTGCCTGCTTGGCAAATGTGAGGTCGTGAGTTCGATCCCTGGCACAAAAAAAAAAAAAAAATTGAAGAAATTCCTGACCACTAGACCTGCACTCCAAAAGTTCTGAAGGATATTCTAGAAAAAGATAACAAAGACAATTTAGAGAATACCAAAAAAATGAATCTACCAGGCAAGATAAGCAATTGAACATGAAGGGAACCAACAATAGGAAAATAATATAATGACAAGGATAAATAAATACCTATCAGATATCACTATCAATGAACCCACCAATCAAAAGAAATGGATTGCCAGAATGGATCAAGAAACAAGGTCTAACTATATGCTGCATACAAGAAACACATTTGACTCAAAAAGAAATTCACAGATTGAAATTGAAGGGATGGAGAACAATACTTCATGTGAAAGAAACCTGTATAAAAGCAGGACTATTGCTGGGGATTTAGCTCAGTGGCTTAAGCGCCTGCCTGGCAAGCGTGAGGTCATGAGTTGCAGAGGGGAGTAGTGCACCAGAGAACTGTACTGGCTCATGGTGAGTGTGGGGGACTCAGTCTTCTTGTGGGAGTGGGCGATTGGCCAGGTGCCATTTTGGAGTTGGGCAGGATAACTGGGAACCAGAACTGCAGCTGGCTTCATTCAGCCACTCCCAGCGCAGAGCAGATTGATGAAAATTGCTTGGACTGAGTCCTGCCCCTGTGCACGATCCAATAGCCAAGGCTGAGGTTTCCCTAAAGCTATCCCTAACCAACCCCAATTGCATTGCACATAGTAATGTGGTGAAGACTCCCAGTGGTCAACCAGCTCAGAAAGGAAAGGCCACCCTGCCCTGCCCCTGCTTATACTTCAGTAGTCACCAGCAGATTGGGTAAAGCAGCAATCTCTAGCCAGCATCCTTTAGAGTAATTATAACCAATACAGTGCTGAGGACCCCACTACCCAGTTGTCTGGTAGAAACCAGGAACATGACAAGAGAAAGAAAGAAAAGGCAGTCTCTGGTCTTCAACCTAAGAAGTCCTGGCCTAGGATAGGTAAACACAGAAGAGATCATGAGTTGCACACCTGCAGTTTCTGAAGCAACAGCATCTGACATAAAGAAACAACTTTGTGAAATTATAAAAGAACTTAAAACAGAAATATTAATAAAAGTAAAGGAAGATATAAGAAAAATAATAAAAGAGATGCTAAGCACCTCTCAAGAAGACACAGATAGAAGAGTAGAGGAGCATAGAAAAAGGAGGGAAACCTTTGATAAAGAATATAAAAAAATTTAGAATACATGAAACAGATTCAAAGAGATTACCAGGAAATTAAAAACTCCATTTAAAGCTGGCAAAACTGCTTGAAAGAAACTAAAGATAGACTATCAAACCTTGAAGACAGGTTTGCAACTTGCAATCGCAAAAGGAAAGATGTCTTAAAAATAACTAGGAACCAGGAAGTAACATACAAAGGCTAGAAGATGACAAGAGGATCTATAACTTAAGAATAAAAAATGTAAGTGAAGAAGCAGGGGTAAACACAAATGAAATACAAAGGCTTATTTAAGAAATAATTAAAGAAAACTTCCCAAGCATAGGAAAAGGAAATGATATTCAGATATATGAGGCACACAGAACCCCAGCCAGCTATAACCAAAATAGATCTACACCCAGACATATAATAACCAAGATCCCAGGAATTCAACATAAGAACAGAATATTAAAAGCTGTCAGAGAAAAGAAAAGGAAAACCCATCAGAGTCATGACAGACTTCTTGACACAAACCATCAAATCAAGAAGAGCTTGGAGTGAAGTATTCTAAGCCCTGAAAGAAAATAACCTCCAACCCAGATTGATGTACCCTGAAAAACTCTCTCTCAAAATTAATGGAGAAACAAGATGCTTCCATGACAAAAAGGAACTGGGGGAGTTCAAGACCACCAATTCAACCCTACAAAAAATACTGAAGGACATTCTAGAGAGAGAGAGGAAAAAAACCATGGTTTCAGGAACAGTGGCAGCGGGGGCTCACTGAATGGGGCAGAAAGGGGAATGAAGGGTAAAAGTAGACAACCAATGGCAGAAAAATAGCATGGCAGAGATGAGGCAGAAAAGGTTGGCCATAATCAGTAATATAGATGGCCTCGATGTACTAATAAAAAGAAACACAGGCAGGGTAGATCAGGAGATAGGGTCCATCAAATGTGCTATATAAGAAATACAATTAACCTGAAAGAGGGTTTATGGACTTAAAGTCAAAGAAGAGAAAATAATGCTCTATGTGACAGGGAATCAGAAAAAAAGTGGGGGTAGCTCGCCTATCAGCTGCAGATTGGTTGGAAAGACATGACACTTTTATACAAACAGAGAACTACTCAGCTATAGGGAAGGAATACCTTGAGACTCTTATAGGTAAATGGATACAACTTGAGATCACACTCAGGGGTAAAAAGGTTCAGAATCACTTAGGTAAATAGCTGGTTTCCTCTCTAATCTAAAAACTAAAGGAGTTAGTGGGATACAAAATGTACAATGCACCTTAGGAAAGTGAAAGGGGAGGAACTGTCTAAAAAGGGAAGGCAGTGGCCATTGTTAATCCTGTATCTTGATTTGAGACCCATATTGTTTTCATTGCTCTGTTTAATTTGGTTATACTCTGTTCCAGTTTGTCTAATTTTACTAGATTTGATGGCATGGACAGCTATTCCAAAGATAGCAGGATGTACTATGGTAACCATTTTTGATTTCCTATTAACTTAATTTGAAGCCCTGTATTGCTTTCACTATCTTGTCTTGATTGATTTTATTTGAATCTGTTTTGTTTGATCACTGTCTTGTTTTGACTGATTTTATTTGAATCTGTTTTGTTTGATAGTATCAATTCTGAGTATACAGGCAACTACTTTGAAGACAGTTAAGATTCACTATGATACTTCTCCTCAAAAACAACAGCATCAAGAAAAAGGAAATACTTAAAAATGAATCTAACAATAGAAGTGAAAGACCTCTACATTCAAAACTACAGTACTATGAAGAAGACTGAAGAGGACATGAAAAAATGAAAAAATATAGCCATTCTAAGATAGGCAGAAACAAATATAGAGAAAATGGCCATACTTCAAAAACTCTTATACAGATTTAATGCAATCCAATAAAAATACCAACAGCATAACTTTCAGAACTAGAGAAAATAATCTTAAATCCATATGGTACCAGAACAGACTTAGAATAGCAAAAGCAATTCTGTGTAACAAAGACAAGTCATGGAGAATCAAAATCCCTGATTTGCAGTTACACTAAAAAGGTACTATGATAAAAATAGTATGGTTCTGGGAAAGAAATAGATCCAAGAATCAGTGGAACAGAACAGAAGATGCAGAAGCAACTCCAAGCATACTCAGCTACCTTTCACAAAGGGACCAAACATCTTCAGTGGAAAAAGACCTCTTCAATAAATGGTGCTGGTAAAATTAGCTTGCCACATGCTGAATATTAAACTTAGATCCCAGAACCCTCCTATCTCTCACCATGCACTAAACCAAAATTGAAATGGATCAAAGATCTGAATATAAAAACAGGAAGACAATCTTCTGGAAGACAGAATAGGTAAAACTGTCAAAGACATAGGTGTAGGCAAAGACTCTATGGACAAACCCCTTTTACACAGGAAATATTATGAAGAATCAACAACTAGAATCACATCCAACTAAAAAGATTCTGCAAAAGAAACTGCCAACAGAGAGAAGAGACAGCTCATAAAACTGGAAAAAATGTTATCAGCTACTCCTCAGACAAAAGAATACAATCTAGAACATATAAAGAACTAAAAAAAAATCAAATACCCTCAAATATAAAGACCCAATCCAAAAATGGACATCTAAAATTAATACATACTTCTCAGATGAAGAAGTATAAATAGCAAATAAATATGTGAGAAAATGCTCAACATTACTGGTCTTTTGAGAAATGCAAGTTAAAACAACACCAAGATTGCATCTCATTCAAGAAAGAAGGGCTGTCATCAAGATATCAACCAATAACAAATACCAACAAGGCTGTGGGGTGAAAGGAACCCTTCTGGATTGCTGGTGGAAGTGTAAACTGGTACAACCACTATGGAAATCAACAGGGAGATTCCTCAAAAAGGTAAAAACTAGAGATTCTATTTGATCCAGCGATTCCACTTCTAGGTATCTTCCCCAAACAGTTAAAGGCATCATACTCCAGTAATATATACACAACCATGTTTACAGCATCATAATTTATAATAGCTGAATCTTGGAAACAGCCTATGTACCCACTAAAAGATGAATAGATAAAGACAGCACATTTTTATATACAATGGAATACTACTCTGCCATACAGAAATATAAACTCGAATCATTTGTAGGAAAATGGATCCTTCTCAAGACCATAATCTTAAGTGAAATAAATTGTACACACAAGTTTAAATATCACATTGTTTTTCTTGTGTGAGAAACTCAAATGGTAAATAAAAACCATAATAGAGGATAGATATTGGGAAGTAGGAAGAACATGTTCAAATGGAAAGTGGAACAAGAGGGGGTAAGAAAGAGAAAAGGACAAAAATAATGGAAGGAAAAAATGAAAAACAAAGTTTCTGTAAATGGGGAAGAGGAGAAGGGTTGAATGGAGTGGAAGAAAATAGAGAAAAAGGAATTGAGATATATTATGTACAGGTATAAATTCCCTATAATGAATGTGATTGGTATGTGCGAATATGTCATATATGTACTAAAATAATAAAGTTTAAATTTTTCAGAAGAAGAAAAGAAGAGCTGTAGTTGTGGAAGAACATGGCTATCACCAGATGCTCAGCCAAAACATAGCCTTATATCTTTTCTTTCTTGCTGCTTTTGTGAAAGCTCAAAATACCTAAACACAAATAGAAACCATCTGAAGAAAGTTCAGGTAATATTTTCCAAACAATTCATCTTCTGGGCTATAGGATGTACACAGAAGTGAGGAAACTTTAAATGATAGGGAAGGCAAACAGAAAATCAAGAAAGCCTACCTACCTGCTTTGCCACTCAGTATTTATTATTGCTATTTGCTCAGATGAAGAGAAGCTCATCTCCTACACATAAGAATCACAGTGTTGTCCTTAACTTCAGTCATGCTTTTGTAAGTTCTCTCCTCATTAGACTTCAAACTTAGGCTTCTGTGTCCTTACCAGAGTCAATTTTACCAAAAATATTATAAAAACAGTTTAAAGAATATACCCTAATACTGCCTTGGATATTTGATTACCTTCAGTATCTGATCAAATTATTCAAATCCATCATCTCTCAGATAATATCTGATCGTTCTGCATACTTTCAGCAAAAATTCTTTTAGGTCAGCTTGGCAAAACTTCTGCTTTTCTCCATTCATTAATTTCCCATCTACTAACTGCCCCAATATTTGCTCCTTCACATAAACCTCCACTTGTCCTGGGTGTATCTGGAATTGAATTCAGTTCTATTATGAGATCTTTTCACTGTTATTTCAATAGTTCCTGGATTAAAATGTTATCCTTTTACTTATTTTCTCTGGTTTTTCATAAGCCTCATTTCTCACCTGTCTTAGTCTTAGTTACTTCTCTCAATACCGAGACAAGATATCTGACACCCAAAGCTAAAGGGAAAAGGTTTATTTAGCTCACAGTTTGTAGAGGTTTCAGTTCATACTTGGCTGGCTCCAAGATAGGGCACTTCATAGAAAAGAGCAATTCATGGTGGGTAGAAGATAGCAAAAGCAACAAGCCAGTGCAAGGGGGGAGTGAGAGAGAAAGAGAAAGAGAGCGAGAGAGAGACAGACAGACAGACAAAGAGCTCTTTCTGTCCCTTATCTTGTATACGGACTACTCACCCTAGAGTCACCAGATGACTCACAGCCTTAATCGTAGCACTGTACTATGAATCACTCACGCACTCTAGATTCACCTACCTCCAAAAAAAAGCTTTATGACTGCAAGAGGCTTTGCAGGGACATCTATAAATCCTAACACCATCATACTGCCTTCAGGTGATGTCAATTCAGATAGGCTCTTACTTAGAAACTAAATTATAAAATTTATTTTACCAGTATATTTATGCATGGTAGCAGGGGGGAAAGGCAAAAAAGAAATATCAATTCACATTTTATATACAAAGGCATCATAGTTCTTGCTTCTATAGTTTCTTGCAAGATTAAAATAGATCATCATAGTTTTCTATTCTTTCATACATGCTTTTCTTGCCTTCTGACAGAATTTTGACAGATAAGGATTTTCTTTTAACGTGGAATGGCTTGTATGTGTTACGGCTTGTATTTAGATGTCCCTCCAAACTCTCATGTGCTCATAGGTGCAGCTATGGGAGGTGGCTGGACTATGGATATATGATGCTGTATTAGAGTATATGATACTGGGATTAAGGGTGTGTGAAAACTAAATTGGTTTACTACAGATCTGGATGTGGATAATGGAAGCCCCAACCTGGGTGTGGGTGGTACCATTCCAAGGGTTTGTAGGCTGGATGGGATTAATGGAAAATGGAGGTTTTCTGTTGCTGTTTGCTGCCTCCTGCCTGTTCTGTTATGGAGTGTTTCTCCTTTGTGATGCCCCTCTGTCATGTGGCCCTGACTTGGAGTCAGCCAACTGTCAACCGAAACCTCTACAAACTGAGCCAAAATAAACGTTTTCTCTTTTAAATTCTGGGTACTGTATCTCAGTGTTGAGAAAGGTAACTAAGATGTGCTACAACACTAAGTTCTGCATGATCTGAAATTTAAGTAGTCTATATTTTACTGACTTACTGCAGTTATCTAATGATCATTATTATTGTTCATAAGAGTACCAATAGGTACTCAGTAAATTCCCAAGAGTATCAATAGGAACCAAGATAAAACTATCATGCATAGTTTTCCCTACCCTTATTGTATGAAGGCAACCAATATCTTTTTGGTAATTTGGATAAATCTCAATTTCATCACCATAAGAACCAAAATGACTGAAAGGCAATTTCACCTTCCAATTCAGCAGAACTATGCTAGGCCCTCCAGTGGAACAATTTCTTCCTTTTGAACTGAGACTTCCACACATGATAAACTCAAGGTCATAGAAATGATGTACTAAATAGTTTTTATTTTTCTCTCTAGACATTGTGCCTGAGACTGACCACTGCATCTGCCTGGCTCCCTTGTCTTCTGCTTCCTGGTAACTCCAGCCAATGGAAGGCCTCAGCAGGATATCAGAGCATGTGAGGAAAGAAAGGTGGGTCTTTCTGCTTCACTGTGTCTTTGCTTTGGGCTGAGGGCCTGGCAGTGACTATAACTACAGAATCTTGTCTAGCTCTGCCAAATGTTGGCATTGACTACTTTTCCTCTACTAAATCATGTGGTACCATGTGAGTACTCATTCCTACAGCTGCAACTACAGTTCTTTTTTAATTTTTGTAACCATTTTGTTTTCCTTGTCCCTCTGGCCTAGAGTTATTAACAGTTCCCACTGTTCTAATTTGATATTAATCAAATACTATATGCCACACACTGGCCTAAATGTCTAAATATTTTACCTCACTTAGGTGTCACGGCCCCCAAATTAGTCAGTTTTTGTACTACTGTAGAAAGAGGAGTGACAGGGTGACACCGATAGAGCTGGAAACTGAATTGAAATGTTTATGATACCCTCTGACTTCATACACTAGTCCTTGATCTGCCTTAAAACATATGGTTTTGTTTCTGGCAACATACTTGCTCTCACATTTGGAAATGGGAATGCTGCTGCAATTTCTCCACTCAGTCATTCAACAAAAATTGTTTGAAATATGGAATGCAAGGCCCAAGATACCAAGGGGTGGGGCTGAGAACATGAAGACAAGCCTAGGAAGATAGTGTGGTGCCCATTCACATGCTGAGCCTGAAAAGAAGTTAGAAATCTTTTCCACTAACATAGTGGTTAACCATATAGAGGTGGGAACCACCCTTATGGAGCTCCTCAAGGCCAGAGACTGGTGAAGTCCATGCTGTTCTCCCAAGACAGTTAGTGACAAAAGTCAGAATGTAATAGTTACTCAAGTATTCTCTCAGTGAGGTTGGGAAGGAGTCTTGGTTTACTCAAGATAGAAATTGCTGGCAGGAGTGAAAAGATATGAACACCCCTCAGTTTCCAGAGTCTATTCAAAAGAGAATTAATAATTCTGGTCAAGTCTGTTCTTTGCTGGCAGGAGTGAAAAGAAATGAACACCCCTTAGTTTCCAGAGTCTATTCAAAAGAGAATTAATAATTCTGGTCAAGTCTGTTCTTTGCTTCCGATCTTACCTTTTTGCCACTCTACTGGTGGCAGTTTTACAGCATAGAAGTCAGGAATTTAATTGAGATTTCCATTATGCTTCCTCTGCTTCTCAAAATCGCATCCCTGAGTCCTTGCAGTTTTGAATTTGCAGCTTTGATCAGCCCCTCCTACCAGGGCCCCTGGACTAGGACTCACCAGGCTTCTGTTGATAATTTGAATAGAGCCTTTATGGCAGCTGACAGCCCCGCTGATTGGCTGAGGACTGTAACAACTGTCATGGCTAGCCAATCCCGAGGCTCTGTAGGGAAGCCCGGCTCTCTGTGGTAATTCCCGGAAGCCCAGGCCTGGAGGCCTCCGCAGCGATCACAAAGTTCCT
Organism: Hydrochoerus hydrochaeris; assembly: GCA_004027455.1. Classification (NCBI taxonomy): domain Eukaryota; kingdom Metazoa; phylum Chordata; class Mammalia; order Rodentia; family Hydrochaeridae; genus Hydrochoerus; species Hydrochoerus hydrochaeris. Next base: position 59,944 of record PVLA01001276.1, on the reverse strand, counting down.
GGGTCCTTGTCGCAATGCTAGGTGAGTGAGTGCGAGTGGCAGGCGGGTGAGGACCGAAGGTCTGCACCGCTGTCGCAGGCGCGAGTCTGTGACCCGGACTCTAGAGGCCTGTGATCTCTGGTGCTGGTAGGCATTGTCAAGCTCCTTTCAGAGCCCATTCTGTCCACAGGAACTCGTGGTCTCTGTAGTTATCACGGAGTTGAGAAAAGTTGGCCCCTTAAAACTCAGTGCCCCCCTAAGGGGAATACCTTAATTACAGAAACTGGGTTCAGAGTGAGGGAGCAGGGATAATTATGGAAAATCTCCCAGAAGCCTGTGCACGAGTAAATAGCCTCGAAGGTTTATTAGACATGATTGTGATTAGACAATCAGAAATAAATTCGGGTAATGTGTTATTTGATTGGGAATTTGGATGACAAAACTCATGGAATTTCTCAGTCTCTCTTTCTGCTCAACCCCTGCCCATCAACCAAGTCGCAGGGATGTCTGGGATTTGTAGGACCAATTCTTCTGAGAAATATACCTTTCCATAGTATTCTGTAGCAAAGCCCAGGAAAAGCTGCAGCACTCCATACCTCTCCCAAGGTTTCACAAGCAAACAGGAAAAATGAATGCCAAATGCATATAAATCAGCATTCTCAGCTCTCTCAGACACAATGACACCTTAATTATGTAGATACTGAAACAGATTATCCATGATATAGTGTTACATTTTCGACAGACTTGCCTTACACAAATGAGTGAAATCATTTATTCTTATTGCACAGTCACTCTTGCTCATTTTCTGGTACATATTTTGTGCATGGAAGAAAGTTGAATTTTGAATACCCTAAGGAATAATCCTAGGTTTTGGAAAATGGCTTTGTGAGGGTTAGGGAAGGAGAAGTTGGAAACACTGAACTCAATCACAGGTAAAGTTTATATAGTGTGGTAGGTGTACTCATTTTCAGGTGTGGTCTCCCACAGGGAATTTTTTCCTGCTTGACTTCGACCTTTAAACCTTCCACCAGGGAGTGTCCCCTAACACATCCAAACCACAAGAGAGCAAGGCCCAGAAAAAAGGTAAGTCTAACTTCTAAGTTTCCATTGTTTCTCCTCTGTAGATAACTGACATAAGGACTGTCAGTTTCTACTCAAGGAGAGATTCCACCACTTTACAAATAGGAACTTCTAAGGGACATAGATCTTTGATGTATACAGTGCATTCCTGGAGACAAGAGGGATTTTTCCTGTTTTTCCTTTATAAACATTTGCAGCAGATGTAAAGAATTCACTCATATACTCTTATATGTAAAAGACAAACAAGGAATGGTAAATTACCTGAGCTAAATTTTTTCTTGTACTGTATCAATCCTGTTTTGTGCAAACATTTGTGACACTATGGAAATTGTCAAGATGGATAATATATTGCTCCTGCCTTCAGGCAAGTTCTGGTCTGCTGATAGGGCTGTCTAAACTTGAAGAAAGGAGGGAACTGCTAGATCTTCCCACCCTCAGTGGTGGGACACACTGTCTCTGTCTCAAGTAGGACAGAGACAGAAGGGGAAGGATACCTTATGACCATTTAGGCCTACTCAGGGCTCTACTTCCCCAGTAAGCAGTCTGGCCTCCTGAGCTTTGAAGCTGACTCTGACGCAAGGGTCCCTGTAATTCCAGGATGTGTCATTGGACAGAATATAGGGAAGCCACTTGCAGTTCCTACACCTCTAATTAGCCAGAACTCAAGATTTCCTGGTGGAAAAGGATACAGGTAATAGGATCTGTCTGGGTGTGCCACAGAACACTTGTCCTGGCTATAAAGCATTTAAACTAGCCACTCTAATGTGGCATTCCACAACCATATTCAACAGCCTACTTAAGAGAAAAATATCAGTAAAATTGTTGAGGGAGGTAGAGAGAAGCTGTGACTTTCCTCTATGTTTTGCAGTCTTCTGAAAGTAAAATCAAGAACTAAATGTTTTGTGTACCAACCCAGTTAGGCTGAATAAGAACTGAAGTTGTGGCCCACTTAGATGAATTATTGTCTGTTTTATCAGACAATACAGAGGGCCCATAACTTTCAGAATAGTTCAACTCACATTTTTTGGCTTTAAAATGGTACAAATGCAATATGTACTGAATAGAAACCATAGTTTGAATTTTTATTTATTCCTGGGCTAGAAATACAGAACAACCATTTCATTTTTCACTTTCAGGACAGTATTTAATAAATTACATGAGATATTCAACATTTATAATGAAATGGGATTTATGTGAGACAAATATTTCCAGATGCAGGCAAAATATTCTATTATAAGTAAACTAAGATATGATGTTCAGTGAGTTAAGTGCATAAATGCATTTTCAACTTAACACTATTTTCAACTCAGGGTAAGTTTTATTAGAATGTAACCTTGTAAGTAGGGAATCAATTATACAATGTAGTCATTTTATTTTATTTATTTATTTTTGGTAGTGGGAACTGAACTCAGGATATTATGCTTGCCAGGCAGGAACTGTACTGCTGAGCTAAATCCCTGGCCCTATAATGCAACCATTTTAAAAAGTACATTTCCAAGGACATTGAAGTATCTTTATTCTCCATTTTGAGAATTTCAACAGATGAAGCTGGAAGAGGATGGCTTAGGAATGTCAGCAATAAGTGGATATAAATAAGCAGGATGTAGAAAAGGGATGGAGTTACAATATGACTCCTAAATCTTCTAAAACACAAATGCAAGGAGCACAGAAAAATCTGTCTCTAAGATGAGCAAGGCATCTTCTAAATCACCCCTCCTCAGATTCAAGTTTTACTGTTTACCGGTATAGAAGGAGATGAAAGATGGTATTCATGCTGTTCTCAAGCATTATAGTAGAAAAAAAATTCAAGACACATGGTATCATACACTGATAGAGCAGGAAGATCATCCATTTCAATCAGTTGGCTTTAGCTGAGTAAATCATAGCCAGGCTAATTAAGTATACATAAGGATGACAGCTAGTTAGAATCCATACTGTGTGTTTACATCAGAAAGTTTTTTTTCCCCTAAGATGTACACAATATATTGTTTTAATCTCCTTTTTTAAAAAATATATTAGGTCAAGATGGGATTTATGTTGTCAAAATCTATGAATGAAAACATGAAAAATCAACAGGAATTCATGCTTATGAATGCTCGACTCCAGGTATGTTTTAAAATAATTAAGCTATTATATTGTTGTCATTCTTAAAGTTCTATCACATATTTCTTAGCAGTATGTTGTCTCATACACCCCTCAATGCCTACTCTTCCACAAATGCTTTTGAGGCGCCACTCTTAAAGACTAGCGCAAACTGATTGCTAATTATTTAGTGAATGGCCTTGAGTATGCAATCCAGATACTTGTGTCAAAATTTCCATACTTAAAGAGAGAATTGTTTAGATTTATTATAGACAGAATTATGTCCCCCAGGATATAGGTACTTGTCTTAATTCCAGGACCTGTGAATATCTTATTAGTAATCTTACTAATATGTTACCTTACATGGAAAAAGGGACAGAGACTTTACAATGTGATCATTTAAGGAGTTTCAGATGGGGACATTATTCTGGATTATCCAGATGAATCAACTGCAATTATAAGAGGTCTTTATATGGTAAAGAGTAAATGAAGGAGAGGGAGAAGAGGGGAAGAAAGAGAGAGGGAGGAAGAGAGAGACAGAAAGAGAGAGATTAATGGATCATTTGATTTGAAGATGCTGCTCTTCTGGCTTTGAAGATAGGACCACAAGCAAAGGAATTCAGGCCCCTTCAGAAGCTAGAAAAGGCAAGGAAACAGGTACTCTTCTGTAGCCTCCAGAGGGATACAGTTCTGTAGCCCATTTTAGACATTAGCCACAGAACTGTAAGATAGTATATTTGTGCTATTTTAAATCATTAAATTCTTGTCCTGTATTTCCTTTGATTTGGCTATACCTTATTGAAAGAGCAACTGTTGTGAAGATAATGGGATATACTATGGTACCTATTACTGTTATGCCAGTAACCTATTGAGGGTTTCTGTACCAATTTCACTGCACTCTCTCAGTTGCTTTGTTCTGTCTTGTTCTGTTGTATTTTGCTACCTTCAAAATAATAAAAAACTAAAATAAATAAAAAATAAAAAGTAAATAACAACAAAACAGATAAGTAAGGTACTCAGCAAGCTGAAACATGATATAACTAAACAGATAATGGACTTGAAAAGCAAAAGGAGGAAAAGAAAGCGCTCTAAAGGATATAACTGCATGTATGTTTAAGTGTGTAGGATTGATGACCATGTTGCTGGGTTTTTGTTGGATCATTGAACGCAACCTCATGGAATGTCTACCTTGTATGCTTTAATTTTGTAACTTGAGCAACTATATCTAGAAGACAATATGTGATTTATCAACTAGTGATTTCTTACTGTTTATTTTTTTCTTTTTCTCTGAAATTCTATATTGTTTCTTCCTTTTTCTGTTTTACTTTTTTTCTCTTTAAATAAAAATTTAAAAAAAATCATTAAATTCTTTATAACTTGTATCAGCAAAAAAAACTAACACAGATTATGAAAGCTTGACATTGCATTATACAATGGATGGATATAGAAGATCAAAGCACCGTAGATTGTGAAAATGCTTAATACTAGTTGTCAAAAATATGTTAAAATATTTCAGGTCAAAATTAAAGTGTTAAAATTTGACTCAAATTATTTTCCTAAGATTTCAGATGAAGATCTCTAGGTTTCTGTAGTCCATTGTATCCCTGGGAGTAGGTCTTACCATCAGGCAGTATAGCTCATATTTAGAAATAAAGACTGAAGCCAGAATGCCTAGAATTGAATCCCAATTCCACTCCTAATTGTGTGATCTGTTCTTCAGTTTCCTGATCTGAACACTACAGGTAATAGAATACTCTTCAGAAAGATATTTTAAGGAATAAAGATAATACATATTATATAGAACAATAACTTCAGTTTTTAGGAAAATGCCTTTTATTCCATATTAGATATTGTCTTTGGGCCGGGGATTTAGCTCAGCAGAATAAGTGCCTGCCTTGCAAGCATGCAGTTTTATGAGACAAGGGCAAGAGAGGAAAAAGGGCAAGGAGAGAAGGAGCTGTGTTACCTCATTTCTTCAGGTTGTTCACAGAAGCACAAGAATGGCTTGCATAAAGAGCAGTTGGGTCTGCTTTTTTGACCTGCCCAGCAAAAATATGCAGGGACATTCATGGTTTACAGTAATAACATGATTGACCAGGGGCCTGAGAACAGTTTTGGGCTTTGTCCATTAATTCCAGCAGCTAGGTTTTACACAGCTGCAATGGCCATCAGTTTGTATCTTACCTGAACTAACAGTGAACTTGGCCCAGGCATTTAGGGGAATATCTGTGAATCTAGGATCCTACTGAGCCAGTAGCCTTGTCTCAGAAGAATAGGGGCTAAAATTATCTCCATAGGGGTTGCTACTACTCCTTTATACAGAAACTAAAATGACCTTCAGGCATGGTCAGGCCAGCCTATCTTCAAGTACATTATTTTAATTTACCAGCAAATTGGCCCTTCCCTTGTAGTTGGCTTGTCCTAGCTACTGCATGACACCATAAGGATGTTAGGCCTGGAACTCATAAAGGCTTCAATGGGACAAGTCCTCATCTATAGCAAGAGCTCAGCAACATGTCAATGACTGTTTCCCCTTTTTGAAAGGGATATGTTGTGGAGTGAATTCTATACCCTCAAAATTTGTGATGAAATCCTACGCCCTACTTTCAAGCTAACAAGAAGTAACTGAATTAAATAAGTCATTAAGATGGATCCTAATATGATATGAATGGTGGCCTCCTAAGAGGAAATTTGTACAGAGACATGGATAAGGAGAGAATGCCCTCAGAATGTGGAGGCAGTCATCTACAAGCCAAGAAAAGAGGCCTGGAACAGAAGTTTCCCTCATAACCTTGCAACCTTGATTTTGGATTTCTAGCCTCCAACACAGAGACAATAAAGTTCTATTGCTTAAATCAGTCAGTTTGTGGTTCCTTGTTTTGACAGGGATCTTGTTTTGATAGCAAACTTACAGGACAAATTCGATGCCCATGTCCAGCAGGTGGTGTTACTGTATTGAGCAAACAGCCTTCCTGAAGGTCAAATGCAGTTTTCCCTTTTTCTCTCTGGGACTTTCTAATGTTTCCGTAAGACCACTGGGAGGGGGGTCAAAGAATTCATGAATGGGAAAGATGCTCTGGTCACTTTGAGTTTTACCATACAAGTATGCAACATATCAATTTCATTATACATTTACACATGCAAAAAGTGAGATGATGAATGTGTGGGCATACCTAACAATATCTTTGATTGGTTCAAGGTCCCCCTAATTTCCCTTCCTCATTGAGAACTTTATACAAGCACTATCGTTTGACGTAGGTGCCTTTTTTGTTATTGTTGTTGTTCTTCTTCAGAACACCCACCAGAGTTTAACATAAGTTCTCTAGGGACTATATTATTGTTTTAGGGGATAATGCAGTCTCCCAGCTGGAGAAGGAATACAAAAGGTCATGGAGGGCTTTTTGTCCTTTGATTCCTCATCCAAGAATGACAGTGCTTTCTCATCTTGTGCTCCTAGCCTCTGGAGAGCACTGCTACTCAGGAGAGCAGCAGTGTTTAGTCTTCAGTAATGCCGCAATTCTGCTCTGCAGTCCCTGGTAACCTGGATCACTTAGGTGCTTAAGACATCCTTTCTCAATGGGACCAAGTAGACTTTGGCACTTGCACCCAACAGAACCATAAATGTTTGAGTCCTTCTCCAAAGTTCCCCAAGGTACACAAATTTCTTCTCAAAATAACCTGAAGTTGGGGAGAAGAAAGGGAGAAGGCTCTGAGGGAAGAAGGAAAAGCATCTTGTTGCCAGTAAACCAGGCTTGGTATTTATTTTCAGTTTCATATGGCCTCCTGCCACTGGACTCAACAAATAAATTTCTAATGCTTTCAGTCTATCCAAAATTCTTTACCTTTGCTGCTGACATCATTTATTTCTTCTATTTCCTAAACTCATGGACTCAGCAGCTACAGTTATGTTGTATTACCTTTGACTAAAATATAGGGCTTGCTATTCTACTGCTGTGATAACATTTTTCCATTCTCCCACCCTGGAGAATATGTTATAACCAAAACACCACTTGGGAAACTCGTTTCAACCATTTCAGCAACTTGTTGCTGAACTTCACTTAATACATAGGACAGTGAAGGACCTCATTTCACTTTCCCACCCTTACCACCATCTTCTACCTGATCTCAGGGAGTTTTCTCTACCCTCTAACCCAACAGTAGGCTTTTTCTTTTCCAGAAACCCATGTCTCTAACATGATTTCATCCTTGTGGTCCAAACCATCAGCCCTTGTGAAACATCAGGATTTATACTGTACTTGTAAATAACAAGTTAGCTTGTTACTATTTCACAGATTCTGGTAGAAGACTATTATCCACAGCAGAACAATCAGCACATGTGTGATGTTAGCATCAATTTTCCACATACTCCATGTCCCCCAGCAGGATGCAAATGAGCCTAGCTGGATGCTGAGATGGATGCAGTGGGTTTATGACATAGCTGAGAAACACTGAGTTCATAGAACTATAGCTTTTACTGTGCACAGAGAGAAAACCTGCTTTTTTCCTAGAAGGAGATGCAATTTCAAGGTTGTTGAACACAACTATGGGAAACTGCCCATGTGTCACTGATTTGGTGTGTTCTTATACTCTCCATTAGAAGAATTGGACACAGGCACAATAGTATAAAAAGAAGGTGTTTTCTATTCTCATGCTCAAGTACAGGGAAAAAGTTCTTAGGAGACAGAAACCTCAGGCTGACTCAAACAAAAGGACAAAAAAGGGTAGTTTTATAGCGTTCCTAAGGTAGTCAAGGACCTAGTCTTTTGACACTTTTGCCAGGAGAGATGAAATTTCAGTTGTACTTCATTATGCCAGGCATGTCTCTACCATCTTCACCAAAGGGTAGGCATTTTACTATGACAGTGAAGCAACAGTGAGTTACTTTAGTTACTATTCTACATTTTTTTTGCCCCTCACCATTGCAGGGAAAACCCTTAGCATTGTTCTAAAGTAAGACAAGTTGTTCTTCTGTCTTTGTAGGTCTGATTGATAGATAAGTTAACTGCTTTATTTTTCTTAGTCTCAGCTTCCTGGTATGCTGACTGACCACTGACCATGTAGTCACTGAAAACTGATCTAATTCCTCAGTCTCCCATCCCACACAGTCCTGCAGGTGTTAGCAACTGTGTTACATGGAATGAACAGCTGGGCTGGATCCCTGGTCTACACGACAAAATTGTGCAGGAATGCTCAGGGGCCAAGCAGGATTGATTTTCCCAAGGCATAAGCTAAGATGACTAGTTTTTTTCTTGTTGATCAGGATCTATTTTATTATTTATCTTTCACTTCAGTGAAGTTCTACCTTTTTATTTTCTTTTTGATAAAAACAAAAAGCATCACAACTTAACAATTCCTTATTTTTGTTTTTGGAAAGGGCTAAAATTAGAGATTCAGCTACACCTCTTATAGCACTGGTTAGATTTTCAGTTCTGGTTTTGCAGTTGGTTCATTCAGTGGCTCTATGACATTTTGGCCCTGCCCTAGTCCCAGTTGGATCCCATATGGTTGGATGTGGGTGTTGTTACTTTAAGCTTTCCAGCACACTGTAATGCCTGGCCTAAGTCAAGAAACTTTATCCTTTCCTTCTTTTTCTGATGTTACACAATTGTAATTAGTGAGTGGTAGTGATGGGGAGTGGGGCCAATTAAGTTTTCAGTGAACAGTATATTAATCATGAATCACTAAAGTCAAACCAATCAATATTTATAAAGAGCCTCCAATCAAAAAGTTTTTTTTTTTTTAAGATGGAAGAGACTCATACTATTGGTTATAATGGTATTTTCACATAATCAAGGTTCAGTTTCCCAGCAGAAATTGCCTTCCAGCCTCTGTTACTGAAGATAACGAATAGAAGCTTTAAAAATGAAGATTCTTAGAGAGCCGCTTGCTGGCAGATCTACCTAACTTTATACCACTTGAATGGCTGGAGAAGCACTTTGATGTCATAAAATAGGGTGGAAACTAGAAGCACAAGCAGAGAAAATGAGAGAACAGATTCCATAGGTCTGTCCTATGCTACAGAGTTATGTGGGCAAAGCAGCTGCGGTCAATGTGAAGATTAGTTGGGCAGTAAATGTTTATTCATTGTTTGCTCTGTTCAGGCAGCAAACTGATCAAGAAACAAAACACATAATAGTAGGGCATGGTGGCACATGCTTGTCATCCCAGCCTCTGATGCAGGATTGAAGGTTTAAGGACAGATTGGGCAATTTAGTGATGTAGCAAGATCCTATATCAAAATTCACAAAATTGGGGTGGAGGTGGGCCCCCGGTGATGTAGCTCAGTGCAGAGGCTGCCCTGGGTTTATTCCCCAATGTGGAAACAAAAAACAAACATAAGAATAATTTGACTAGGCTGGGTGTGGTGGCTCACACCTGTAATCCCAGTACTGGGGAGGCTGAGGGCAGGAGGATCATTGCGAATTTGAGACCAGCCTGGGCTACAAAGTGAGCTCAAGACCTGCCCGAACTGCATAGAGAGACCCTGTCTCAAAAAGACAAAATAATAATAATAATAATTTGACTTTATTCATAGTGAAAAAAATGAAGGCAGAATGTATAGATTCTCTCAGTTTTCAAATAAATAAAAGATACAGTGTGGTCCAAATAAACACTTCCAGATATATACCAGGAGATTTTCTTGAGATATCACAACATTCATTTGTCCATTTATATAAATTTGTATGGAGTGCCTATTACATGCCAGATGAATTTGGAGGTACTTTGGTAAATGGCAAATGATTTATTATTTCTAGGAATTCACACTCTTAAACAGTGTAGAGATGAGGAAGTGGAAACAAACAATTTCAACATTGAATTAAGAAATGAGAATTCATATAGTGTTTAGTGGCTGGCTTAAAATGTCTTAATGCTAGAAGTGATGGAGCAACATATCTAGTTTTTAGAGAAAGACCCCTAAACTTTAAATTTAACTAAATTGTGCATACATGCTGATAAAATCCAAACATGCAGATATTTAGAAAATATGTCAGCTATGTGTTATTGAAAAACTTAATTGAAGATATAATCACATCAATTCATAAAGAGACATTAAGACCTACAAAATCTAACTTGCTAATATGCATGTCAAAGAGAGGAAAATGTATAACCTTAAACTAACGTTTTAGTAGTCTCATTTCCTGTGTCTTGACTTTTCTTTTCCTTTGTGGTTATAATTTACTTGAAGGAAAATTTCAATTAATCTATAAATATCTCAGTACAAACTTCTAACAGATGCGGATATAACCATATTTAGTTAAATCAGCAATAATTCCTATCATATAATACCTCTTCTCATTTGCCTCATATATATCTTTTTACAGTTGGTTTGTAATCAGAATCCAAGCATGGTTTTCACACTATATTAGTTATTAGGACTCCCAGGTTTTTCTTAATTTGTAGCAACATCTCTTTTAGCCTATTATACATTCATTTGTTGAAGAAACCAAGTCATTTGTTCAACAGACTGTTCCATAGATGGGATTTGGTGAACTGCTTCCTGGCATTATTATTATTATTATTATTTTATTTTAAGAGAGAAAGAAAAGAAAATTTTACAAAGACAAAATAGAAAAAACAAGAAGAAAAGTAGAATACAGAGTTCAAAAAAATTAACATCATAAAATCGCTAGTTGATACATTACATATTGTTAATTTAACAATAGTTGTTAAAATTACAAAGTCAAAGCATAAAAAGTGGCTAGACACTCAAACACTGACAGTACAAACTCTTTTGTTCAATGATCTAACAAAAGCTCAGTAATATAGTCATCTATTTACACACTATATATACTGTTATATCCTTTAGAGCACTTTTTTTCTCTTTCACTTTTACAATAGTTATTATATCTAATACTTTATACACTTTTATATCTATTACACTATATTACAGATACTTTTATATCTATTATACTATTATATCTATTATATTATGGATACTTTTATATGTATTATACTTTTTGGATATCATTCTGTCCATGCTTATTATTTTTTATACTAGAGAGACAATGTGATATTTACTAATGAGTATTGTTTATTTCACTAATGAGAATATTCTCAAGTTGCCTCCATTTACCAATAAAGGCCTCAATACCTTCCTTTTTTATAGCTGAGTAGTATTCCATTATAATATAGCATGTCACCTTTTATATCTAGTTTCTTTAATTATCTTTAATTATCCACATTTTTTTGATCCACTCTGCGGTTGATGGGCATTTTGGTTGTTTCCAAGACTTAGCTATCACAAATTGTGCTGCTATGAACATGGGGGCACATATATCACTGTGACATGACCTTTTCAGTTTTTCTGGGAAAATACCTAGGAGGGGAATAGCTGGATTGAATGGAACTTCTAATCCTAGTTTTCTGAGGAATCTCCATACCGACCTCCACAGTGGTTGCACCAGTCTGCACTCCCACTAATAGTGGAGAAGTGTCCCCCCCCAACATTTGTTATCAGTTGATTTCTTGATGGCAGCCATTCTTTCTGGGGTGAGATAAAATCTCAATGTTGTTTTAATTTGCATTTCTCGAATGACCAGTGATGGTGAACATTTCTTCATGTATTTGTATATCTTCATCTGAGAACTGTGTTTTCATCTCAGATGCCCATTTTTGGAGAGGGTCTTTGAATTTGGGGGGCTTGATGTTTTTCAGTTCTTTGTATGTTCTGGATATAAATACTTTGTCTGAGGGATTGTTGGCTAAGATTCTTTCCCATTCTGTGGGTTTTCTTTTCACTTTGTTGGTGATTCTTTTGAAGTACAAAAACTTTTTAGTAATATGAGATCCCTGTTGTTGATTCTTTGAAGTATTTCCCGTGCGGTTTGTGTTTATTCATGAATTCTCTACCTACCCCTATGTCTCCAAGATTTTTACCTACTTTGTCTTCCAGTAGATTTAGTGTTTCTGTTTTAATATTTAGATCCTTGATCCATTTTGATTTTAGTTTAGTGTTTGGCAATAGGCATAAGTCTATTTTCAGTCTTTGGCATGTGGAAAGCCAATTTTTCCAACACCATTTATTAAAGAGGCTATCTTTTTTCCAGTGAACATGTTTAGCACCTTTGTCAAATATCAGGTGGCTGAGTGTCTTTGTAGTAGTGTTTGCATCTTGTAATCTGTTCCATTGATCCTCAGGTCTATTTCTTTGCCAGTACCATGCTGATTTTATCAGTGTGGCTTTGTAGTATACAAATTCACATATACAAACTATGCTATCAGTATAGTTTCAAGTCAGGAATTCAGATGTCTCTTGTCTTGCCTTTGTTGCCCAGAATTGCCTTTGCTATTCTAGGTTTCTTGTTTCCAAATGAATTTTAGGAATGTTTTCTCTAGATCCCTGGCATTATTGAAAATATTCTGGGTTTTGTTGTTGTTGTTCCTATAAACTTGTATAATCTAGGATTTGATTTGACTCAGGTTCAGCTGGTTTTTTATTTTTAAAGCAAGAATTCTTTATAAGTGATACTGTATTCTTCCTAATGCATCAAATTATGAGGAATATAAGATCTGGTTGTCTTACTTTCAATGATGTCAACTGACCTTAGTATTATAAAGTCCCACATTAACCTGCTGCCTTATGGATTTACTATCCATTCATCGTTACAGCATAGATTTTTACTTCATCAGCACTTAACAAAAATAGTGATTTAAGAAGATTCTCTCTTTCTGCATTTATTAGCTGGAAGTTTAATAAGAACTTCCCTTGCTACCTTATTATTATGAAGTACGGATTGTACAGAAGACAGAAAATAAATGCTTCTCTCCCTTAACTTAGAAATTTTTGCAATAGTGAATTAATGCCATCATAATATCCAAAGATAATCAAAGTTTTTTGTTTGTATATTATGACTATAAATTTTTGGTGAGTTTTTAATCAGTGGTAGTCATTATTGCTTTTGATCCCCAAATTGACCTTTTTCAACTTGACTTCTGTGTCATTTGGGTAAGACCCAGTTAATTCTTGACCATGGGTAAGTTGTTTAACCTGTTTATGTCTCACTTCCCACATTTAAACATATACCTTTATAATAATTATTACACTCTGTAAAGTTGCTCTGAAAATTAAATGAGATAACTCATATATAGGAATTTAACACAAAAAATCTGCCCTGTGTAAGCATTCAGTGAAACCAGTAATGTGAGCAAAACTTTTCTTTTCCCAATAGTCTTCACCTTTCCCTCCATGTCCCCCACTGCCACTATCTGCTCTTAGTCTCCTTGTGTCCCTCACCCATCATCATTCAAGATTTGTTTCCTTTTTAAATTTCTGGCTGAGTATATGATATGAAATTCATTATTCTAAAGTGCACAATTCAGTGACACTTGGTAGATTTACAGTATCATACAATCATTGTCACTATTTAATTCCACTAATGTGTGTCCTCCAAAAGAGACCCTAATCCTGTTAAGCAGCCACTCCCAAACCCTCTTCCTCAACCATTATCCTATTTTCTATTTCTAGATTTGTCTCCATTGACATTTTGTGTAAATGGAATAATATAGCATGTCACCTTTTATATCTAGTTTCTTTAATTATCTTTTCAAGCTTCATTCACACTGTTGCATGTCCCAGCACTTTACTCTTTCTTATGACTGAATAGGATTTCACTGAATGAATATATCACATTTTGTTTATTTATTGATCTGGATATCCCCCTTGGTGGGTATCTGGGTTCTTTCCACCATTTGGTTATTGTGTATAGTACTGCTGTTAACATTCTTGCACAAGCTTTTGTTTGAACACTTGTTTTCACTTCTTTGGGTATATACCTAGGAATGGAATTGCTGAGTCATAAGGAAATTTTATATTTGACTTACCAAGGAATCACCAAATTGTTTTCCACAGTGGTGGTTAATACTGTGGAAAACATTCTCCTTTGTGTGTAATAGGAAATTCAGAGACATTAGAATGAGAAACACTTGGGCTTGACCCTGACTCCATGACTTACTGGTTGAATGATTCTGCATAAATGATACAGGCTTCATCTGTAAGGTGAGAAGGATACCCAAGTGCTAAGTCATATAGCATAGTTTCTTATCTGCTGTCTTCTTTCTAATTTGTTCAATCTTTCTTCCTCCTTTAATAATTTATTTTTCTTCCTTCTTTCTTTTCTTTCTTTTTTCCTCCTTCTCCCTCTCCCTCTCCTTCTCCTTCTTTTTGTATCAGAAATCAAACTCTGGACCTTCCGCTTGCAGCACTTAGTTGCTGAGCTATATTCCTGACCCTCATTTTTCTATTTTTCACTTTATATCATTTTTTGGTCCTGCACCTTCAGTACTGGGGTAGGCACAGTTAATCTAGGCAATGGGGTGGGAGGGTCAATTTCACTATCAGCCCACAGTCTTTCTTTCATAGGGTCTCTAGATCTCAGTGAGCATGAAATGACAGGGAACACTGTGGATATTCCCTCCAAAGTAATGGAAGAACCAGCCCATTCCAAAAGATTCCAGTGACCTGACCTAAAAGACACAGGTGTATTCCAGTGTACCCATCTTGTACAAAAAGGAATGGTTGCTTCTTCATTCCTTTTTTACATATATTTCAGTATTCTTATAATTTTTTTCAGGAAATTTAAGGACAAAAATGTCCCACTTTAAAGTGAGTTCAGTAAATAGCAACTTGATTTGGGATATATATATGCAATATTATAGAAGAATCTGCAAATGTGAAAGTTACTGAGTATATGCACTGAAGAACTAGAGTAACTAGGGGAAAATAATTCCTTTCTCTTATGAACCACGTATTTGAATCTGATCTTAAAAGTATGTTTTTAGTATAACCATTGCATAAAAATATTTTATTTCCATTTTTTTCTGTCCAGAGATTTGAGGTCTATTCCAATACTTAGCATTTATTTTACAACTATTTCCATTTTGTGTGTAACCATAATTTCTTTTAAAAAGTAGGTGATTTAACATTTGTTGTCTACCTTTAATATTTTCTAAGATTCTTAAGACTGGTCCAAACCAGAACTCCAAAAATATTCTCTCCTGCTGATTCAAATTATAAGATCAGTTACGTGACCATTTTATTGGTTACTTTTTGTTTGATCTCTCACTGTAAGCCATTTCCATTCCCTTCCTCTCCTGCCCTCTGGCCAGGGGTCTGACCATCAGAATTGCGAAAGTTCCCTTGCCTGGTTTGTTAGTCTGTTTAACCTAGTGAGAGGCAGTAGCAGATCAAAGGGTGGGAAAACCATGAGGTTGGTTTGAGGTTCTCAGTTTCCCAAAAGATACCCTGATTGCTCCTGTTAGGCCTTGTCTCTTACATCCTTCACTTGGCTCTAGTTAGCAATGTTTGCTCCCTGTCTCTTCTACACTACACATTGAGACTTCCTGTTATTGTCAGCCGCTGGGTGCCTCATCAGCTTTTGTGGTTACCAAAACTTTGATCACAGTCAGTACATGGTCTCTTTATTAACTTCTTTTTAGTTAAACTGTTTTCAAGTTTAAGAGGGAGTGTACTCTCTATTTCCTGTTGATACCTTTCAAAGAAGATAATGGGCATGTTTGTTTTTGCATAAATCATTACCTGAAATGTCGACGTTACCTTCCTTTTTTCATGAAAAATAAAAATGTACATATTAAGAATACTAAAATGTAAAAAGATTGTGGGAATTGCAGACTTAGTGTGATTTAAAACTGCTTCAGTAAATGCTAAACTCATAATTTGGGGTCAGACATTGCTATAACTTTAGAATTTGATTTAGTTCTTTTTTTATTCCTAGTTGGATGTGTACACTTAGTGTCCATGCTGATCACAGTGAACAGACCAGAACTCAGTGTGTTACACAAATTTATGGTCATAAAGCAGCTCTTTAATAAAATCAATGTCAGATATCAATATAGAACCATGTTACGTAACTGCAACTTATGTACATGTCTACAAAATAGGCTAAGCTAAATACTTTTTCCAAATAAAATTTTCTCCAGTCATGTAACAATTAATAATATATATCAAACTACAGTAAATGATGCTCATTTATTTCATGCAAGCATAGTATGCATTGATCCTTAGGTAAAAGCCTCTGCTTAGAAAAATAACGAAATTTTCTTGTTCATTTGTGAAGTTTATTCAATGTACTGATTGAACCCAGTTCTAATCTTCCTTTGGGCATAAACTTTGTGGACTAGAGATGGACCTTCTCAGCTTTCTGCTGTGGATCTGCCTTATTCCAAATGCCCTGCAACAAACCAAAGTTTTGGTGTGCACAAATTAATATATTTTATAGAGGAACACAATCTAAAACACAATTTTCCAATTCTTTCTATATTTAAACTAGCTATTCTCTTAATTATGATTTTTATGTCTTTGATAATCTCTTTTGTTTCTATGTTTAAACTTATAATGTGATGTTGATTACGCAAATTGGGTAAAGAATTATAATTTATACTAAAAATGATACACTTAAATGTTTGCTTTTATTTTCGAAAATAATAAAGAAATAAAATTAATTACAATTAAGACCAAAAATAAAAATTTTTTTGCTTTAAAAAAAACTTATGTAATCAGTACGTACTACAAACATGTACTAATAAAAAGGAAGTCACTAATAAAAAATAAAGTTATATATAGTAAAAAATTTTGAAACTGAAAATCTTATAATTTTATCATCTTATGACTTGGTTTCTGGGGCTTTCTCTTATACCTAGAATTGATAAAGCAGTGCCTCAGAAAGTTTCTGGGCAAATATGTCAGAATTACATTATGACATTACCCAGTAGTGTAACTGAACACGCCAGCATTTTCATTTGAATTGTCTTATTAATATTTATTTCTTATTGACATTATAGATAGAATCCTAAAGAAAATATTCTAAAACTGCTTTATTTATTCAGTGTTTGTTAAGCATTGACATTCTGGCAGCCCCTTATTGTTCCAATGAGGATACAAAGATGAAAGGACAGACTGAGTACTTTATAATATTTATATATTCTGAAATAAAGTTTAAGTAGTGTTTTTCTTGGTAGAAGAAATATTGGGCTCATGTTCAGTAAATAAAAACTGTGTTCTCTTTATACTTGTTTGGTAAATTAGTGATGTTTATTTTAGGCTTATTGATTTAGTTCAAATATTAACTTTAAACATGAACTAGAAATACGTAGATTATATTAGGTATTTGTTTCACATAGTAATATAAATATATCATTTAGGATCTTAACTTTTGTTACACATGAAAATAAAAACTTGACTTTTAAATTATATTATCATGGCTCAGATATCTATATCATAAAAAATTATCTCTAATTATGTACCCCAAAATAAAAATATTAATTTGAGGTCATATTTGTTTTGAGGAAATTTGGAATATGTGAACACCACAAAGTTTGTTTGTTTCCTTTTATTCTCTTTTTTGTTTTTCAAGCTAGGATCTTGGTATATAGTGTATCTGGCCCCCAACTCATGACCCTTTCTATTCCAGCCTCCTGAGTGCTGGGATTATACATATGTCTGTACCCACACAATCTCAGAATTCTTAAACCTTACAGTGGAGTTTATAGCTGATTTTTTTCCCTTAAAAACTCTCTATATAATGATGTACCTAAAACAGTAAGAGCTACAGTAGTAGACCTTCTACCTTAACGTTAGAAACTAAAGCCCACAGTCTTCTGATGAGCTGTTCCTTGCATATATTATAATAAAAATCCAAACTACCAGAAGATTTGTTTGGTGATTACATATTTTAATTCAATATTCTGTTCATATTTTTAGTATTCAAATATTTACATATATAAAGGATTTATGACACTAAAAAGCAAAGAAAAATTGATTTTTTTCCATGAGTAAATTAAGTTCCTAATTGAGGTTATAGTTACACCATTGAATAAACAAATCTCTTTTTATTAGTACATTTTTGCAGTACATGATTATGATATAGGAGAATGAAACTCCCAATCTGCTAGATGTCCTAGTATGAGTTCGTGTTCTCTAAAAATGAAGAATGAATTTTAGGAACAGAGGTTAAAAGCAAAATATATTTACTGAGACAAAGAAAGCTTCTGTCTGAGAGATAAAAGGGGTCCCGAGTGGGTTGCCAAAGACTGTCTTTTCTAGGGACTTTTATGGAGTAAAATCACAAATTGGGAAGTCAGTCACGTAGCAAGTGGGCATGCTTAACAGTAGTGACTCTTCCTGTAGAGGTTTGGGATGGTGACTTCAGGCCTTCTCAAGATGACAAAGAACTACTTAGACTATAAATCCTTAGCATGTGGGCGTATTTTCTTTGCCTTTTGTCTTGAGATCTGGCCCAAGGCAGGAGGTGTTTATCTCCTACAAGGTTGCAAGGTATCTAAACTTCTGCACTGGCTCCTTTGAGGGCTCAGCCCTGTCTGACTGCCTATAATATTTCTAATTAACTAAGCTGCTTGTAACAGTATCTCCAGAGGAAGCACTGAGGAGAGATTTTTTTCTGAGGTCTTTATCTGAGTTAAAGCCATGTGCCACATGAGGTAATAATCAACATTGTTGTTTCACATTCATCTTAATGTTACCACAAGTTGTAACATAATAATTTTACTTGGTGGCTATCATATGTATAGTTACAACTAAAATATTTGCTTCTAGGTGACAATTTACTCATAAGAGAAAACAAAAATCAAATTTAATTTAGGACTTCGGGTTTAAAAATGGTGATTTATTCAGAAGAAAAAATTCACATGAATCACTTCAAATTTACAACCTTAAGAATGAAAATCATTCTTTGGACCCTCAACTTCCTTTAATAACAAAGTCCTTCATTTTAATGGTATAAAATGTTTCAAAAATTGTGACAGTTAACAATTTAAAATGTGCTACCCACATTTTATCCTTTCTTTTTTTAAATTTTTTTTATTTTAAAGAATAAAAGAGAACAGAACAAAGCAAATCAGAACAGAACAATGCAAGCAACACAGCACTGCAGAACAAAACAACTGGATATCAACAGTAGCTACCATTATGTCTCTTTTTTTAAAAAATAGTTGAACAGATTTGATCCTTTCTAAGTCTCTTGGATATAATTGAACCAAAATTCTGAAAATACTCATTCAAACTGAATCTAAATGTTGTTTCACAAAAGTTAAGGAACCATTCTGTTGGTTATTGTCTGACACTTCCCCACACCCCCAAGTCAATTTCCCTTTCTTCTCTGCCCTAACCCTTAAATCTGACAGGCAACACTGCATTTCCCAGGCTCCCTTGCCCTCTGACTTTGCTTGGGTTCAGCGAATAGAGAGCATGAGCAGAAAATGGGAGGATGACATTGGGCTGTGGTTCTAGCCTTGACAGTGGGTTCTTAAGGCACTGCATGTTTAGGGCCTTGTCGCTACTTTAACTCCAGCCCTAGATGCCTTAGGTTAACAAGGTTTTCTCCCCTTTGATATTCTGGACACGGAGTTTTAATGGCTTCCAGCCACTGTCAGCCCTTGAATGCTTCATTACTCTATGTAACCTTAAACCCTGGTCACAGACCATGCAAAGTGACTTCATTAATTTCTTCTTAAATGCCTGTAAGGGAGTGTATTTTCTGCTTTTTCTTGATTCTTCAAGTAAAGTAATGGCACATTTATATTTTTGTTATAAACAATTCTAAAATACATCTGTGTTTATCAAAATGTTATTTTTTTTAAGTTCTAAGTGTCTCAGTTCTATGCTTTTTTAAAAACTGAAAAAATTATCAGGAGCACAAAAATTATGAATGCAAATTAAACTATAACCAGGCTTCTGGCAATTTATAAATTTAGTTTAAAGCTCCCAAACTGGATCAGATATGCTAAAATTATAGATCAAAATTTCGAGTAGTCCTTTGCTATAAGTCAAAACTCATTTTATCTAAGGCAGCTGATACTTTCTTTTTTTAAAAATTCCCAGCAGGAGATTTAGCTCAGAGGCATAAGCGCCTACCTTACAAGCACGCAGTCATGAGTTCGATCCCTGGTACCGATTTAAAAAAAAAAATTCCCTCTGGCTGTGCACATCAAATGAAATAATACATGTATATACTTACTAGAGAAAAGACTTAGAACTCAAGCATGTTATATGGAATTTACAAAAAATCAGCTGCTTAAGAAAATTAATGTTCCCTTTCAAATATATAGAGCCACGATAGTCATAGAACTACAATTTATGTACGTATCTGTAGAGTAACCTTTACTAAATATTGTCTTCTAAATACATTTTCTCCAGTCATGTAACATTTAACATTATAACAAATGAAAGTAAAATGCTGATTTATTTCATTCATAAGTGGTGCGTAATGGTTCCTATGTAAAGGCCTCTGGTCAAATAGAAATGGAGACAAAATTTCTTACTCATTTGTGAGGATATCTGGAGAACTGGAGCCATTTCTAATCTCTCTCAGGGGTACAGACCATAGAATTTTACAAGAGAAGAACGATCTTAATTGCTAATTCTCTCCTAATTGACTTCCTGGTTTATTATGAATCTACTCCAGTTCAGTGTCATGCAACAGATAATAATGTTAGCTACAGTTTTAGTGTGAACAAATTTATATAGTGTTATAACAAGGTATAATCCAAAACATAATTTTTTAGCTCATCCTATATTTAAACATATTTATTGCCTCAATTATTTCCCTTTGTTTTTAGATTCTGTTAAATTTTATAAAAAGTATCTATTGCACAGAGAATGATATACTAACTTTAATAACTTGAAAATTAAAACTTTTAACAGCTCGTTTCAGACACACAAACAGGTGAGCATGAAAACATTTTCCTTCCAAGATTGTAGTTTTAAAGTCAAATGTTATTATTTTCATTATTTTTAAAACAATTATCTCAAGATCTAATATAGTTTCTGGTTTTTTTTTTTTTTTTTTTTTTTGGTTTTTTTTGAGACAAGGTCTCACTCTGTAGTTCAGAGTAGCCTTTAACTCTCTGAGTAGCCCAGACTGGCCTCAAACTCAGTGATCCTCTTGCCTCAGGCTCCTAAATACTGGAATTACAGGAGTGCATTGTTTTTTGTTTTTAGGATGAAGTTTCCCTATATCTCACTTCTATATTTTTAAACAGGCAAGATTTTGAAAAACAATACCTGAGAGGATTTCTGGAAAAGTATGTCAGAATTACAGTATCCTGCTGCCTAGCAGTGTAATTGAACAGTAGGCATTTTGATTTTCTTCTTACATGTTTATGTCAAGGGTAGAACTCCAAAGAGAATTTTCAAGTACTGATTTATTTATATATTTACTTAGTGTTGGTAGTGAGTTAATGAGGATATAAAAAGTTAAAAAGACAAGGTTGAGTAATTTTATAATATTTATATATTCCGACACAGTTTAAACTTTTTCACATACTGATTTTTTCAAAGACAAGTATTAGGTCATATTCAGAAAACAAAATCTTTAATTAAGTCAGAAAATTAATGCTGTTAGTTTTAGGTTCATGGTTAGGTTCAGTTCAAGTATATTTACTGAATGCAAATTAGAAATATGACCACTGGGTTAGAGTTTATTTTTTATTATAGTAAGATAATTTTGTCATTTAGAATTCAAACTTTTGTAATATTTAAACATATCGTATTTTTCAATCATTGTACCTTGTTTGGATATCAAATTATAGTATAAAATAATTATTTTTAGTTTTATATGCCAAAAGAAACATTAACCTGAAGTCATATTTGTTTTAAGAAAATTTTGAATGTAAAGACCTCAAAGTTGTGTGTATTTGGGAGGGTTGAACATAGGACTGTGCCCTGACTGAGCTATATCTCTAGCCCTGTAAAAATTTTTTAAATTTGAAGACAGGATCTTCTTAAGTTGCTAAATTACTCATGCTGGGCTAAACTTGTGATCCTCCTGCCTCAGCCTACTGCAGAGCTGGAATTGCAGGGATGTGCCACCACTGCCATGCAAGACCTTAAAATTTTAAAAGCTACAGTAGAGTGGGAGATTATAGGTGATTTTCATTTCTTGAAAAACTGTATTTTTATCTTGTACACAAAGAAGAAAACAGAACAGTGAGCTACAATTGTAGACTGCATAACTCAACCTTAGCAAATGCAATATACCTCAAAGATGTTTCTGGAAAAATATGTTAGTCACATGACAGTGATGATTAGTATAATTTAACACTGGTATTTTCATTTGCTTCTTCACATTAATGTTTATTTTAAAAATATAATTCCAAAGAGAATTTTCTAATAGTGATTTCTGTATTCAGTGCTTATTAAACACTGACAATGTGCCAGTTTCTGTACTATTTCAATGGGGATATAGAAATAAAAAGATGATACCTTGTACTTTTAAAATATTTACATATATGGTCCAGTGGTTCAGATTATTTCATAGTGCTTTTCTTGGAAGAGCTATTTGGATCATGCTCAATAAATAAAAATATTGTGTTCTTTGAAACTATTTGGTAACTTAATGATATTAGTTTTAAATTCATGGTAAGGTATGAATAGTTCAAGTATATTTACCAAAGATAAGTTAAAATACATGGCCCATCAGGTCAGGGATTTATTTCATGACAATAAAATTAATTTTATGGTAATAAAATTATGTCATTTAGTATCTGAATTTTTGCTATAAGTGACTATATCACTTGATTTTTAAAATTCATTGCATATAATTTAAATGTCAAATTACAGTATAATTATCTTCATATACCCAGAAATTTGAAGCCATATTTGTTTTGAGAAAATGTTGAACACTGAAGACCTCAAAGTTAAAATTTATATTAAGTGAGTGATTATGGATGATTTTCTTTTGGAAATCTTTCAGAAATTATGTTTTCTCTTTAGTGTACTTAAACAATAAAGTGTAATGAGAGGCACACCTGTAGTCCCCATATTTTAACATTAACAACTGCTAATCTTCCACAGATTTTGTTACTTTTTCTTTCCATGTACTATAATAAAAATTATTACCACCTTAAGAGATGACTGGAAGTATACATTTTAATTCAATGATTTGTTTGTATTTTTAGTATTTAAATATTTGCATATTTAAAAGCATTGGGATACTTAAAAGTGAAGATAATTTAGATCTAGACCTCTTAAAATTTATTTCTAAGCAATATTACTATGTAACTTTAATAAATACAGCAATTAGAACTTTCATATTTGCAAGAATCAGACCCTAAATGTACAACTATATAATGAAAAAGGAGGGAATCTGTTTCTTGTAATAGATAAATGGGAATTCAAATAACTTTCAGAAAGAGAAAAGATGAGATTTAAGGAAGCAGTCAGATGATAAGGGCATACATATATCACTATGAACTACAGAAAGGAATAGGTATTGGGAGCATTGGATGGTGGTAGAGATACATCATGAAATGATAAGGAGAGATAATGTAGAGATAATATAGACTTAATGTATAGTGAACAGTTTTCTTTATTATGCATATAAATGTCTTGTGATTAAAGTTGTCTGGGACTAGATTTCTTCCTTGTACAGAAGGATGTGCTTAATAATGAACATTTCCTCTATAAATGTGAATTTCCTTTATAAAAGAAGAATTTTATACCTTATTTTAAGCAGTTGAAGCAGACAGAGCTTTCTCTAAGTCTTTTTTCCTCTCTTTTATGGTTCTGGGGATTGACTCCAGGGCATTGGATATGTTGGACAAACAACTGAGCTACATACACAGTCCATTTTATTTTTTCATTTTGAGACAGGATCTTACCAAATTGCTTGGACTGATCTTGAATTTATGATCCTTTTGCCTCAGCCTCTTACATAGCTGAGATTAGAGGTATGTACCAGAATGTGCAGGTTTTATTTATTTTTCATTTTTTTATCTTTTGGCTCTAAGTAATCAATATGCCAAAGTAACATATTTTGGGATGAAATGCTTGGAACCTCATCACTACTTGGTGGTAACAAAACATCACACAGGATTTCTTTCTTGAACATGTTTAAACATGTTATAATTTCTCAAAAGCTTTGATCATAAAGGCACATCTATTTGCATTATTCCACTCATTCTGTCGTGGTGGGGTGGGGTGCAGTAGGGGAGAAAGGCCAGATTTTTCATAGCTTTATCAAATAAAAACTTTACTGCAACTAAATATTATTCACTTGGAAATTAAGTTGTTGCTTGCTGACTTCCTTCAATAAAGGAACTCAAAGCAATTGTTATTAGGCAGGAAGTTCACTGTGGGAATAACCCTTTGAGGGAAACGATGGAAGATGAGAATGCAACTATTGTCCTGTCAGATTCAAGAAACCTCACATTTGGAAGAGATCTTATTGATTGTCTGCTGCCATTTCATTGTCCATTCACTGGACAGCCTAAACTCTGCTGCATGACAGCATATCAGAAGATATCATTTAGGCTGTTTAAATCTGTCTTTCAGATTTTGGCATGAGCTACTGAGTTTTTATTTTATTCACATAGTTGTCAGCTATGCCCTCCAAGTTCTGTGCCTCCTGCTTCTAGTCTTCAAAAAGAAGGAAATAAGGTGAAATGACCAGGATCTATCTCAGAACTAAGCTTAGAAATGGAGATGCTCATAACATCAGCAAGTGCATTGAGTAAAGCTGACATCAGGGAATGACAGTGCTCTGTTTTTATGTTCAGTGAAGGTGAGGCAACCTCGTTCCTTCCCTTCTCTTCCCTTCCTCCTTCCTTCCCTCCCTCTTTTCTCCCTCCATTCCATTTTCCCTCACTTTCTTCCTTTCTTCTTTCTTCCAATAACAAATATTTATTGTAATATACATAAAATGATAAGCTACAGAATTGTGTACTGATTCACTGCTCAAATAGTCTACTTAGTAGAGATGACAAATACTACAGAAATAATTTTAGGTAAGTTCTATAATAACACTTAAGTATGATGGAAGGGTCAGGGAAGAGTTGTCTCTGAAGAAATACTTGAGAAGAAACCTGAGTCAAATAAGGGGGGGAATCTTGTGAAGACAGGAGGTGAGCAAGCATAGTCCATTCTTTCATCTCACTTTCAAGAAAGTGCATGAGCTCATTCTCTGATGAGTTGTTCTGTTGCCACTAACAGGAAACGCATAATTTTGTACTATAGCTCTCACATTCATACTTGGCATTAAAATGTTTGCTTCCGCTGGGGATTTAATTCAGTGGCTTAAGCACCTGCCTGGCAAGTGCAAGGTCGTGAGTTTAATCCCCAGTACCAAAAAAAAAAAAAAAAAAAAGTTTGCTTCCAGGGTAGAAATGTATTAAAAAGAGAAAATAAGATTGGAATTCAATTTTAAGCTTTGGTTAAAATAATTTTGTAAAAGGTCTGCTTTAATAGAATATTCTTTTGTTTGTTTGTTTGGCCTTTATTCTTTCCTTATGTATTAGTCACTGAAGTATAAAATTTTTTAAAACAATTTTTATAATTTTATTTTATTTTATTTAAAGAAAGAAAATTTATAAAAACAAAATAGAAAGAAGAGAAAAAGGTAGAATAATACTGAATTTTAAAAAAACATAAAATTGTTGATACATTACATATTGTTAACTTAAAAATAAATGTTAAAGTTAAAAAATCAAAGAATAAAAAGTGGCTAACACTCAGACATTGACAGTGCAAACCCTTCTGTTCAATGATCTAACAGAAATTCAGTAATATGGTCATCTATCTTACACACTATGCATACCGTTATATCCTTTAGAGCACTTTCCTTCTCTTTCACTTTTACAATATCTATTATACTTTTTGTATACTGTCAGTTTTTATTCTTTTTTACACAAGAGAGACAATGTGATATTTACTAATGAGTATTGTTTATTTCACTAATGAGAATATTCTCAAGTTGCCTCCATTTACCTATAAAGGCCTCAAGATCATCTTTTGTATAGCTGAGTAGTATTCCATTATATAAAAATACCACATTTTTTTGATCCACTCTGCGGTTGATGGGCATTTTGGTTGTTTCCAAGACTTAGCTATCACAAATTGTGCTGCTATGAACATGGGGGCACATATATCCCTGTGACATGACCTTTTCAGTTTTTCTGGGAAAATACCTAGGAGGGGAATAGCTGGATTGAATGGAACTTCTAATCCTAGTTTTCTGAGGAATCTCCATACTGACCTCCACAGTGGTTGCACCAGTCTGCACTCCCACTAATAGTGGAGAAGTGTTCCTTTTTCCCCTGCAGACTCGCCAACATTTGTTATCAGTTGATTTCTTGATGGCAGCCATTCTTTCTGGGGTGAGATAAAATCTCAATGTTGTTTTAATTTGCATTTCTCGAATGACCAGTGATGGTGAACATTTCTTCATGTATTTATTTGCCATTTGTATATCTTCATCTGAGAACTGTGTTTTCATCTCAGATGCCCATTTTTGGAGAGGGTCTTTGAATTTGGGGGGCTTGATGTTTTTCAGTTCTTTATATGTTCTGGATATAAATACTTTGTCTGAGGGATTGTTGGCTAAGATTCTTTCCCATTCTGTGGGTTTTCTTTTCACTTTGTTGGTGATTTCTTTTGAAGTAGAAAAACTTTTTAGTAATATGAGATCCCTGTTGTTGATTCTTTGAAGTATTTCCCGTGCGGTTTGTGTTTATTCATGAATTCTCTACCTACCCCTATGTCTCCAAGATTTTTACCTACTTTGTCTTCCAGTAGACTTAGTGTTTCTGTTTTAATATTTAGATCCTTGATCCATTTTGATTTTAGTTTAGTGTATGGCAATAGGCATAAGTCTATTTTCAGTCTTTGGCATGTGGAAAGCCAATTTTTCCAACACCATTTATTAAAGAGGCTATCTTTTTTCCAGTGAACATGTTTAGCACCTTTGTCAAATATCAGGTGGTTGAGTGTCTTTGTAGTAGTGTTTGCATCTTGTAATCTGTTCCATTGATCCTCAGGTCTATTTCTTTGCCAGTACCGTGGTGATTTTATTACTGAGGCTTTGTAGTACCGTTTCAAGTCAGGAATTGAGATGCTTCCTGTCTTGCCTTTGTTGCCCAGATCTGCCTTTGCTATTCTAGTTTTCTTCTGTTTCCAGGTGAATTTTAGAAATATTTTCTCTAGATCTGTAAGGTATGTTACTGGTATTTTGATTGGGATTATGTTAAATATGTATAACAGTTTTGGGAGTATGGCCATTTTCACAATGTTTTTTCTTCCTAACCAAGAGCAAGGAATATCATTCCATTTTCTAATATCCTCTTCAATTTCCTTTTTTAGAGTAGCATAATTTTCAACATATAGGTCTTTTACATTCTTGGTTAAGCTGATTCCTAAGTTTTCCATTTTTTAGATGCTATTGTGAAAGGTAATATTTCTATAATTTCTCTCTCAGGGAGATTTTTGTTTGTGTACAGGAATGCTATTAATGTTTGAACATCAACTTTGTATACAGCTATACTGCTGAATTTTTTTATTACCTCTAGTAATCTTTGATGGAGCTTTTGGGGTTTTCTATGTAGAGTATCATGCCATCTGCAAATAATGATAATTTAACTTCTTTTTCTATTTTTAGTCCTTTTATTTCTCTGTCTTGTCTGATTGCTCTGGCTAATATTTTTAGAACTATATTGAATAGGAGTGGTGATAGTGGACATCCTTGTCTTGTTCCTGATTTAGAGTGAAGGCTTTCAGTTTTTGTCCATTTAATATAATGTTGGGTGTTGCTTTGTCATAGATGGCCTTTATGAGATTGAGGTACATACTGTCTATTCTGAGTTTCTGTAGGGTTTTTTTTTTTAATCATGTACAGGTGTTGGACTTTATCAAAAGCTTTTTCTGTGTCTATTGAGATGATCATGTGATTTTTATTTTGGGCTCTGTTGATGTGGTGTATTATATTTATTGATTTGCATATGTTGAACCATCCCTGCATTCCTGGAATAAATCCCATTTGGTCTTGGTGTATAATCTTGATGATTTGCTGCATTCTGTTTGCCAGTATTTTATTGAGAATCTTTGCATCAATGTTTATTAGTGAGATTGGCCTAGAGTTCTCCTTTTTGGTTGGGTCTTTCTCTGGTTTTGGTATTAGAGTAATACTTGCCTCCAAGAATGATTGAGGGAGGACTGCTTCTCTTTCAATTTCATTGAAGAGTTTAAGGTGTATTGGTGTTAAATCTTCTCTAAATTTCTTAAGAATTCAGCTGTGAATCCATCAAGGCCTGGGCTTTTCTTTGTTGGTAAGTTTTTAATCACATTTTCAATTTCAGTAGCTGATATTGGGTTATTCAAAATTGTTATATCTTCTTGGTTGCACTTTGGTAGTTCATCTATTTCTGGAAACCTGTCCATTTCCTCTGTGTTTACCACCCTATGTGAGTAGAGATTTTCAAAGTAGGTGTTCATGATCTTATGAATTTCCATGAGGTCTGTAGTAATTTCTCTCTTTTCAGTCCTTATTGCATGGATTTGAGTTTTTTCTTTCTTTTTCTAGATAAAGTTGGCTAGAGGTTAATCAATTATATTTATTCTCTCAAAAAACACTCTTTGATTCATTAATTCTTTGTATTGTTTTTTTAGTTTCAATTTCATTAATTTGTGCTCTGCTCTTTGCAATTTCCTCTCTTCTATGAACTTTGGGTTTGACTTGATCTTCCTTTTCTATAAGCTTTAGATGTAGCATTAGGTTATTTATTTGTGCTTGTTCCATTTTCTTGATGTGAGTATTTATTGCTATATATTTCCCTCTTTGGACTGCTTTCATTGCATACCATACACAATGGGTGATGGTATGTTGTATCTGCATTTTCATTGTATTGTAGGTATTGTTTTATTTCTTCTTTAATTTCATCTGTAACCCACTGGTTTTTCAGAAGGTTGTTATTTAATTTTCATGTATTTATGTAGGTTTTGCAGGTTTTTTTGTCATTGATTTCCAATTTTAGTGCACTATGATCAGATATTATGCATGGGATAATTTCAATCCCTTTGCATTTAGCGAAGAATGCTTTATTGGTTAATATATGGTTTATTTTGGAGAATGTCCCATGTGCAGCTAAGAAGAATGTATATTCTGATGTGGTTGGGTGGAACACTCAGTAAACATCCACTAAGTCCATTCACTCACAGGTATGATTTAGTTGTTATTTCTTTGTTCACTTTTTGTCTAGTTGATCTATCTCTTTGTGACAGTGGGTGTTAAGGTCTCCTCTTATAATTGTGTTCTTGTGTATTTGGTTTTTCATGTCCATTGGTTTTGTCTTATATAGTTGGGTGCTCCTGTATTTGGTGCATATATATTTGTAATTGTTAGTTCTTCCTCTTGTAGTTTTCCACTTAGAAGTATGGAGTATCCTTCTTTATCTTTTTTTAATCATTTAAGGTTTGAAGTTCACTTTGTCTGCATATAGAATAGTTACCCCTGCTTTTTTCTGGGTTCCTGTTGCATGGAATACTGTTTCCATCTCTTGACTTTTAATCTGTGAGTTTCTTTTTGAGTCAGATGTGTTTCTTGTTTACAGCATATTGTGGGATCCTGTTTCTTCATCCATTTTGTCAATCTGTTTCTTTTGATAGGTGAATTGAGCCCATTTACATTTATAGATATCACTGATATGTACTGGCTTGACTGTCATGTTATGTTCCTGTTGTTGGTTTCCCGCTTTTCTCCCTTGTTTAATTTCTTGTCCAGCCTGATGGTTTCTTTCTGTTGTTCTGGAGATTGTGGTCATTTTTATCTCTATCTTGCATGTCTTTCAGTACTCTTTCTAGGGTTGGTGTAGTGGACATAAATTTCTTCAGCTGTTCTTTGTCATGGAAGTATCTTGTTTCTCCATTAAATTTGAAAGATAGTTTTGCTGGGTACATCAGTCTGGTTGTTTTCTTTTTGGTCTTGAAATGCTTCATTACAAGCTCATCTTAACCTGATGGTTTGTGCTGAAAAGTCTGCCATGATTCTAATGGGCTTTCCCTGATAGGTGAGTTGTTCCGTACAAAGTTGTTCCTTTCTTCTTACATCTTTTAGTATTCTGTTTTTATGCTGTATGTCTGGGATCTTAATTATTATATGTCTCGGTGTAGATTTATGTTGGTTGTGACTGATTGGCATTCTATATGCCTCATTTATTTGTATATTAGATTCCCCCCCACCATGTTTGGAGAATTTTCTGCTATTACTTCCATAAGTAGTTTACTTACATCATTTGCGTTGACTTCTGCATCTTCACTGATGCCTATGAATCTTATATTGTTTCTCTTGGCATCATCTTGAAGCTGCTGGATTGTCATTTCATGCTGCTTTTTAGTTGGAGGGAGCTTCATTTCTGCTCCTATTTACCCATGCAGACCTCTATTTTAGGGGCAAACTCACCACACTGACTGAAGCCTGCTGAGGTCTTCTGTTTGGGTGAGGGGTTCCTGAGTCTCCCATCCAGCCAGCATGGTAAACCACTGTAGTCCAAGATTCTGAGAGAAGGGGTTGCAGCCAAAGATCAGCTGCAGTACTAGGTGCAGGAGGTGGGGGATTCCCCATGGGGCAGGCCCGCAGAGGCAGTCTGGGGCATCTCAGTCATGCCAGGGGTGTCTCAGGCATTCCAGGTTGAGGGGTGGGCCTGTGGTGGCAGTCAGGGCATCCAAGGTGTGCCGGGCACATCTTAGGTGTTCTGGGCTGAGGGGTGGCCTGTGGCAGCAGTCTGGGGATCTCAGGTGTTTCTGAGATATGAAATTTTAAGATGAGAATAATTTTTTGATCCCTCAACTAACTGAAAAGGGCCTAATCTGATAAGATAAATTGCTTCAATTTCTTTTTTTTCATTTTTCATTTTTATTTAAAGGGGGGAAGCAAAACAGAAAAATGGATAGAAACAATACAGAATTTAAAAAAAAACAGTAAGAAATCACTAGTTGATACATTACACATTGTCTTCTTGGATATAGTTGTTCAAGTTACAAAATTAAAGCATACAAAGTGGACATTCAAACAGTTCTGTTCACTGATCTAAACAAAAACTTAGCAACATGGTTCTCAATCCTACAAACTTAAATATATATGCAGTTACATCCTTTAGAGCACTTTCTTTTCCTCCTTTTACTTTTTTAAGTACATGATCTGTTTAGTTATATCATGTTTCAGGTTGCTCAGTATCTTACTGATCTGTTTTGTTATTTACTTTAAATTTTTTTTCTTATTTATTTATTTATTTTGAAGGTAGTAAAATACAGCAGGACAAGACAGGACAAAGACAATTGAGGCAGTGCAGTGAAACTGGTACAGAACCTCACAGCGGGTTATCGGGATAATAGCAATAGATACAGTAGTATATCTGGTTTTCTTCACAATAGTTCTTCCTTCAATCAGGTAGAGCAATATTAAAGGAAATACTGAAATTATAAAAACAGAATATTGAATAGAGCAATACTATTAAACAGAACAGAACAAAATAGAGATAAAAATGTTTGCCTTCAAAGAGATGGCAGAAGAAAATCCCCTTATTTGCTATATTGCATATAGTCAAACTCACAAGAGATGCTCTGATCTCTGGCTCTCACTTGCTAGCAGGGTGGGGGGATGAGATGGATGTTTGATTCTTAGCCCACGCCGGTAGGCTTACAGTTGCTCAAAAGAGTGGTGAGCTGGCTGCCTGTTTTCCCAGCGCCTGAAGTTCCAACATGGTGTGGATCTCAGGAAATGCTGATATAGTTCTTACCCCAGGGTGGCCGCTGCTTCAATTTCTTTTTATTTTTATTTTGTTTTATTTTATTTTTAATTTTATTTAAAGAGAAACAAAAGCATGTAAAGGGTAGCGGTAATACAGAATTCCAAAAAAAAAAAAAAAAGATAATGAGAAATCACTAGTTAAAATTACATATTGTCCTTTTAGAAATAGTTGCTCAAGTTACAAAATTAAAGCATACAAAGTAGATAGTCAAACAGTGAGAATGTAGACAGCTACGCATGCATGAATATCTGCATGTATTTCTATACTTTCTGTATTAGAGGGAAAAACAAAACTTAGCAAGACAAAACAAAACAAATTCCTATAAAAACATGAAACCAAAAAGTCGTATAAAACCACAGTACAAGGTGATCTACAATGATTACTGTGTTGTTTCTTATTATCTTCAATAGAATGTCTATATCAACAGGCATAATTGAATATAACAGTATGATTTAGTATAGCAGTAAATAACAATATTAGTAAAAATAAAATATTGTAGACAGTATAAAACTTCCAAGGCAGGAAATAATCAAACCATAGTGGATATTCTAGTGGATCTTGTCATCTTCAATGCAGTTGCTTATACTCTCAGACTTGATACTATCAATCATAACAGCTTTGAATAAAATTTGTCAATACAAAACAGCAATCCAAGAAACCAGATTCAATTACGATCAGTCATGGTAAAACAGTGTAGGTTTTACAGAGCTTTAGATTAAGTTAATAGGAAATTAAGGATGATTACCATACTATATCCTGTTATTTTCAGGATTACTGTCTGTGCCCTCAAATCTAATACAGGTAAAAATGACTGGAACAGAATATAATATATCTAAGCAGAGTAGTGTGGGTAATGTGGGTTTTAAATCCTGGTGCACTATTTACAATATAGCGTATCAAGACCATCTATATTATAGTTTCTAGTTATCCTTCTCTGCCTCATTTCTGCTATGCTATTTTTCTGCCTTTGTCTAGTTTTCTCCTTCATTATACTTCCTGCCCCACTCATTGAGGCCTTTCTGCCACTGTTCCTAAAATCCTGGTATTTTTTCTCTCTCTCTCTAAAATGTCCTTCAGTGTTCTCTGTAGGGTTGGATTGGTGGTCACAAACTCACCCAGTTCCTCTTTTTCATGGAAGCATCTTGTTTCTCCATTAATTTCTAGTGACAGTTTTGCAGGGTACATCAATCTGGGCTGGAAGTTGTTTTTTTTCAGGGCTTGTAACACTTTGCCCCAACCTCTTCTTGATCTGATGGTCTGTGTTGAGAAGTCAGCCATGATTCTGATGGGCTTACCTTTATAGGTAATCTGTTTCTTTTCTCTGATGGCTTTTAATATTCTGTTTTTAATATTCTGAATTTCTGGCATCTTATTATATGTCTGGGTGTAGCTCTGCTTTGGTTGTAGGTGTCTGGAGTTCTGTATGCCTCACATATCCAAATGTCATTTTCTTTTCCCATGCTTGGGAAATTTTCCTTAATTATTTCTGTGAATAGCCTTTGTAATTCACCTGTATATATTCCTGCTTCTTCATTCACATTTCTTATTCTTAAACTGTAGATTCTCTTTTCATCTTCTAGCCTTTGTATTGTAACTGCCTGTTTCCTTGTTATTTTTAAGAGATCTTTCCTTTCATGATCACACACTGCAAACTTGTCTTCAAGTTTTGATAGTTTATCCTTAGTTTCTTTTAAGGCATTTTGCCAGCTTTCAATGGAGTTTTTAATTTCCTTGTAGTCTCTTTGAATCTGCTTCAT
Organism: Hydrochoerus hydrochaeris; assembly: GCA_004027455.1. Taxonomy (NCBI): domain Eukaryota; kingdom Metazoa; phylum Chordata; class Mammalia; order Rodentia; family Hydrochaeridae; genus Hydrochoerus; species Hydrochoerus hydrochaeris. The sequence continues at coordinate 26,501 of PVLA01001276.1, read as the reverse complement.
GTATTCTATATTTTCTTTATATTCTTTATCGAATGTTTCTCTACTTTTTTTGTGTTCCTCCCTTTTTTTGTCTGTATCATCCTGAGAGATGCTTCCTGAGAGCATTTATTACTCTACTCATATCCTGCTTTACCTGATTTAATATTTCAGTTTTCAGCTTGTCTACAAGGTCCCGAAGATATCTCTTAATGTCCATTGAAGCCATGTCTGATGTTGCATGTTTGCCGCCCTCAGTCTCCCTTGTTTTTCCTTCTCCTGGATCAGGGCTCTCAGGGTTCTGGGCTGGGGTCCTCCTCCTGCCTCTCTCTCCTGTCATGGCCCTGGCTTCCTCCACACGAGTTACAGTGCAGGTCCCAGCCCCCTTTCCTGTTGGCCACATTTCCTATGAAGCATGCTGGTGAGAGAACTCCACCCTCTCCTGCCTGCTCTTGTCACTGAGGTTTAAACAGGCTGGGTATGCCTGTCCCTCCCCACCGGGCCAGCCAAACTTCAGGTGCCTTCCCCCAGTTAGTGCATGCTAGGCGCAGGGAATCAATTTGGGATGGCTCATTGGATCCCGGCCAGGGGTGCAGCCCAGTCCAAGCAAATCCCATGAATCTGCTCTGGGGAAGGAGGAACCAACTGAAGTCACTGTTGCTCCCAGTTCAGGCTCCTCCTGCCAGATTCCAACATGTCGCCCATTTGGTTGTGCCCTTCCTGTAGTGGTGGGGTCTCATTCCCAGCACTGACCGTGGATTAATGAAGGTCCCTTTGCCGGCTCCACTCTCCATTGGGCTCACCAACCCCCGACTTCAGCCCTGCTGTGCCTCCTGTGAGTGGCGGTGGGAACAAGTTTGGGCAGCTCTGCCGGCCAGTGTGGATTCAAGCTTGCGCAGACTTGGCGAGTCATTGTGAAAATGCTGTGTCCCTTAATTTTTAGCTGTCTCAGTTGTAGTCCTGAAATATTTGATGAGCTTTTTTATGTTTTAATTTCTTCCTGTGTCAAGAGGATTCATCTCCCTCTGTTTGGGTCTCTGCAGGGTGTTTTATTCTGGCATATGAATTGTTTCTCCTGGGAAGCTTTGTATTCTGTTGCTCACTGGTCGGCCATCTTGTCTTCTCCTCTCGATTTCTTTTTAATTTTAGTAATCCATAGTTATATCTAATTATTCATATGGGAGTGGGTTATATCTATTTTTTTAAGAATAAAATGACAGAGATGCAAAATAATACTTATTTCTACCTAGGTTCCCTGCACAGGCTACCAAGAAGGTAAAAGTATTTTACTGCTGGGTTTTTTTCTCCTTAAAAAAGTATTCAATATTTTTAAATGCCAGTAGATATAAATAATAGAGCACTAGAAAAATCCTTTCATATGTGAAACAAATTAAATAAATTTTTGTGTCCTTATCCATGTCTATGTAACTCAAAGATACCATCTTTTATAATTAAAAAGCTGACTTTTACAATTATATTAGAAAATGTACCTCAATGTATTTCTGATCAAATTATATCTGATCAAATTAAAAATTAATGCAGTTGAGACTAGAAAAACAATACAAAGAATTAATGAATTCAAGAGTTGGTTCTTGGAAATAATAATTAAAATTTGTAAACCCTTAGCGAACTTTATCAAAAAAAAGAAAACGCAAAATTCATGCAATGAGGCAGGAAAAGGAGGAAATCACTAGAGATACTGTGGAATTCAGAAGATCAATATCTACTTTGGGGCTGAGGATTTAACTCAGTGGCATAAGTGCCTTGCAAGCGCAAGGTCATGAGTTCAATCCCCGGTACCAAAAAAAATGCTTTGACAATCATTACATTCACAAGATGGAAACCACAGAAGAAATGGAAAGATTTATATATACATATGCATTACCAAAGTGGAGTCAAGAAGATATAAAAAATCTAAATAACCCAGTATCAGTCAATGAAATTTAAAATGTAATTAAAAACTTAGCAACAAAGAAAAGCCCAGATCTTGATGAATTCACTGCTAAATTCTACAAGAAATATAGAGAAGATTTCATTCCAATACTCTTCAAACTCTTTAATGAAATTGAGCTGGAAGCAATACTCCCTAACTTGCTCATTGTAGGCCACTATTACCCTGATACCAAAACCAGAAAAAGATCCAACCTAAATAAATAAATAAATAAATAAATAAATAAATATAGGCTAATCCTCCTAATGAATGCAAATGCAAAAATCCTCAATAACATACTAACACGTAAAGTGCAGCAAATCATGAAGATAATTACACAACACAAACAAGTAGGATTCGTCCCAGGAATGTAGGGATGGTTCAATGTATGCAAGTCAATAAATGCAATGCATTATCAATAGAGCTGAAGACAAAAAACACATGATCATCTCAATAGATGCTGAAGAAGCTTTTGACAAAGTCCAACATTCATTCATGATAAAAACCCTACAGAAAATCAGAATAGATGCTCTTTATCTAAATCTGATAAAAGCCATCTATGACAAACTAACAGCCAACATCATACTATATGGAAAAAAATTGAAAGTTTTCACACTAAAATCAGGAACAAGACAAAGGTCACCACTCCTATTCAGTATATTTCTGGAAACATTAGCTAGAGCAACTAGACAAGAGAGAGAAATAAAAGGAATAAGGATAGAAGAGGAAGAAGTTATCATTATTTGCAGATGACATGATAATCTACCTAGAAGATCCCAAAAACTACACCAAAAGACTTCTAGATTTAATAAAGAAATTCAATTTTATAGCTGGATACAGAATCAACACTCAAAAATTAGTAGCCTTTCTATACAGAGACAATAAAATCAATGAGAGAGAAATCAGATAAACTACATCCTTTACAATAGCATCCAAAAATAAAATACTTAGGAGTCACTCTACAAAGGAAATAAAAGATCAATATATTGAAAATTAAAATACTCTGAAAAAGTGGATTGAAGAGGATATCAGAAAATGCAAAGATATCCCTTACTCATGGATAGGAAGAACCAACAGTGAAAATGGCCATACTCCCAAAACTGTTATGCAGATTTAATGTAGTCCCAATCAAAATACCATTAGTATACCTTACAGAACTAGAGAAAACATTCCTTAAATTCATTTGTAATCAGAAGAGACCTAGAAGAAAAAAAGAAATTCTGGGCAACAAAGGTAAGGCAGGAGACATCAGAATCTCTGACTTGAAATTACACTACAATTATACTGTGATAAACTCAGCATGGTACTGGAAAAAAAAAAAAGACCTGAGGACCAGTGGAACAGATTAGAAAATGCAGATACAATTGCAAATGCACTCAGCCATCTTGTTTTTGACAAAGGGGCCAAACATGTTTACTGGAATAAAGATAGACTCTTTAATAAATAATGCTAGAAAAAGTGGGTCTCTATATGCCGAAGACTAAAACTAGACCCATGTCTATCGCCATGCACTAAAGTAGTCAAAATGGATCAGAGATGTAAATATTAAAACAGAAACACGAAATCTACTGGAAAATGGAAAAGAAAGTTAGGCAAATATCTTGAAGACACAGGAAGAGACAAAGAGTTCAAAATCAAAACCCAAATTGCATGGAAAATACTTCAAAGAATCAACAACTGGGATCTCATCTTATTAAAAACCTTTTGCACATCAAAAGAAATCAACAGAGAGAAAAGCAATCCACAGAGTGGAAAAAATTTTTATCTAGCTGATCTATTTGTGAATCGGCTGGTCTAATGGGAAAGGGTATATATAGTGTTAACTGATTTAGATGATAAATTTGGGAGGAAGAAAGCATGTTTTATGTTTCATGGTATATGCATTAGGATGTTTGGAATTACAGATATCAGATGCTGGAAACTGGCAAACAATGATATTTATATGTGTGGATATCTACTAGCGTAGACTTCACAAACAGTGTGATCAGGGCCTTTGACTCATTTTTCTCTATTTTTTTGGGCTCCTCTTCTTGAATGTTTTGTCCTAAGTTGATTTCCCTATTACAAAGAGTAAACAAATGGGATCTCAACTTACTAAAAATTTTTGCATAGCGAAAGAAATCACTAACAGAGTGAAAAGACAACTCACACAGTGGGAAAAAATTATAGCTAACTGTCCTTCAGACAAAGGACTTATATCTGAAGCTCAAAGAATTAAAAAAAATTGACTCCCTCAAATTCAAAGACTCAAACCCCAAAATGGGCATCAGAGATGACTGCAGGCAATAAATATATGAACAATGTTCAACATCATTGGTTATTTGATAGATGCAAATTAAAACAACACTGAGATTCCATCTCACCCCAGAAAAAATGTGTATCATCAAGAAATCAACTAAGAACAGATACTAGAGGGGCTGTGTGGAAAAAGGAATGTTTCTCTTTGGGAGAAGTATACTGGGAATGTATACTGGTGTAAGCACTGTGGAAATCAGTATGGAGATTCCTCCAAAAACTAGGATTAAAGGTCCCTTGCAACCCTGCTATTGGCCTTCTGGGTATCTTCCTACAAGAATTAAAAACATCATATCACTGTGATATATATGTACCCATATTTATAGCAGCACGATTTGTAATAGCTAAATCTTGGAAATAACCCAAATGCCCATCAACCAAGGAATAGATAAAAAAGAATTGGTATTATTATACAATGGAGTAATAGTCATAAAAAATGATAAACTTGAGACTTTTATAGGTAAGTAGATGCAACTACTTCATAAGTGAAATAAATCAGACTAAGAAGTGTGAACATTGTATTCTCTCCCTGGTGTGAGAAACTGATAGTAAATAAGGTCTAAAATGTATAATAGATATTTTGAAATGAGAATAAATTGTTCAAAAGGAAAAAGGGACTAGGATGGGGAAAGGGGAAAGGATGGAAGGTGTTGCAGCTAGGGTTTGAAAAGAGAATAAGACAATACAGTATTTATAGTATTATTTATAATGGTCACTTAAGGAGTCAAATACAAAGAAAGTGCAGGAAATCTGTCCCACACTACAGAACTAGAGAGTCCAGCTGAGGGCCTGAATCCCATGGCAATATCCTGCATGAGTTTAGCTGAAAACCTAGAGCCTGTGACAATGCCCTTGCCATGAGTCCAACTGGAGATGCAGAGCCCATGACAGTGTCTCATGCAAGTCTAATTTATAGATCTGCTCTGGGAAGTCCCTGACATCAGCGGTGGAAGCTAGAAAGTCTGTGCCAGCAGGATGAAGGATCTATGCCAGCAGTCTGAGGGTTCTGCACTGGAGCCAGGAAACAATTAAAAATAAGAACTAGAGTTCCCCCCAAAAGCACCATAGACATCCTCAGTCATGATGAGGCCCCAAGTTCCTCCAACCATGAGAACAGCCAAGTTCATATCAGGAAGCCAGCATGACAAGCTTCTTCTGGAAATTGAACAGCACATATCTTCCCCTCTGGAGCCAGGAAGCAATGTTCAAAGTAAGCACCAGAGCTCCCCCAAAGTAAACTGCAGCCATTATTAGCAACAAGGTCCTGAATTCCTTTGATAATGAGAACAGCCATCTTCATATTAGGAAAGAAGTTCAGCAAGCTCTTCCAGCTCACCAAACAACCACAACACTTAGGAGAACCCATAATGCTACTCTTCCTCTCCAGGTCTCCTTTTTATGCTGCCAACAGTTCTTAGGTTGGACATCTATGTTCAGCACCACATTGATTCCATTCAGCTGATGTGTATGTTGGCCATCAGTTTTCAATCCACAACAGAAAGAAAAAGGGAAAAAATGCAAGTCAGTTATACTATTAGTGTCTCTTAGTTCATTGAAAAGGTTTTTGCTAATATTGATTGGATAAATTTTTATACACATACTCTGAGTAACTACTTAAAAGATAACAATGCAATGTATTAACTACTTTTATTTTTCTATTATTTTGTTATGAAATTTTATCTTTTTTCCATAAAATAAAATAATTTGGCTTATGAATAGCCATGCATGTAATGATATTGTGAACAGAAAGTATTTGCAGGTGTTTTAAAAATAAAACTTAAGTTAAGCTGTGGAGATAAGAAATATACCTTTTTGGGATTGATTGTCCCATTGCTTCTGACCAGTCTAAAAAATGGTCAGTGTGGCATCATCCTTGCACCGAAGTGCACAGTTCATGACATGTAATAAATCTTCTAGGATGAAGGTAACTTGGTCATGTTGTATGCTCTTTTACATTATTTATCTCGTTATGTTTGCAGGTATCTTTGCTTTGTGACAGGGTCTCACTAAATAGCTCAGGCTGATCCTGAACTCACTATGTAGTCCAGTTTGGCCTCAAATTCAGGGTGATCCTTTTGCCTCAGCCTCCCAACTGCTGGGATTTTAGGTGTGTGTTACCATGCCTGTCTGCAAGTATCTTCTTGAGAATTTTTGCACCTATGTACATTGAGAAAATTTCCCTTAGTTTCTTTTTTTTTGTTGCACCTTTGTTCAATGTTGGTATCAGGGAAATGATAGCTTCCAGTAATGAATCTGGCAGTGTTTCTTTTCTTTTTACTTCATGGAAAAGTATGAGGAGTGTTGGCATTAGTTTTCACTAAGAAAGGCTGGGGGTTTAGCTCAGTGGCATAAGCGCCTGCCTTGCAAGCATGCCGTTGTGAGTTTAATCCCCAGTACCGATTAAAAAAAAAAAAAAAAGAAAGAAAGAAAAAGTTTTCACTAAGAAGACTTTAGTGAATCCATTGGTTTCTGGACTTTTCATAGTTTTTCATTATTGATTATTTCATTGTGGTTGGTTTATTTGAAGTTTTTATAACTTCTTGGTTCTATTTTGGTAATTAATGCATCTAGGAATTTATCCACATTTTCTAGATTCTCTAATTTATTGGAATATAAATTTTTTGTTGAAGAGAAAATAAAAATAAAAGACTTTCAAAATAGTAGGTGAGTTACAATAGTTAATACACTGTGTATTGTTATCTTTGTAGTAGTTACTCAGAGTACAAGATATGGCATGAAAAATTATCCAAACAGTATGAGCACAAATTTTTCTTTTCAATGAATTAAGAGAAACTAGCTGTGTAACTACCTTAACTATAAAGTGTGTGTGTGTGTTTTAAGGAAAAGGAAGAAAATGATACATAAATTTTTAAAATACTTTTTGTCATCCTTTAGTTTTTGGTAATGTCCATTTTTCAATTATAATTTCACTGATATAAATATCTTCTTTCTATTTATTGATGTTTAACTAAGGCTTTATCAATTATATTTATCTTTTCAAAATGCCAACTCATCCATCGATCCTTTCAATTTTTGTTTTAGTCATAATCTCTTTGAATTTCACTCTTATAGTTTCTTTCTTTCTGTATGTTTTGAGTTTGGATTGCTCTTGCTTTCTTAGGACCTTAAGACATATCATTAGGTTATTTATGTGGAGTTCTCTTTCTAAATGTCCCTCATGCTGGAATTTATTCACATTACTATCCTGGGCATCTCCTTCACATTACTATCCTGTGTTTAGGTTTTTGTTTGTTCCTCATTTCTGGGTAGCTGGGGATAGTAGCATTTTATGAGTGTTGTGAGTACTGGTACCTATAGGTGCCATATCTTCCCCCTCAACATCTTTAATTTTTGCATGTTGATCTTACATTCAGTCATCCCACTAAATTAATTAATTTGAATTATTTTTAGTTCATTTTCTTGAATTTTTATAATCATCCAGCTGTTTTAGTTTCTACTTTTACTACATTAAAAAAAAAAAGATGGCCTATCTTAAGTCTACCTTGCAGAATTTATTAGGATGGTTTATTGAGTTATAGTACATTGTTTCTTGAATATTTATAAAGAATATTTTCTAAATTTATTGAGCATAACACCTACATGATTGTTAGGTTGTTAATTACTTACATCTTAACATTCCTACATTTTTCTAATTATATCTGTATACTTCTAACAATAGTGGTTACATCTTCTATTTTTATAATTTATAAAATTTTTCTTGTTTTCCAAACAATTTTTCTGTAGATTCCAATGCTACATTAATGATTCGCAAGTTATATCTTATTAATTTTATATGCCTTTTATAAATGTTATATTGTACAGTTTAATTAATTTTCACAATCTGAATGTATTCCTTAAGCTCCACTCCAAATCCTCACTGTTCTTTCTCCCACTTAAGGATAGCCACGATCCTGACTTCCAACAGTACAGTCTAGTTTTGTGTTTAATTTTGATCTTTATTTCAGTCAATTCCTATGGTTCATAGTTTTGTGCCTGCATTCTTTATTCAACATTATGATTCAGTTGTCTTATTGTGATGCTATCACTCCCTCTGTGAGCTGCCTTAATGGGACTTTAAAGCTGTAAGCAGTGCAAGGCTCTGGATTCAATTCCCAGTGCCACAAAACAACAAAACTACAAGCCAGCTAGAAAAACCATGCAAACAATTTATCCAATAGGGATAGCAGACTACTCGCACAGATTACATTGTTTTCTTCTGTCCTGAATTATCCATTTTTTTCTTCCATTCCAGGTGTTCCCTTTATTTACCCTAATCCTTCTGTATTAATGTTCTTGGTTTCCCTTAAAAATCTGACAGCCCTTCATTACCTGTTCAGAGGGATGATGAAGAACTAGGTTAATTAATGTAAATAGATGCTATAGGTTTGTTTTTTTTTTTCAGTCTTAGGCTTCATGGAATCAACAACATGGGACAACAAAAAAGGGTTATCTTTAAGATGGGTGAGCAAGAAATAGGCTTAAGAATCCCACACAGAACAAGAATTTACTCTAAGGTGGATCACGGGATACTTCAGGCTGAAGTGGTACTACCTTCCTCTCTCTCTCCCTCTCTTTCTCTCTCTCTCTCCCCCTTTGAAACTGTTATTGAAATAGCCGTTCTTTCTGTTTGATTCAATCCCCTAGAACAGAAGCTACTTCCAAGAGATGTTCCACGCTGGATAAAACTTGAGAACAAATCCTGCCACTTCTATGCATGTCAGAGGGAATGGATATCATTTGTCTTTACATACGTATTTATTTAATTATATCCTAAGCTTTGAGCTTCTCCAGCATTCTTATAGGCATAATAATCCTCCCCTGAACCCATTTTAGGTTATAAGCTTTTCTACTTTCATGTTACCATCATTCTGAATGCATCTGTTTCCAAATATCATCATATTTCTGGCTTGTTTGGTGGTGTTCTTTCTTGGTTCCCAGTAGCAATGTGAATTTATTCTTTTGCAAAGTGTTACTAGTTTATTTTTACATAAATAAATAAAAAGAATAGTATCTAATCTCGGAGCCCAGATAACTTACTGAATGTTTATGTTAAAAATATAATTTTATTATAAAGAAGAGACATATTGTAAGAAACTGCTCAAGGGGAAAAAAATAACTTAGAGAAAAGAAAAAAAGAATGAAAGGAGAAAAAAGAAAAGACATAGACATAAAAAATTATGTAAAAACATATACAGAATGAAAAGATTGCTGTAGTATTACCCCAATACAACCATGCTTAATACTTCTTTTAGACTTTTCTTTGTGCTATATTTTTTTAGTTTTATATCATGCTTTTTGCACTTGACCCTAAGTCTCAACATTTTCCAGTACTGTGGATAGTTTTTTCAATGTGGATAGTTATTGTAAAACCTGCAGAATATTTCATTGCATAAATATTCTAATATGTCTTATCCACTGCCCTGATAGGCAGGAAAACGGACATCTCACTTTCCAGGAAGTCTGGGTACAGAGTCATCCTGAAATGAGAAGTTAAGGGCTTTGTTTTCTTTTTCTTTTTTTCTTTTCTTTTCTTTCTCTTCATAAAAATTATGCCTTTTAAGTTAGTATGTGTGCATAAATCCAAATTCTAAAAGAACAAAGGGGTTTATAATGAAAACTTCTAACCCTGTCCCTAACCACTTGATTTACTCTGTCAGATATAACTGCAGTTACCAATTTCTGGAATAGTCTTTCAAATATATACATATATAGGCATATTTGAATATGAATATATATATATATATATATATGAATGTATGTGTCTATGCATACAAATAACAAATGGTAACAGACTATGCCTTTTTAATAATTTTACTTTATTAGTATGTGTTTGCAATTCATAGCTTATAATTATTTTGGGGAGTAACCACTTATTTTTTATTTTTTTAATTCCCTCCCCTTCATTCCTCTATTCCTTCCTTCTCTGATTCTCTTATCTTCTTTTTCATACTTCTTATCATTTGCCTTAGCTCATGTTATGACATATAGTGTTTATAGTAATTGGGGTTGTTCGATTCCTGTATATGGCACATACTTATTTCTCTCATTCCCCATTCCCCTCCTCCTTACCCCTCACCTTTGCTCCCCTGAACCGCTTTCATATTGCAAGAGATCTGTCCCCTGTCCCTTTCTATCCATGTGTTATTTTGTTTGTACTTTACCTCACTCAAATGAGAGATACTGAATGGTATTTAAACTTGTGTGTCTCATTTATTTCACTTAACATTGTGTTTTCCAAGTGCATCAATTTTCCTATATGTCTCAAATTGTTCTACAGTTGTTCTACAGTTGAATAGTATCCATTATATATAAATATCATATTTCCTTCATCCAGCCATTTGTTGTAGGATCTGCATCAAGGATTTAGTTATTATGAATTGTGCAGCTATAAATATTGGTATGCATATATCACTATAGTATGATGACACAAACTCCTTGGGGAAGATACCTTGCAGGGACATTGCTTGGTCATATGGAATTACTAATTTCAGTTCTTTGACAAATCTTCACACTGATTTCAATAATGACTGTACTTTGCAATCCTATGAACAATGCAAGGAAGTTACTTTTTTACCACAGTCATGCTAGCATTTGTCATTGTTTGATTTCCTAATGATTACCATTGTTTCTTGAGTAAGGAGGAATCTCAGTATTTACATTTCTCTAATGGCCAGAGATGTTGAACATTTTTCATATATTTGTTGATCACTTGTGTTTCTTCCTTTGTGAAATATCTCTCCATTTCTCTTCCTCATTTATTGACTAAGTTATTCAGTTTAGGTCATTTAATTTTTTTTAGTTCTTTATTTATTTTAATTATTAGTCCTCTGTCTGATGAGTAGCTTACAAATTTTTTTTTATCTTTCTGTGGGTTGTCTCTTCACTTTAGTGATTGGTTCTTTTGCTGCACAGTTTTTTAGTCTGATATAATCCATTTGTTAATTTTTGCACAATTGAGGGTTTATTTAGAAAATCTTTTCTACACTTATATCTTCAAGTGTTTTATCTATTTTATCTTTCAGTAAGTTTGTTAATGTTTAGATTTTTGAACCATTTTTATTTTAATTTAGGATGTGGTTAGAGATAAGGATCCAGTTTTATTTTTTTCAAATAGAAAACCAATTTTCCCAGCACAGGATGTTGAATAGGCTATCTTTTCTCCAACGTATACTTTTGGATTCTCTGTCAAACACTAAATAGTTAAATATGTCTGGAGAGGTTTCTGTATCCTCAATTCTGTTCCACTGATCCACATATCTATTTTTGTTCAAGTACCACACTGTTTTTAATCACTGTTGTTTTGTAATATACAGCTTTAAGTCAGGTGTTGCTTTGCTTTACTCTTTTTTTTTAAATTTTATTTAAAGAGAAAACAAAACAGAAAAAGGGGTAGAAACAATACAGAATCTCAGAAAAAAAAAGCAGTAAGAAATCACTAGTTGACAAATTACATACTGTCTTCTTAGACCTAGTTGTTAAAGTTACAAAATTAAAGCATACAAAGTGGACATTCAAACAGTGAGACTGCAAAGAAGTTCAATGATCCAGTAACAACTTAGCAACATGGTTATCAATCCTACACACTGAAACATACATGCAGCCATATCCTCTAGAGCACTTTCTTTTCTTTTTACTTTTTAAGTCCATTATCTGCTTAGTTGCATCCTGTTTTAGGTTGCTCAGTACTTTACTGACTTGTTTTGTTGTTATATACTTTTAATCACCTTATATAATTCTGTTGCCTTGTTTTTGAGTTACTCCTCATCCATGATCCATGGATCAGCTTTGGTGGAGTTGGGAGATTTTTGGAGGTATTTTGTTACTTTCTTATCTACTTTTTTTTTTTTTTGAAGGTAGCAAAATACAGCAGAACAAGACAGAACAATCCCATGCGACTGCACTGCAATAAAACTACCACAGAACCTCAGAGCAGGTCACCAGGACACAAGCAATGGGCTCAATAGTACAGCCCATTTCACGTTAGCTGTTCTTTCAGTCAAATAGAGGAAAATGGAAGGAAATATTGAACTTTTAAAAACAGAATATTGAATAAAGCAGTTCCATTAATCAAGACTGAGCAAAACAGTGATGAAAGTATTTGCCTTCAAAAAGATGGTAGAAGGAAATCCCCCTTGTCAAGCTGTATACATTCATCCTCCAAAAAGACACTCAGACTGCCAGTGCCTACTTGCTAATGGGAGGGGGCAGTCAAGGTCTGATTCTTAGTCCGCGCACCGGCAAGCCCCCAGCTGCTTACCAGGGTGGCCCATAGGCTGCCTGTTCTCCCAGCGCCCAAAGTTCCAACATGATGCCGAGCTTAGGAGTCGCTGCTAGTTCTCGCCCTGGCGTGCCAGTGGTTTTCCAGGCCACCAGTGCTCACCAGGGTGGCGAGTAGGCCACCTGTTCTCCAGTGCCCAAAGTTCCAACATGATGCAGTGTTCAAGGATCCTGCTTTACTCTTAGTGCCCCAAATTATCTTTGCTTTTCTAGGTCTCTTTTGGTTAAGAATTTTAGGATTGTTTTCTCTAGATCTGTAAAATATGCTCTTTGTATTTTGATTGGGACTGCACTAAATCTGTATAGCAGTTCTGCAAGTGCAGCCATTTTAACAATATGGATTCTGTTTATTCAGGAGCAGAGGACATCCTTCCATTTTCTGATGGACTCTTCAGTCTCCTTATTCAAAGTACTATAATTTTCTTTGTAGAAGTCTTTTATTTCCTTGCTTAGGTTAATTCCTAGAAATTTCATTTTTCTTGCAACTGCAGTGAATGGTATCATTTTCTTTCTTTAATTGTTCTCATCCTGCTCATTGTTGGTTCATTGTTGGTGTACACAAATAGCAATGATTTTGATCTATTAAGATACTTTACTAAAGTTGGTTATTAATTCAAAGGGTTTTTGGTCGATTTCTTTGGGTCTTCTATGTAAGTATGTCATCTGAAAATAATGATAATTTGAGGTTTTCCTTTCCTATATGTATCATTTTTATTTCTTTTTCTTGCCTAATTGCTCTGGCTATGTTTCAAGTATTATGCTCAATAGAAGAGGTGATAGTGGACATCTTTTATTTGTTTCTGATTTTAGTGAGAAGGTTTCTAATTGGTTGGAATATAGGTTTTTAAAAAGTAGTTACTATCTTTTGGATTTGACAGTGTCTGTTGTAATTCCACCCTTTTCGTTTCTAATTTTACTGATGTCTTTTCTCACTTTCGCTTAGTGAATCTGGCTGACAGCTTATCTATTTTATTTACTCCTTTGGAGAACCAGGTATTCGATTTTTTGATTTATCTTTACAGGGTTTTTGGGGTCTCAATTTCATTGATTTACACTTTCCTCTTTATAATTACTCTCCTTAATTTTAGTTTAAGGATGGCTTGTTGTTGCTTCTCAAGTATCTTAACATTTCACATAAGGCTGTTTATTTGGGCTTGCTCTTTTCCTATTGTGAACATTGAATACATTTAATTTTCCTCTAAGGGCTAAATTTATAGTGTGCCACAGGTTTCAATGAGTTGTCATTGCTATTAATTTCTGGAAATTTTTAAATTTCTTGATTTTTTTTCTGTGACATATTGTTTAGACGTATGGTGTTAATTTTCAAGCTAGTGCTTTTTCCAAAATTTCTTTTGTCATTGATTTCTGTTTTCATTGCTCAGTGGACTAACTGTGTACATGGGGTGATTTCAATTTTTAAAATATTTACTTAAACAGGATGTGAGGACTACTATGTGATTAATTTTGGAAAAAGTAGCATGGACTGCTGAAAGAATTTATACTGTGTTTTAGAAGGGTAGAATACTCTGTATATATCTATTAAGTCCATCTGTTGAAGGGTTTGATTCAACCCCGAAATACATTGGTGTTTTGCTCAATGGATCTGTCTCTTTGCAAAAGTACAGTATTAAAATCCTCTCCTATGATTTTGCTTATGTTATTTGATCTTTTAAGTTCGGTAGTTTTGTTTTATGAAGATAGATGCCCCATTATTTGGTGCATATGTTTGTCAGTGTAATCTCTTTTTCTTGGATTGTTCCTTTAACTAGCATGTAGTGACTTTGTCTTTTCTAATCTGTTTTAAACTTTACCACATCTGATATTAGAATTGCTATCCCTGCTTGTTTTCAGGTTCCTAGTCCATGAAATGTTTTCCATCCTTGAATTTTTAGCCTATGAGTATATATTTTTTTAATTAGATGAGTTTCTTGAATCCAAGAGATTGTTGGATTCTGGTTTTTATCCAGTTTGCCTGTGTCTTTTGATTGGACAGTTGAGGCCATTAACATTGAGAGATATTATTGAGGTATGTTAGTTATTTACTATCATCTTTTTTTATCTGCTGCTGTATCATTTCTGTTTCTTTGTTTCCCCATTCTTCTACTTGTATCTATATCTATTAATTATATCTTTAAAAAATTATATATATATCCCTTTTTCTACTCTGTTTTTGCAGGGTACTGCAGGTTGAGGACTAGAGAAGTGAAGAGAGTCTGTGGCTTATATGAGGATTTTTAGTAGGATGTTGCCTCCCCATGAATAATTTCCACTTTTTATGTCCAGTGCTCTCACAAACTCCTGTTACTTAAAGTGATTTTGATGCTCTATGTTTTGCCAAAAGAATTCCTTCTGTTTATAGTATCATCCACAAATTCAAACTTACAACACTTCTATATGATAATCCTTGCAGTTAATTCTTTTCCCCTTTGTATAGTCTCTATGTGCTCTATGATAGTTTATTTTAATCTGTGGTTACTTTGCAGTGAGGTAGTTGAGGTGGCGTGGTGAGAATGCAAGGTGTTGAATGAGTAGAGTTAGGCACTTATGGGAAGGTTTGAAGCAGGGAAGTGGTAGATGAGAAGACAAGATGATATGGGGTCTGATTTTATTGAAGTTCTTTTAGTTGAGTTAAAGGTTTAGTATTGAAAATATTTTCTCAGAGAATATTTTGTGGTAACAAAGGCAAAATATAGAAGGGGGTTCATATGTAGTTATCAGAATTCGTTTATAAGGAGAACAGAAAGCTAGGTAAGATAAAGAAGAGCCAAAGGCTTAGGACAGGAAGGGTAAAGTGATTATACTAATGAAGATAGGAGTGACTTTGAGGAAGCTAAGTATGGGGAACTTAAAAACCTGGAAGGAGCTTATGTATTTGGAAAAAGAAATACATTAATTATATTGTCTTGGGTTTGAAGTGAATAAACTAGGTAAAGAGCTAAGTGAGAAAACTTAGATACTTTTAAATCAGAGCAAATGAAAGAACAACTGTATGAGTAACAATGTAATAACAGGAAACCATAATAAGCACATAACATAACCTCACATTACTAAACAACTCAAGAAACATTCAAAACTTTAAAGCAATAAAAAGTCCAATGGGTACATAGATTAGATATTCCAATGACACACTGCTTATATGATTCCTGAGTAGCTTCTTTGAGAGAGTCTGAGTGCTGATGCCTCAGTAACTCCTCTGATTCCTCCATAATAATGAAGTTAACTCAGACTCAGGACCTCTTTCTGCCAGGTCACAGGCATTCTTACAGTGTTTGACATAGTCCAAAATCTTGGATTAGGAACTTTTGCTGTCTCCCTGGGTGTGATGGTGAATTTGACCAATGAGTTCACTAGTGCTAAATTTTTCTGAGTCAGGATTATTACTCTGCAATCCAATTAGAGCAGTAAAAGTTGTGCTGTTCAAATACAACTGAAACAGCAGGCTAACCTGTTGCAATGGTATCTATCAGGGTTAATTAAGAAATAATGTAAGACCCTGTTTTGAGTCACCCTTCAGCAGTGGGAATGTGGTGCTAATGTGACCTTTCAATCCTGCATAGCTCAGACTGGAACTGGCATCTGTCTGATGGAACAGAGCCTGTGATCACCAGTCCCCACTTCTTAGCTAGACTCTTCCCAGTATGTTTTCCTACTGCTAGCAGTCTCTTGAGACTGTTTTTCCCTCATTCACTTGGTTATGTGAAGCAGCCAAAGGGCTGTTCTGGGACTCAGGTTCAAACACCTAGTTTTTCCCTACAATGGTATCCCCACCTGCTCCTGCTCCACATGATTGTGTGGGTGTTTGCATTGCAGTCACTCACCAAATATTGACTCTGGAAGCAGTGTATCACAACCTTCCTGCTGTGTCCAAATATGTAAGATTCTTTTGATCCCAATGTACTTTGTTTAATGTGAGCAGAGCTGTTAATTTCACTTTGCCTTCTGGTTGGTAGCTAGCCAGCTGCTGTTGATACTGTTGCTGTGGAGTCTCCTCTGAGGCATGGTCTACTTCTTCACTTAATTTTATTTTCTTCTCTTCTATGAGTCCCCTCATGGTTCCCATGTACCCTCTTCTCACTTCAGCTCCTCTCCTAGCTATTATTTTCCAGACTCTAGGCAGTTTGTCCTGAAGAAGCTGAATTGCTGGCACTCATTGCTCTCCCTCTCATTTTGTCCTCCCTATATCTTTAATAACTGCATCAAAAATGTAGGTGCATATTAATGATAATGGTGGTGATTAAAAATAGAAGAGCCAAAACTTTTTTTTTTAACTGAGTCCTGACTACTGGAAAGTGAAATTGCTAGATTAAAAAAAAAATAGGTGTATTTTCAATTCAAATTCAACTTACTACTCCCACATGCTATTCTCATTAATAATGAATTTCTCAAAACAACCCCAGAAGGTGTTCCTATTGCAATGCATATTTTACAGGGGAGGAAACTGAGATACATAGTGATTAATAGACTTGTCAAGATCACAAAGCTAATAATAAGTAATGGTGTGAGACTCCAATACAGGCAGCCTGGTTGTAAGGCCTACTCTCAGCTTCTTCTAAACACTGACTCACTCATTTATCATAGTTCCTGGCCACCACTATTCTGTTTCCATGAATTTGGCTACTCTACTCACTTAATATAAGTGGAATTTCATATTTGTTCTTGCATGATAGCTTATTTCACTTAACATAATTTCTCCAAGGTTCACCCATATTATACCATGTGTCAGAACTGCTTTCCCTTTTAAGGTTAAACAATGCCTTATTGTATGAGTATGTCACATTTTATTTATCTAGTCATTCATAGATACACATTTGGGTTACTTTTACCTTTTGCTATTATAGATAAATGTTTGAGTTCCTGCTTTCATTTCTTTAGAATATATGTCCTAATGTGGAATTTGTACATCATACATTAGTTCTATGTTTAATTTTCTGAAGAATCACTATATCATTTTCCACAAGGCTGCAACATTTTACATTCCCACCAGCAGTGCAAAAGTGATCAAATTTTTCCATATCTTTGCCAAAAGTATTTATTCTCTTTTTGTTCATTTTGGATAGTAGCCATACTAATGGATACTGGTAGGCCTTTTATTTTTCATGTATAAAATATGTCACTACAAAATTTAATTAGCTTTTGTTGAGAAGGTCTTTGCCTCCCTAACTTTATATAGTTTCCACATTTTACTTATATTCATCACTTTACATAGTTCATTTAGGGCTTTGCTTCAATTGAAATTAATTTTTTTATTTTATTTGAGGTAGGGAGTTTATGGCCTTCTAGAATGATAGCCAGTGATGCCAGTGTTATTCTGAAAGTTTGTACATTTTTTCTTTCAAGCATATTTTCTGTGACTTTTTTTACCTATCCAGGGCTGATAATAAACAGTTCATATGTTAGCTTGCTTATCAGTACTTTCCAATTAGCCTTTTTCTCCAATAAAGTGAAAATAAACAGCTCATAATATAAAAGGTACATGTTTCTTACACATAATGTTTTACATGACAAAAGAAAATGTTATGGCATACAATTTTAATTACATTTGTGTTTATAATTTTTGATTTGACTTGTTTCCCTGCGGTGCCTATTCAGTTTGGGGTTTACTTAGCATTACATTAAAGGAAAATGAGTGTCCCTACAAAGATTAAACATCATAAAACCTAAAATTTATTCATTATGACTAAGTCTGAATCACCCTTCTCTAGAGCCCTTAATTATATACAAACAAGATTTTTGGCAGCATATAAAAATGGTTTTGTCTATTTCAGGAACTAATGGTTACTATCTTATAATAATGATCTATTTTTTTAGCATCAATACTGAAGTACTATTTCTCAGAAGTGAATAACTAAATCATGGATTCTTTCTATAAACTACTTTTTAAAATTGTTTAAACAAGAAATTTCCAACTAATTAGCATTGGAGATGATCTGTCTCATGAGTCACTGGAGTTGAGGCTTAGAGGTGGGGACTAGGGGAATACTGGAAAGACAGGAAGCTAGACAAACTGGAATAATATTTTTTAAAGGCCTTGTCATGGCCAGGAGTTAAAGAACCACTGAAAGTTTTTGATCAGGAAAATAAAATCAGATCTAATTTTTAAAAAATACATTAATGGTAGAGGAAACTAAGAACAGAGGACACAAATTGGTAATAATTTCAGTAATTCTACTGATGGGGAAGAGGCTGGACTCAAGAGATAAACATTTTGTCCATTTTGATAAGGTTAGGCTATCCTTACAGCAGCTAGAAATGAGTCTACCACTAAAAAGAGTTCTAAGGTGTAGCTTTAGGTTCAGAAGTCATCAGTAAGAGGTAGCAGCTTGAGCCTGGGAGGTGATGAGATTACCACAGAGTAAGACTATAAAGAGGAGATGTCTGAGAGGAAATTTTGAGGAAAAGTGAAAAAGATTTCAAGAGAGAACTTCTCTGGAAAAGATAACAGTGCCTGTCTATTTTTATATTTGCCTTTCAGTAAAACAGTTTTTATAATATACCAGTTATTATTTAGGTGGACACCTCTAAAGAATTTTAGATAGTAGTTGAGCTCATGGTTTTTTGTTGTTTCTTTCCCATGTTCTGTCATATGTTTAATTTGATGGCATCTTCTGATTTTGTTTAGAAAAGTCTGTAGGTTTTGGAATCTACAACTTAATAAAAAAAAGTTTTTGCTAAACTAAAATCCTTAGTTTTGCTTAGAGCAGTTATATTGTTTATGATAAATGTTTGTATCTGGGAGTAAGAATAGCTGTACTTATACTGTGTTCTTTATTGAAATTATGAGCAAGACGCTATCTTACAATGCTTTTAAGCCTCTGAATAGCTTACATTTTTGTTTGTGTTTGTTTTTTTAAAGCCATTGATTTTTTCTTGTTTTTATTTAAAGAAAAAAATGAAACAGAAAGAGGGTAGAAGTAATACAAAATTTCAAAACAAAAACCAGTAAGAAATCACTAGTTGATAATTACATATTTTCCTCTTAGAAGTAGTTGTTCAAGTTACAAAAGTAAAGCATACAAAGTAGACATTTAAACAGTGAGACTGCAATCAGTTCTTTTCATCTATCCAACAAAAACTTAGTAATATGGTTATCAATCTTACACACTTAAATATACATGCAAGTTATATCCTTTAGAATACTTTCTTTTCCTCTTTTTTACAATAACTATAATCAATTCTCATAAACTGTTTAGAAGTTCTACTCATGTATAAGTCTCTACACGTATACCTAGCCTTTCTGTATTAGAGGGAAAAACAAATCAAAATAAGTCAACAATACAAATTCCTAGAGAAACATGGAATGAAAAGGACATATAAAACCACAATACTAGGTGAGCTATGGTAGTCACCATGATGTCTTGTTATTTTCAATAAAATTGTCTATATCATCAGGTATAGTATAATTAAACTTAGCAGTACATAGCACTATTAATAAAAACAAAATATTGGAGACATTATAGGACCTCAAAGGCAGTTAATAATCAAACCAGAATGGGTATCCTATTGAATCTTATCATCTTCAGAATAGTTGCCTCTACTCTCAGACTTGATACTTTCAAGCATACCAGATTCGAATAAAATCAGTCAAGACAAAATAGTGAATTAGCCAATCTTCTCTGCCTCATCTCTGCTATACTATTTTTCTGTCATTTCTGGTTTTTTTTTTTTTTTCCTTCATTCCACTGTCTGGCCCTTTCACTGAGGCCTTTCTGCTGTTCCTAGAATCCTGGTGATTTTTTTCTCTCTCTAGAATGTCCTTCAGTATTCTTTGCAGGGTTGATGGTCATGAACTCCCCCAGTTTCTCTTTGTCATGGAAATATCTTGTCTCTCCATTAATTTTGAGAGAGTTTTTCAGGGTACATCAATCTGGGTTGGAGGTTATTTTCTTTCAGGGCTTGGAATATTTTGCTCTAAGCTCTTCTTGATTTGATAGTTTGCATTGAGAAGTCTGCTGTGATTTTGATGGGTTTTCCTTTATAGGTAATCCGTTTCTTTTCTCTGACTGCTTTTAATATTCTGTTCTTGTGATGGACTTCTGGGATCCTGATTATTATGTCTGGGTGTAGATCTGTTTTGGTTGTAGCTGGCTGGAGTTCTGTATGCCTCATATATCTGATTATCACTTCCGTTTCCTATGCTTGGGAAGTTTTCCTTAATTATTTCTGTGAATAGCCTTTTTATTTCATTTGTATTTGTCCCTGCTTCTTCATTCACATTTTTTATTCTTAAGTTACAAATCCTCTTGTTGTCTTCTAGCCTTTGTATTGTTATTTCCTGGTTCCTTGTTATTTTTAAGAGATCCTTCCTTTCACGATCATACATTGCAAGTCTATCTTCAAGTTTTGAAAGTCTGTCTTTAGTTTCTGTTAAGAAGTTTTGCCAGCTTTCAATGGAATTTTTAATTTCCTGATATTCTCTTTGGATCTGTTTCATGTATTCTAGATTTTGTTTATATTCTTCATCAAAGGCTTCTCTCCTTTCTCTGGGTTCCTCCATTCTTCCATTTGTGTCTTCTTGAGGAGTACCCAGCATTTCTTTTATTAATCTTCTTATATCTTGCTTCACCTGAGTTAGAATTTCAGATTTGAATTTGTCAATGAGGTCACAGAAGTGTTTCTTTATTTCCGACGAGGCCATGTCTGATAGTGCATGTTTGTTGCCCTCATTCTCCTCTGTATTTACCGCTCCTGGACTTATTTTCCCTGGTTCAGCAGTTGGAAGCTTTTTGTTGTTTCTCTGTCTAGTCATGTTTCTGGTTTCTTTCAAGACAGGTGAATGGTGGAGGTCTCAGGACCTTTTCATATTGCTTAGTTTTTCTGAAGCGTACGGGCTAGGGAAGTGCTGCCCTCTCTTGTTTGTTGTTGATCTGTGAGGTGCACACAGGGGCAGTGTGGGCCGACCCCACCCCTCTCAACCAGTGAGTGTCTTCAGTATGTTTGTGTGTGCCCTGTGGATGTCACAGGTTCAGGACAGCCTTGTCCCTGGCTATTGGGTCCCGACCAGGGGCATGGCCCAGCCCAAGTAGATCCCACCAATGTTTTGGGCCAACTGAAGCTGCCTCAGTTGTTGATTCAAGCCTATCCTGCCCAAATCCAGTATGTCATCTAGCCGTTCATCTCATTCTGGGGAATCCAGTTCCCAGCACTTACCAAAGTCTGTGCAGCTCAGTTCGCTATTTCCACTCCCTGTTGCAGCACCTCCTCCCACCAAGGGTCTTGAGCTCACCAACCCCTGCTCTTGGTGGGGGTGCGGCCTCAGATAGATCATGAGTCACCACACTCTAAGATGCCCCCAGTACAGCAACTGGAGCGTGCCCTGCTCCAGCCCTCCATTCATGCTTCTTCTTTTTTCATTTATTTATTCTCAGTTTCTTCTTGGGTCATGAGAATTCCTCTCCTTTCATCTGGTCTTCTCCATGGTGTTAGATTCTAGCAACTGAGTTGCTTTTCTCAGAGAAGCTCTCTATTGTGCTACCTATCAGTTGGCCATCTTGGATCACCACCAAGCCACTGATTTTTTAAAAGTGGCATTAAGAACAACTTTAATATACTGTTCACTTTCTCATCCAGATTGTTTTGAAACTATTTAATGGACACTGACCATTTAAAATAAAGAAAAAATTGAAGTTATGTCACTTGTCACAACTTTTATTGTGGCTGCTTTATTATTTTAACAGTGTTAGTTTCTGCTTTTTTACCATAGCACTGATTTTGCTTTTGGCTTTAAAGGTAACCATAATTATTCTATTAACTTAACAAAGACATAGACAAGTACAAAATATTCTCATTTATGATTTTTTAAAAAACCTTCACTTTTGACACTAATTGTAGAATAACTTTTTGGGATTAACCAAGTAAGTAAACAAAAAGAAAGCTTTCATAACACATATGACTGTATTATGCATAACTTAAGATACTACTAGATACTAGAAACACAGAAGAAAACTGATCTTTTTTCCTCTGAGTTAGCCTACTTGAAAATATGAAGACTCCAATTAAAACAAAATTAAAATAACAGTGATGATAATTTATAGGCTATCTTTGCCTTTTTTGGCTGTGCAAATATTTTATGCATTCAGATGAAATTTAACTGTTTTAATTTTTATCAGTGGAAAAACTGGGTTAAATGCTTTGTGGATCTTGATGTAACTGCCCTTTTGGAAACTCAAGAGATTTACAAATTGCTGAAGTAATGTTTCGGATGTCTTTAACATTTTTTAAACAAAGAAATTGAAGAGTGAAAATATATGGGAAAGAGCAGATATAATGGTTTTATGAAGGTAGTAAATTACTACTACTATGTACAATTATTCCTAATAAGCTATCTCCTAATAAGCTTATTTCTAATAAACTTTTATGTTCTCTTTAAAATTAACTGTATAAAAAATTAAATTATAACATTAAAAACATATAAAAATAAGTTATTTATAGAAATAACTCAATTGTGTTTCCAATTGTTAAACTAGCATCAAAAAACCTGTTAAGATCACTATAGTGTAAAGTCATAATCAGGAACATTTTAATTTCAAATTGTTTTGTAAACCAACATCAAAAGAAACAGAGAAAGAAAAGTATTATAAACAGTTCTGAAAGTCTTTTAAAATTGGCTAAAGAATTTGGTATTTATGATTTGGGTTAAGAACTGTTAAGAGTATGTACTGTACTTATTATCTTTTACTTTTATTTATTGTTATTAATATCATTATTTGTGAAAAAGTGGGTGAGGTTAATGTACATTTAAAGGATGCCTATTACTAGTAAATTAATAGTTACATTGGGTGGGGATATAGCTTAGCAGCACAAGTGAGTGCCTGGCAAGCACAAAGTCATGAGTTTGATCCCCAGTATCAATCAATCAGTAAAGTTATACTAATGTAATTATCCCTTTATGGCTCTTAAAGTTTGGTGGTCATCTATTAATTTGATTTCTAAAATGAATGTGGATCTAGATCTGCGACTTTAAACATAATTTTGTGAAGCGTTGTATAATTAAAAATGTTTTAATTGAAAATTGGTATTACATTTCAATTACATACTTCATCAGAATGTTTCATGTTGATCATGAAAAGCATCTTCATGGATCTTTTTTAAACTCTCGGTTCAGATTTTATTGCAGATATACAACTTTGCTGATTTATTCATATGTTGAAGTGATTGTTTCTATTCTTAACAGAAGACCAGAGACACAAAATGTAAGATTTGCTCCTAAACTTCAAAATATACTTAAATTTGAGAGCATTTTTAAATTTAGAGCAAAGGTACATGGAATTCCTTAGCATACTATTAACATCTTACACTATTCTCATATATTAGTTACAACCAAGAAGCCAACTTAACATTGCAATGTTATGACTAAATAAGTTCCACACTCTGGCTCATTAATTTTTTTCTAATGCTCTTTTGCTGTTGCAGAATCCCATCCATGTAATGTAGGATAATGCATTACATCTTGATTCTTTAGCTTCCCCCTTTTATCTATTCCCTTTTCATTAATTATTCAGTAGAGCCCACAACCAAGGGCTGGGGAGTTAAGCTCTGCCTTTTTAAAGGAGAAAGAATATCTACTTAAATGAATTCTTGTGCACAGGATATTTGGCACTACAAGATGCTCATCTAGACTTGTTATTTATTTTCTACCCTAGTCCTAGGTCAGCCATTTCTCTAAGTAGCCCTGGTTCCTATACTAAAGGGTAGCATTAGCAACTGTGATCCAGTTGCTCAGTATGCTTGTTTCCAAGTGGCTACAATCACCTCAGTGTCCTCCAAATGAACAGATCTACAAAGTATATGTACTTACACTAATCCATGTACCCATGCATATATGTAGTTTTATCTGCCTATTCCATGTCTACATTAAGTTAACATGAGTTCAGACTGATGTGTCTTTAACTCTCATCTAGTAACACATTGTAAATTTTAGTTTTTTCCCTTTGCTTGTTTGTAATCTCCCTCTTCAATAGTAAGAAACCTAAGCTCCCATTATCTGCCATAAACTTCCTTTTTGGTTCATCTCCAGTTGCCATGTAAAACTGTTTCAGGATTGTTAACATGTATCCTGTAAGAAATAGCTTTACCATAAGAGTACATTGTTTACGTATTGTTTTGTTTAGTTTATACTTTTGGGTCAAAATACTATTTTCTAAGTTAGTTAGATCTTTTCCCTTTCCCATTCGATGAGGTTATGTCATATATTTGTAATATATTTATTTTGTCAGTCAACATCCCCAACTTGTATATCCTTTGACTTTTTGGCTGAGTTATAAACCTTGCATACATTGAGTTTCAGACTATGCTGTAAAGTTTTACATATTTGACAACTGCAGAGTGCCTTGTATTCATCACAGTAGTACTCTAGTTGGTAGTCCCACCACCCTTACAAATCCATCTCTTCACGATCTACTAGAGTCCCCAAGGTATCCATTTCAAACTGATACATGTTTGATCTTTGGTAGGAAAAAACCCTAGGCTGTGAATTAATCCATTTCAGGCTCTCAACCTCTGGTTGTACATGAAAAAGCTTTTGAAAACTTGCACCTTATCTTCTGGATTCTCATGTATTGGTCCCACCTGGCATAACTGGCTTACAGTGTGTGTCTGGACATGAGGACTTTGAAAAACTCCCCAGCTGCTCAGAGTGAAAGCCAAGATTTAGAAGCACTGATCAGAGGCTCTTCTGCATCTTCTTTGGGTCCAAGTTTCTTTTGATAGAAACACAAATGATCAATTGCTGCATATATCACTTGGAGAGATATTATGAATCATCATGTAAGTTTTCTGGATAGGTAATATAGTAAGGATGGACTTTACATATTATACAAAAGACATATTATTTAGTTTTTACTCTATCTTCTTTGAGTCCAAGTTCTTTTTGATAAAAACATAAATGATCAATTGCTATATATATGTCACTTGGAGAGATATTATGAATCATCATGTAAGTTTTCTGAATAGATAATATAGCAAGGTTAAACTTCCCACATTATACAAAAGACATATTATTTAGTTTTTATTCAGAGCTCAAATGAACTTTAATTTCTCCTGGTAAGGAAGAATTTAATTTTGATAATCAAAGTGACCTAATTACTTCTAATTCAAAACTCACTTCATTAAGAGTTGCATTCAGCTTTGCCCTTTTTCTTCTGTTCATGTTTTTGCCATCTTAACAATCCAGGTTTGGGTTCAAGTGATCTTAGATGTCACAGGCATTACTGCAGGCATATTGAAGAAGGTTTTTCTGCTGTTGTTTCTTGTTTTCTGATTGATCAATCTGGAAAGTGTCAGAGAATTTGTTCTGAAGGTACCTAATCACATTCCAGGTTGGGTTGGCCATTATCTTTACCCTTTTGGGTGCTGTGGATCTTCTCAGATTCAGCTGCCTTCCCCATTCAGCCTACAGTTTATGTTCAATTCCCAAGTATGTCTTATAGAATCCCCTAGCTATTGACTTTGGTGATTCTTTGTTATGCTACTCCTATGCCCCTCTCCTGGTGACATGGGATCCTTACAGAATTTCTCCATACCATAGCTAAGTAACCTTTCTTGGGCCTATTTTACTCACATCTGCCCTGCAATCATTTCTGCTCTCCTGTAACTGCCCTCTCCCAGAATTCTTAAAAACAAACAAACAAACAATTTTTAAAAGGGCAGGGCCATAAATCCTATTTGGGAATCCCTAAGCCCTTCTAAGGTGTCCTTTACATTACCCAGTACTCCAGAGAGGCTGTCAAAGGTTTCTTTTTTATCTCCCAGTTCTTGCACATAGTAGAAAGAAGACATTATAGTGCGGCGCCCTTTTCTGTCCATGCCGCGCGTCCTAGTCCATCCACACCTTGTGACAATCGCTTCTCCAGGAAAAGGACACCGCATGTGGGAATTGGGCGCGGGATCTTGAAATGTTTTGTACTGATAATTGTAATTTGTGTAGTTCACATGTGTATGTTTTTATGTAATGCTCAATATGGAGTCGAGGGTGGAGACTCCAGGGGGGTTGCTGGAGGCCCTCTAGATAACCCCTTTGTGAGGACTG